>JARQOC010000008.1:111534467-111614155 GCA_033576535.1 Allobates femoralis | reverse complement strand
ACAAGTGTAGGCGCTGGCAGAAAAAATATATACTTACAAACTAGTGTATGTGCCTGTGGCCAGACACAGGGGTCACAAAGGTTCCTAGAAAGGGTAACCATGGCTGATCCGGGAGGGTGCTATTCAGACGCAGGGCACAGTCATCGACCTGGAGACCTGCCACGAGATGGGGGTTTGGTGGCGGCTGGTGGCCCGTACCGTGGTGAGTGGGCCATGGTGACGCATGGTTAGCCCGGATTCTACGGTTGACCAGGTCATGGTCATGGAGGAGCCACAGTCCATGGCTGGATTATGATGGGCTGTGAGCGGGGTGAAGAGGCATGTGGTCCATGAATATTGTAGGTTGGATCACATGTGGTATGGAAGGTCCCGGTCAGGCTGGAGTCCTGACTATGGGGTGATATAGAATCATCGTGCTGGGTAGCTAATGCTGGGCGGCTGGTACCACCATTGGGACCCACAGGGCCTGTTGAAATGTATACAGCGAAGGTCAGAAGCAGGGGTTAGAAGGGCTCCTAGAGTGGGGAAACCGTGGTTAAACCAGGTGGGCGCTGACTTGGACGTGTGGTTGAGATTAGTGATGGGCGAATCCTAAATTACTCGGAATCGCTTGACTCTAGCGAGTCCGAGCCCAGGACTCGCTACTCGTTGCGAGTCTAGCGAGTCCAATGTTAATGAATGGAGAAGCTAGTAATAGCGAGTAGTGTGCGATTTACAAATCACAGATGTGTCTCAGAAGCTTCAGCCTGAAGCAATCCTTGCCATTGATTTGCATTGGACTAGTTTACTGTGCAACACAGTAATCGCTGGGAAACTAGCACAGATAAGAGTCCTGTCTGCTCTGTGTGCTGGCTGCCGCAGCTCCAGGGTCCTAGAGCCCGCCTGCTGCCTGATGTAGCAGAGCTGAGATTGTTCTCAGTCTGCTCATTCCCTGTGCATAGACATCTATATCTATGCACAGGGGATGTAGCAGAGAGGACATCGCGTTTTGGACTGCGTCGGATGGAAGAGGATTTTTTTAATTAAAGATGGAGTCCCTAATGGCTTTTTTTTTTTATTTCTAATAAAAAATTTTCTCTGTGTTGTGTTTTTTTTAAAACAATTTAATAGAAATTCATGGCGGTCATGTCTAATATTGGCGTGACCGCCATAAATTTCGGGCTTAGGGCCAGCTGATAATACAAAGCTGGCCCTAACCTCTTTATTACCCAGCGTGCCACCGCCACCAGGGCCGCTGGAAGAGCAGGGTTCAGCGCCAGAGGATGGCGCTTCAATGAACGCGCCATCTTCTGGGGCGGCTGCGGGCTGCAATTTGCAGCGGGGGGTGCCCAGAAAGCTTGGGCATCCCTGCGCTGCGGATTCCAGCCCCCAGCTGCTTAGCTGTACCTGGCTAGACATAGAAATTGCGCGGAGCCCCATGCATTTTTTTTTAATTATTTCATGAAATTCATGAAATAATAAAAAAAAAGGGCTCCCCTATATTCTTGTGTCGGTCAGGTACAAATAGGCACCTGGGGGTTGGGGGCAGCCCGTCGCTGCCTGCTGGATCCGCCTGGTTCCAGAAATACGGCGAAGCCCATGTAATTTTTTTTCTGAAAAATCAATAAAAGAATCCTAAAAAAGGGACTGCATCTTTATTAACCCCTCGCCCATGGTCCAGGGGTTAATAAAGATGCAGTCCCTTTTATATACATTGTTTTATGGATTTGTCAGAAAAAAATTTCACGTGGGCTTCGCCGTATTTCTGGAATCAGCCGGATCCAGCAGGCAGCGAGGGGCTGCCCCCAACCCCCAGGTGCCTATTTGTACCTGGCCGGACACAAGAATATAGGCAAGCCCTTTTTTTTAATTATTTCATGAATTTCATGAAGTAATAAAAAAAAAATGCGTGGGGCTCCGCGCAATTTCTATGTCTAGCCAGGTACAGCTAAGCAGCTGGGGGCTGGAATCCGCAGCGCAGGGATGCCCAAGCTTTCTGGGCTGCCCCCGCTGTAAATTGCAGCCCGCAGCCGCCCCAGAAGATGGCGCGTTCATTGAAGCGCCATCCTCTGGCGCTGAACCCCGCTCTTCCAGCGGCCCTAGTGGCGGTGGCACGCTGGGTAATAAAGAGGTTAATACCACCTTTGTTATACAAGCTGGTATTAAGCCCGAGATTCTTAATGTCAGGCCACGTTTGACCCAGCCACTAAGAATCTCCAATAAAGGGTTATAAAAACACAACACAGAGAAAAATTTTTATTTGAAATAAAAAAAAAAGCCATTAGGGACTCCATCTATAATTAAAAAAATCCTCTTCTGTCCGACGCAGTCCAAAACGCGATGTCCTCTCTGCTACATCCCCTGTGCATAGATATAGATGTCTATGCACAGGGAATGAGCAGACTGAGAACAATCTCAGCACTGGTACATCATCTCTGTGAGCAGGCAGGCTCTAGGACCCTGGAGCTGCACAGAGAAGACAGCTGGACTCGGCTCGCAATGTAACAGCAGTTACTTTGCGAGTTTCCCTGCTATCACTGGCACAGTAGCCGAGTCTAATGCAAGTCACTGGCAATCCTAGTTTTGTCAGTGTTTGCCATTGATTTGCATTGGACTTGTGCGAGTAAACGCTGGGAAACTCGCAGAGTACCGAGTCCTGCGAGTCCCTTACTACTCGCCAAGTAACGAGTCCTAGCGAGTAGATTCGCCCATCCCTAGTTGAGATACGTCCAGGAAGGAGACCCTTGGCGAGGCATGGCGTACCCATGACTCAGGTTGCTCAATTCCTGTTCTGAACCCAGAGGTGTCATCGTCGATAGGTAACTTATGTATTTATTGTAAATGTATGTGTAAAGTATAGATAGGCCGGAGGCCGTGATCACCACGGGAGCTGTCAGTAGTGCTCCAATGGAGAGAGAGAGTCATGGTGACAGGTCCCGGTGATCATAAGAGTTAGATGTGCAATATCATTGTATGTTAAGTGTAATATCAATGTATTATATGAACTATTTATGTTCAAATGTTTAATGTACTACCCGGGTTATGAGATGTAAATGAGAAATAAACGGGTAGACATTTGCAAAATTATAAATACGTGCTGGCGTCATTACGCAGCAAGCGAGTCCCCCGGCTCGCTACCTTACTATATATATACATACATACATACATACATACATACATACTTCTACATGAAGTGTGGAGTGGACGTCTGTGCACCCCGCGCTCCCGCACCATTAGCCGCACCCTCCCTCCCATGTGTGTACACTGTGGCTGGGAAACTTGGAATTCCCCACCTTCCGGTATTGGCTGCCGGGTCGTGCTGTGCTCCGCACAGCCTCTGACTCCGGTGTCCGTTTCTGTGGCTCTTCTCCTCTGGGGTGTGCACGACCCTGCTCCGCTGCCCAGGCTCTACTCCACTTCTTCAGACTCCTGCCTTGGGTCCCTCACGCTAGGCTTAGCCACTCTGGGACAAGCTTAGCACTGCTCCAGTCCACAGGATGCCTTCCTCAGTCCTCCTAGGAACTGAACTAACTTACTGCCCATACTGTGATATGCACTAATTGTGTGGACACTGCCCACACTGTGACCGACACTGATTGTGTTTACACTGCCCACACTCTGATCTGCACTCATTGTGTGTACACTGCCCACACTGTGATCTGCACTCATTGTGTGTACACTGCCCACACTGTGATCTGCACTGATTGTGTGTACACTGCCCACACTGTGATCTGCACTCATTGTGTGCACACTGCCCACACTGTGGTCTGCACTGATTGTGTGTACTCTGCCCACACTGTGATCTGCACTGATTGTGTGCACACTGCCCACACTGTGGTCTGCACTGATTGTGTGTACTCTGCCCACACTGTGATCTGCACTGATTGTGGATATGTTGCGCCCAGGCTTTGGGGTACTCAGGTGTCAGGCTGCAAGGGGTTAACGCTCCGGTTGTCACGGGGAGTGATGGCTGCGCCTGACCCAGTGTCCTGGGCCTATCTTCCAAAAAAGGAGTAATATGTACAGGGGATTATATACAGTGTTGTTGTGACGCCACCTGTAGTTTCTAGTGAGATGCCACCAGCGCCACCACAGTCCGCCGGAGGTAGATGGTAGTGCGGTTAGGGTAGTAAATGCCTCCACAGGTAGGACTGGACCTCCGGGGCACCATAGTGAGAAGGGGCAGTTTGGATTGGAGTTGTGGCTGTCACAATAGGCAATGGGTCTGTCACCCGTGCAGTACCAATTTCGCCACCTGTAATTGTTACCTGTTGATGGTGCAGGATGGCTCTGATCTCACGCTGGAGGACCTTCCTTTGACCAGGTCTGGCAGTGTCTGCAATCTGTTGAAGCAAAGACAAGACTTCCTCCATGCAATTGCTAACAGCATTAGTACCTAGTATGATATAAGGATCATTGCATTACTGGATTCTGCTACTACAAGGACCCCCCTGGTTCTGCAATTCCACCCTCCCCACCTTTATTGGTACTTCCCTAACCCCCATCACAGTGATTGGTTCACCATTGGATGCAGGGACTGGCTGGCTGATTTTGCCCTGGGTGGCAATCCACTTTGTATAGCCAGGGCCAAGTGAGGAGTGGGGGGGGAGGGAGTGTTTGGGGGGGTGCTGCTGGGGCCAAGTGAGGACCGGGGGAGGCGGGGTGGCCGCTCCTTGACTCACCTGCTTGCTGGCTGCTGTCTTCACTCCAGTCCCAGGTCCCACAGACACTCAAGAGAGCGGCCGCTCTCAGTAACTGTGCAGCCCCAATCTAGGCCTATACCACCGGCCCGGGGGGCAAATGCCACCCTGTCACCTGGTCCAGTCTGCCCCTGATTGGATGCATTAAGGGTAAAGTCTATATCAGGCTGTTTTAGTTCTGCATCAGCCCAATACTTTTTTTATTAAGGATATAGGGGATGGTGGTCACCTGTGACCCGGTGTCCAGCAGAGCAGGTGTCGGGATGCCATCCAGTACAATGGACAGAAATGGCCTTTGTCAGATGAAGGTCTTGTACCAGGTGACTGGGCACTGTTGATCTAATCCTGAGGTTTGGCCCCGGACCCCAGGGACTGCCTGTTTAACCCCTTCACGACCCAGAACGCAGCATATGCGTCATGGAAACAGGAGCGTTCCCGACCTAGGACGCATATGCTGCGTCCTGGTGTAATCGCGCTCCTGCAGCTCTAGTGAGAGGTGTCACTGACCTCTCACTGGAGCTGCATGTACATGAGGACTTGTACTAAAGCCCAGTGGGGGTGGCTTTGCCCCCCCGTGGCTAGGACCGCTTCGAATGGCAGTTTCACTTTCACTAAAAGTGAAACTGCAAAGCGCGGTATGATTGTAATGTCTCACCAATGAAACTTGGTGACACATTACAATTCAGCGGCCTGATGCTGCCCATGCTCTCCCCATCCGGAGGGGGGGGGCTCCAGATCACCCCCTCGCCCCCCCACCGCCGATCCACATGTCCCCGGATGTCTCCTCTCTCTTGCCGCCGCACCCGCCGATCATCCTCCTCTCCTCCCGGTGGGTGCGCGGTGCTCTCCCCGGCCCCCACCCCACTGATGTCCCCATCACTCCCCCCCTCCAGATCACCCCCCCGCCCCTTCCCTCCGCCCCCCCCATCGCTGATCCGTATGTTCCCCGTTCACCGCTCTTCTCCCCTGCCCGATCATCCTCCTCTCCTCCTGGCGGGTGCGCGGGTGCTCCCCCCATCCCCAGCCCCCCCACCCTTCTCTCCCCATCCCACCCTCCTCCAGAACACCCTCCCCACACCTTCCCTCCGCCGCCGATGCTCCTCTCTGCTGCCGCTGTTCACCGCCGATCATCTTCCTCTCCTCCCGGCGGGTGCGCAGGTGCCCGTGTCCCCTCTCACGGCTACTCCGTTCCCGCCGATCTGCCTCCTCGCTGTGGCACCCCTCCTCCTCTGCTGGACTACTCCTCTGCACCGAGGTGAGTATGAATGAATGGATGGATGGTGCATGCATGGGTGGATGGTGCATGCATTGGTGCATGGATGATGGGTGCATGATGATGGATGGGTGCATGTATTGGCATGGATGGCTGGGTGCGTGCATGGGTGCGTGCATGGATGGATGGGTGTCATGCATGGGTGCATGGATGGATGGTGCATGGATGGATGGGTGCATGGATTGGGCATGGATGGATGGTGCATGGGTGCGTGCATGGGTGCATGCATGGATGGTGCATGCATGGGTGGATAGTGCATGGATGGGTGGGTGCATGGATGGATGGTGCATGCATGGATGGATGCGTGCATGGATGGATGGTGCATGGATGGATGGGTGCGTGCATGGATGGATGATGCATGGATGGATGGATGGGTGCATGGATGGATGAGTGCATGCATAGGTGCATGGATGGATGGATGGTGCATGCATGGGTGCATGGATGGATGGATGATGAATGGATGGGTGGATGAATGGACGGGTGCATTGGAGTCATGGTGCACTGTACGACAATCATCTACCGTGCACCATGACTCTGACCCTATAGACTACAACAAGGGATCAGGTATCCTCTTGTAGTCTCTGGGGTCAGTCATGGTGCACTGTATGGCAATAATCTGCCGTACCGTGCATCACGACTGTGACCTCAGAGACTACAACAAGGGATCAAGTGTCCACTTGTAGTCTCTGGAGTCAGAGTCATAATGCAAGGTACAGCAGATCATTGCCATACAGTGCACCATGACTGACCCCAGAAACTACAACAAGGGATCAAGTGTCCTCTTGTGGTAGTCACGGGGGTCAGTCATGGTGCACTGTATGGCAATGATCTGCCGTACAGTGCACCATGACTCTGACCCCAGAGACTACAACAAGAGGACACTTGATCCCCTGTTGCAGTCTCTGGATGTAGCAGAGGCGATCGAGCGTCGTGGGACCTTCGTTGTGGACTACGTCGGAGGCAATCGAGCATCGTGGGACCTTCGTCGTGGACTACGTCGGATCTTTATAATAAAGATGGAGTCCGAATTTTGTTTGTGTTTTTTTTTCAAATAAAAAGATTTTTCTCTGTGTGTATTTTCTGACTATTTACCAGAGATTCCTAATGGCGGGTCTAACATTGGCCCTATATTATGAATCTCGGGCTTAGTGCCAGCTGCCAATAAAAAGCTGGCATTAACCCCTTTATTACCCAGTTAGCCACCGCCACCAGGGCAACTGGAAGAGCGTGGGTACAGCGCCAGAAAATGGCGCTTCAATGAATGCGCCATTTTCTGGGGCGGGTGCGGGCTGCAATTCGCAGCATGGGGGGCCCAGAACGCTTGGGCCTCTCTATGCTGAGGATTCCAGTCCCCAGCTGCCTAGTTGTACCTGGCTGGACCAAAAATATGGCGGAGCCCCACGTAATTTTTTTTCTAGAATTAGTTCTAGAAATTAAAAAAAAAAAGGGCTTCGCTTTATTTTTGGTTCCAGCTAGGTATGACGAGGCAGCTGGGGTGGGTGGCAGTCCGTAGCTGCCAAGTTGTACCTGGCTGGACCAAAAATATGGCGGAGCCCTATGTCATTTTTTTTCTAGAAGTAATTCTAGAAATAAAAAAAAAAATAGGCTTCGCTGTATTTTTGGTTCCAGCCAGGTATGACGAGGCAGCTAGGGGCTGGTGGCAGTCCGTAGCTGCCAAGTTGTACCTGGCTGGACCAAACATATGGCGGAGCCCTATGTCATTTTTTTTCTAGAAATAATTCTAGAAATAAAAAAAAAAATAGGCTTCGCTGTATTTTTGGTTCCAGCCAGGTATGACGAGGCAGCTGGGGGCTGGTGACAGTCCGTAGCTGCCAAGTTGTACCTGGCTGGACCAAAAATATGGCGGAGCCCCATGCCATTTTTTTTTTTACTTCTACCAATAAAATGACAAGGAGCTTTGCCTTATTTTTGGATGCCAGCCAGGTACAACTTGGCAAGTGGTGGGCTGCAATCCTCATCGTGGAGAGACCCAAATGTTGTGGCCCCCCCACGCTGCAAATTGCAACCCACAGCCACCCCAGAAAACAGCACATTAGAGGTGCCATTTTCTGGTGCTGTACCCCAACTCTTCCAGTTGCCCTTGTGCTGGTGGCAATGCTAGTGGCACACAGGGGTTCTCCATACGCGACATGGAGTCCGCTAACAATTCCAATTGTTAGCGGACACCATGTCGCGTATGGAGAGCCCCTGTGTGCCTAAACATTGGAGCTCCCCCACAAGTGACCCCATTTTGGAAACTACACCCCCCAAGGAACGTATCTAGATGCATAGTGAGCACTTGAACCCCCAGGTGGTTCACAAATTGATCCATAAAATTAAAAAAGTACTTTTTTTTTCCACAAAAAATTTTTTTTTTCATTTTTACGGATCAATTTGTGAAGCACCTGGGGGTTCAAAGTGCTCACTATGCATCTAGATACGTTCCTTGGGGGGTCTAGTTTCCAAAATGGGGTCACTTGTGGGGGAGCTCTAATGTTTAGTCACACAGCGGCTCTCCATACGCAACATGGTGTCCGCTAACAATTCCAATTGTTAGCGGACACCATGTCGCGTATGGAGAGCCCCTGTGTGCCTAAACATTGGAGCTCCCCCACAAGTGACCCCATTTTGGAAACTAGACCCCCCAAGGAACGTATCTAGATGCATAGTGAGCACTTTGAACCCCCAGGTGCTTCACAAATTGATCCGTAAAAATGAAAAAATAAATTTTTTGTGGAAACAAAGTACTTTTTCATTTTTACGGATCAATTTGTGAAGCACTTGGGGGTTCAAAGTGCTCACTATGCATCTAAATAAGTTCCTTGGGGGGTCTAGTTTCCAAAATGGGGTCACTTGTGGGGGAGCTCCAATGTTTAGGCACACAGGGGCTCTCTAAACGTGACATGGTGTCCGCTAACAATTTGAATGGAAAATCAGCTCAAATTGTTAGCGGACACCATGTCATGTTTGGAGAGCCCCTGTGTGCCTAAACATTGGAGCTCCCCTACAAGTGACCCCATTTTGGAAACTAGACCCCCCAGGGAACTTACCTAGATGGGTAGTGAGCATATTGAACCCCAGGTGCTTCACAAATTAATGAAAAAAAAAATATTTTGTGGAAAAAAAGTACTTTTTCATTTTTACGGATCAATTTGTGAAGCACCTGGGGGTTCAAAGTGCTCACTATACATCTAGATACGTTCCCTGGGGGGTCTAGTTTGCAAAATAGGGTCACTTGTGGGGGAGCTCCAATGTTTAGGCACACAGGGGCTCTCCAAACGCAACATGGTGACAGCTAACAATTTTAGCTGATTTTTATTCAAATTGTGAGCGGACACCATGTCGCGTTTGGAGAGCCCCTGTGTGCCTAAACATTAGAGCTCCCCCACAAGTGACCCCATTTTGGAAACTAGACCCCCCAGGGAACATATCTAGATGGGTAGTGAGCATATTGAACCCCCAGGTGCTTCACAAATTAATGAAAAAAAAAGATTTTTGCGGAAAAAAAAGTACTTTTTTATTTCTACAGATTAATTTGTGAAGCACCTGGGGGTTCAAAGTGCTCACTATGCATCTAGATACGTTCCCTTGGGGGTCTAGTTTCCAAAATGGGGTCACTTTTGGGGGAGCTCCAATGTGGAGACGCACAGGGGCTCTCCAAACGCAACATGGTGTCCGCTTACAATTTGAGCTCATTTTGCATTCAAATTGTTAGCGGACATCATGTCACGTTTGGAGAGCCCCTGTGCGTCTCCACATTGGAGCTCCCCCACAAGTGACCCCATTTTGGAAACTAGACCTCCAAAGGAACGTATCTAGATGCATAGTGAGCACTTTCAACTCCCAGGTGCTTCACAAATTGATCCATAATAATGAAAAAAGAAAATTTTTGTGGAAAAAAAAGTGCTTTTTCATTTTTATGGATGAATTTGTGAAGCACCTGGGGGTTCAAAGTGCTCACTATGCATCTAGATACGTTCCTTGGGGGGTCTAGTTTCCAAAATGGGGTCACTTGTGGGGGAGCCCCAATGTTTAGGCACACAGGGGCTCACTAAACACAACATGGTTACAGCTAACAATTTGAGCTGATTTTTATTCAAATTGTTAGCGGACACCATGTCGCGTTTGGAGAGCCCCTGTGTGCCTAAACATTGGAGCTCCCCCACAAGTGACCCCATTTTGGAAACTAGACCCCCCAGGGAACATATCTAGATGGGTAGTGAGCATATTGAACCCCCAAGTGCTTTACAAATTGATCTGTGAAAATGAAATAGTACTTTTTTTTCACAAAAATTTTCTTTTAGCCAAAATTTTTTCGTTTTTCACATGGCAACAGCATAAAATTCATCCTAAAATGTGTTGGGCAATTTCTCCTGAGTACACCGATACCTCATATGTGGTCATAAACCACTGTTTGGGCGCACGGCAGGGGTCAGAAGGGAAGGAGCGCAATTTCACTTTTTGAATGTAAAATTAGCTCCAAAATTCCAAATTGCGCTCCTTCACTTCTGAGCCCTGCCGTGCGCCCAAACAATGGTTTATGACCACATATGAGGTATCGATGTACTCGGGAGAATTTGCACAACACATTTTAAGATCCATTTTATCCTGTTGCCCATGTGAAAATGAAAGAATTGAGGCTAAAAGAACATTTTTGATAAAAAAATTAAAATATCCATTTTTTGTTTCCACTTTGCTTTAGTTCCTGTGAAGCACCTGAAGGGTTAATAATCTTCTTGAATGTAGTTTTGAGTAGCTTGAGGGGTGAAGTTTTTGGAATGATGTCACTTTTGGGTGTTTTCTGTCATGTACACCCCTCAAAAGGACTTCAAATGTGATGTGGTCACTAAAAAAAAATGGTTTTGTAAATTTTGGTTGAAAAATGAAAAATTGCTCATGAACTTTGAACCCTTATAACGTCCTAACAAAAAATTTTTTTTTTTCCAAAATTGTGCTGATGTGAAGTAGACATGTGGGAAATATTATTTAATAACTTTTTTCTGTCACATATCTCTCTTGTTTATCAGAAAAAAAAATTAAAAATGTGAAAATTGTGAAATTTTCAAAATTTTTGCCATATTTTTGATTTTTTCACAAATAAGCGCAAAAATTATCGACTTAAATTTAATACTAGCATGAAGCCCAATATGTCACGAAAAAACAATCTCAGAATCGCTAGGATCGGTTGAAGCGTTCCCGAGTTATAACCTTATAAAGGGACACTGGTCAGAATTGACAAAAATGCCAAGGTCTTTAGGGTCAAAATAGGCTGGGTCCTGAAGGGGTTAAAGGAACGCTCCTGGCGAGGTGACCGGTGTGGTTACAGTGGTGGCAGATGGGCTCCCCAGTGGAGCTGTAGAGGTCGGTGGTCCTCCCTCGGTACGCTGTGGCTTGCTTCCCTCACATCCAGGGTACATCCTCCGGACTGTCGGCAAGTTGAATCAGCGGCTGAGGCTTGGGCTGGGGTCTTGGCGCTGGCTGTTGGTTGCTTTGCTGTAACTGCAGAGCATCCATTAGCTTAGTGATGTTTTTATTCATCTGGCATATCTCAGCACGCATCTCAGCTCTCAGGGAATCAAATTTGTCAGGCTGCGCAGATTGTACATTGTGCATGGCTGCAGTCATGGGTACTGGTTTTGGAGTAGCCTGAACTTCACCACTGCACCACCGTTTAATAGCAGCTTCATGGGTCTCTACCGAGTTTAACCCTTTGATGGCCATCTTTTTCAGGATAGAAGTCCCCGAGTGAATTGTTCAATCAGGAGCTTGTTCTCATCGGTTACACTGGTGGGGATGACATGTATAAGGGCACGCAATGCTTCTTCCAGACTCCAGGCATAAGCTCTTATGTCATCTCCCGGACTCTGGTAGCAGTGATGGAAGAGCATGCGTATATCAGCCTGATTGCACTCCTCGAAGGTAGCTCTCAGTTTATTGAAGATAGCACTTTCTTTCTTTGCTGCGCCAGTTAACTGTCCGAGTACCACAGCAGCGCGTTGTTGACCGGTCATCGCATACATATCCAGGACGCTATTGATTTTTCGCTTGAACTCATCCAATGTATCATGGCGTCAGTCATACTGGGGCAACCACTTGGCCCCGGGATGTATGGGAGTGACATCGGCATTATCAGGGCGAGTGCACCCGGTGCGCCGGTGGTGCTGGCAGTGCTACTGGAGGCAGCCATAGGTCTTTCGGTGTACTTCCCAGGATCAGCATACGCAACGTCGTCGTGACTGGAGGAGGCCGACATGTTGGAGGCCCCCCCTAGTGAATTACAGACAGTTCTTAAAGAGTTAATCAGTTTCCGGACTAGGCCGCGGCGCTCGGGAATGCTCGGCTGAGTGAGGGGCGGGCTTCAGTTTTGCGCTCTACAGGCTGGCACGCCCCCTTTCTTCCCGCTCTTCGGCACAGTAATGGCGGCGTAGTTTAAACAGTCACTCAGTACAGTCAATAACACGGCACACAGTACCCGGTAATACCGGGCACGGGATCCTGTTCGTGACGCTAAAAAAGATATGTTGCACCTTGGCTTTGGGGTACTTGGGTGTCAGGCTGCAAGGGGTTAACGCTCTGGTTGTCACGGGGAGTGGTGGCCGTGCCTGACCCCGTGTCCTAGGCCTATCTTCCAAAAAAGGGGTAATATATACAGGGGATTATATACAGTGTTGTCGTGACGCCACCTGTATTTTCTAGTGAGATGCCACCAGCGCCGCCACAGTCCGCCGGAGGTAGATGGTAGTGCGGCTAGGTTAGTAAAGTCCTCCACAGGTAGGACTGGACCTCCGGGGCAGCGTAGTGAGAAGGGGCAGCTTGGATTGGAGCTGTGGCTGGAATGGAGAGTGTTGGACAAGTCTATGAGAGGAGCCGGGAACGGAGAGGAATGACACACGCACACTGCAAAGTCTCTTTTACCTTTTACTGATGGTACACAGGTAAAGACGTCCAAGGCACTGAGAGGTGACCAGGTTGCACCTTGGGTCCCCACAGCAAGTGGGTATAAGGCCTTTCTCTGTTCTTTTGAAGTGATTGAAGCCCAGTCTGCATGCAGCCAGGCTTGCCTCCTCTCTCTTCCTGACTCGTGTCTGTCTCTCCTCCTGTGCGGTCTCCAGGTTACCCTCTGTGATCACTGCAGTGATGTCCTGCTGTGTCTGGCTCCCTCTCTTGACCCACAGGGGAAAACCGGGTGGCTGAAGCCTCCACGGTGTGACAGGGTTTTCTGTGGTCCTGGAGTATCCCACAGGTGCGGATCCCCGATATCCGGGACTTCTTTGGGCGGACCTCTTCAAGTTCCTCACTCCCTCCTGGCTAACTGCTCCTTGCCTTCTGTCCCCACTTAGGCTTGCGGGACGTAGAAGGGCTACTCCGGGTCACTGGTTGGAGCCTAACCGTGGCTCCGACCACCAGGACGTCTTCGCAGCTCTCCTAGCATATGCACACTCTGACTAACTCCTCCCCCAGCAGCAGTATTTATAGGGGATCTTGCCTAAGGGAAGCAAGTTGGGCTCCCCCTACTGTGCCGGGATGGAAGGTGTTGCATGTAGTAGGTACCTGCTGTGGAAACCCAGCTGTGCATTAGAGAAGTCTGTGGCTACCTGTGTGAGCAGGGCGCCACATATACACTGCCCACACTGTGATCTGCACTCATTGTGTGCACACTGCCCACACTGTGATCTGCACTCATTGTGTGCACACTGCCCACGCTGTGATCTGCACTCATTGTGTGCACACTACCCACACTGTGATCTGCATTCATTGTGTGCACACTGCCCACACTGTGATCTGCACTCATTGTGTGCACACTGCCCACACTGTGATCTGCACTCATTGTGTGCACACTGCCCACACTGTGATCTGCACTCATTGTGTGTAAACTGCCCACACTGTGATCTGCACTCATTGTGTGTACACTGCCCACAATGTGATCTGCATTGATTGTGTGTACACTGCCCACACTGTGATCTGCACTCATTGTGTGTAAACTGCCCACACTGATCTGCACTCATTGTGTGTACACTGCCCACACTGTGATCTGCACTGATTGTGTGTACACTGCCCACACTGTGATCTGCACTATTGTGTGCTACACTGCCCACACTGTGTCTGCACGATGTGGCACATGCCCACACTCGTGATCTGCACTATTGTGTGCACACTGCCCACACTGTGATCTGCACTCATTGTGTGCACACTGCCCACACTGTGATCTGCACTCATTGTGTGCACACTGCCACACACTGTGATCTGCACTCATTGTGTGCACACTGCCCACACTGTGATCTGCACTCATTGTGTGCACACTGCCCACACTGTGATCTGCACTGATTGTGTGCACACTGCCCACACTGTGATCTGCACTGCATGTGTTGCACACTGCCCACACTGTGATCTGCACTCATTGTGTGCACACTGCCCACACTGTGATCTGCACTGATTGTGTGCACACTGCCCACACTGTGATCTGCACTGATTGTGTGTACACTGCCCACACTGTGATCTGCACTGATTGTGTGTACACTGCCCACACTGTGATCTGCACTGATTGTGTGCACACTGCCCACACTGTGATCTGCACTGATTGTGTGCACACTGCCCACACTTGATCTGCACTCATTGTGTGCACACTGCCCACACTGTGATCTGCACTCATTGTGTGCACACTGCCCACACTGTGATCTGCACTCATTGTGTGCACACTGCCCACACTGTGATCTGCACTGATTTGTGTGCACACTGCCCACACTGTGATCTGCACTCATTGTGTGCACACTGCCCACAATGTTGATCTGCACTCATTGTGTGCACACTGCCCACACTTGATCTGCACTCATTGTGTGCACACTGCCCACACTGTGATCTGCACTCATTGTGTGCACACTGCCCACACTGTGATCTGCACTATTGTGTGCACACTGCCCACACTGTGATCTGCACTGATTGTGGCACACTGCCCACACTGTGATCTGCACTATTGTGTGCACACTGCCCACACTGTGATCTGCACTGATTGTGTGCACACATGCCCACACTGTGATCTGCACTGATTGTGTGCACACTGCCCACACTGTGATCTGCACTGATTGTGTGCACACTGCCCACACTGTGATCTGCACTCATTGTGTGCACACTGCCCACACTGTGATCTGCACTCATTGTGTGCACACTGCCCACACTGTGATCTGCACTCATTGTGTGCCACAACTGCCCACACTGTTGACTGCTGCTCACTGATTGTGTGCACACTGCCCACACTGTTGATCTGCACTGCATTGTGTGCACACTGCCCACACTGTGATCTGCACTCATTGTGTGCACACTGCCCACACTGTGATCTGCACTATTGTGTGCACACTGCCCACACTGTGATCTGCACTGATTGTGTGCACACTGCCCACACTGTGATCTGCACTGATTGTGTGCACACTGCCCACACTGTGATCTGCACTATTGTGTGCACACTGCCCACACTGTGATCTGCACTGATTGTGTGACACTGCCCACACTGTGATCTGCACTCATTGTGTGCACACTGCCCACACTGTGATCTGCACTCATTGTGTGCACACTGCCCACACTGTGATCTGCACTGATTGTGTGCACACTGCCCACACTGTGATCTGCACTGATTGTGTGCACACTGCCCACACTGTGATCTGCACTGATTGTGTGCACACTGCCCAAACTGTGATCTGCACTATTGTGTGCACACTGCCCACACTGTGATCTGCACTGATTGTGTGCACACTGCCCACACTGTGATCTGCACTGATTGTGTGCACACTGCCCACACTGTGATCTATGTGTGCACACTGCCCAACTGTGATCTCACTGATTGTGTGCACACTTGCTCACTGTGTTGCACATTGCCACTGTGACTGCCCACCTGTGTCCTGCACATTGTGATCTCACTGCATGTGTGAATGCCCCACTGCCACATTGTTCACATGCACACTGACCACTATTGTGCACTGCCCACTGATTGCTTGTGCACACTGCCCACTTGTGATGATGTGACATGACACTGCCCCACTGATGTGGCATGCCCATGTGTGACATGCAATGTGATTGCACGATTGCCCCACACTGGACTCACTGTGTGTGCACATGCCCACACTGTGATCTGCACTTTGTTACACCCTCCCCCACGTGATCTGCACTATGGTGCACACTGCCCACACTGTGATCTGCACTATTGTCACACTGCCCACACTGTGATCTGCACTGATTGTGTGCACACTGCCCCATGTGATCTGCAGTGATTGTGTGCACATGCCCAACTGTGATCTGCACTCATTTGTGCTGCCCACTGTGATCTGCACTCATTGGCCACACACTGTGATCTGCACTGATTGTGGCACACTGCCCACACTGTGATCTGCACTGATGTTGCACACTGCCCAACTGTATCTGCATGCTCTTGTGTGCACACTGCCCACACTGTGATCTGCACTGATTGTGTGCACACTGCCCACACTGTGATCTGCATTATTGTGTGCACACTGCCCACACTGTGATCTGCACTCATTGTGTGCACACTGCCCACACTTGTGATCTGCACTGATTGTGTGCACACTGCCCACACTGTGATCTGCACTGATTGTGTGCACACTGCCCACACTGTGATCTGCACTGATTGTGTGCACACTGCCCACACTGTGATCTGCACTGATTGTGTGCACACTGCCCACACTGTGATCTGCACTGATTGTGTGCACACTGCCCACACTGTGATCTGCACTCATTGTGTGCACACTGCCCACACTGTGATCTGCACTGATTGTGTGTCACACTGCCACACACTGTGATCTGCACTCATTGTGTGTACACTGCCCACACTGTGATCTGCACTGATTGTGTGCACACTGCCCACACTGTGATCTGCACTGATTGTGTGCACACTGCCCACACTGTGATCTGCACTGATTGTGTGCACACTGCCCACACTGTGATCTGCACTGATTGTGTGCACACTGCCCACACTGTGATCTGCACTGATTGTGTGCACACTGCCCACACTGTGATCTGCACTCATTGTGTGCACACTGCCCACAATTTGATCTGCACTCATTGTGTGCACACTGCCCACACTGTGATCTGCACTCATTGTGTGTACACTGCCCACACTGTGATCTGCACTCATTGTGTGCACACTGCCCACACTGTGATCTGCACTCATTGTGTGCACACTGCCCACACTGTGCTCTGCACTGATTGTGTGTGGGGAGCTCTGACGCCCCTGTGGCGGCAGAATCAGGATCTCCCAGGACCGGTCAGTGCTGAGTGCTGAAGTGTAACCACGCCTCCCGAATCACACCTGACTCCTCCCACACACGTGACCGGTCACATGCTTGTGGCCATGCTGCTCAGCACCGCGGTTACAGACAATGCCCCGTGTCACGTGATGAGGATCACATGACAGCGTCCAACCAGGAAGTGAAGCGGATTCTGCACCAGGAGCAACATGGACAGATACGACAAAGCGGCGCTGAATGCGGCTCCGATCCCGCCCGCCGAGCTCCGGCAGTGAGTAGAGCGGAGGGAGGGCAGTGTGCGGGGGGCAGTGTGAGGTGAGGGGCCGAGGCTGGGAGTGAATGTCGGCGCTCCCTCTTGTGTGCCCACACTCCATTCACACCACTGTATGTAATCCGGACTGTGCACGGAGCAGAGTCACCCCATGATTGAGAGATCCCATCATGCCCCATCGTCTCCTGTGTGTGGATCACACTCCCCCATTCATGTCTATGGCTGCAGAAAACAACTGAATCCCACATTATGGTCCCCAGAACCTATAGATACAATACAGTCCCGTCACCGAGCACTGAATAAAGGGAAGCTGTCAGGTAATGTATGCCCCCAAACCTACCACTACCTGTCCCTGCAGCTTCCTATCCACAAGCATCCCTGTGTGACACGTGAAGTATAATGCCTGTAGAAATGCTGCTTATAACTCACATCTTCCCACATTGTGTAGACCTGTGGGTGGTCTCACAGCCTCGGGTCTCTGCTTGCTGTGTGGTACCATGTCCTGGTGGGTGTCATAACGTAATTACAAGAGTGGTCCTGAGTCTCAAGTCCATGGGCTGCTCCATCCTGGTGTGACGCGTGGTCCTGAGTCTCAAGTCCATGGGCTGCTCCATCCTGGTATGACGCGCGGTCCTGAGTCTCAAGTCCATGGGCTGCTCCATCCTGGTATGACGCGCGGTCCTGAGTCTCAAGTCCATGGGCTGCTCCATCTTGGTATGACGTGCGGTCCTGAGTCTCAAGTCCATGGGCTGCTCCATCCTGGTATGACGTGCGGTCCTGAGTCTCAAGTCCCTGGGCTGCTCCATCCTGGTATGACGCTCGGTCCTGACAATTGTGGGGGATTATTGGGTGTACTGGCGGACTGCACATGCTCCCAATAATTTCCCCACAATTCTCAGAACCAGAATGACTTGACTGCGTCTCATACCAGAATGGACTTGTGTGGATAAGGATCAGGACAGTACTGCAGGAAATGGTTCATCTGAGCAGCTCTATTGTACAGTATGGTCAGTGTGCTGATCAGACAGCATGATCAGATTTCTACACTCCTCTGCTTAATCCTTAATGTGTTGATCATACTAATACCCTATGGTGGGAGGATCTGTCATATAGTCAGGGGTGCAGAGACCGAGTCCTGCTTGTGTCACCCATTACTGATTGCTCGCTGGTGTCTCTGTGCTAAGATCAGCTCATCACTGTATAACCCCTAATGATTCACAAGATTGTAATAATAAGGCTGGAGTCACATTGGTGTATGGCATGTTATGCAAGAGAATCAGATGTGATATGCTAATGATACTTGGCTCAGGCTCTGCTGTGTGACAGTGTCATTCTACTGTGCACTGATCCTGCAATTGGCTCATAGGTGCAGAGAAGAGGAAGAGATTAATTTCTCCGTCACCTCAGACTGCACTTGGATGTTTGCCAAGTGCAGCGCGGTGTTTCACTCACATCCATAGATTGTATGGGTGCGAGTGATCCTAGTCTCACTGACAATTGCAGGAAGATGCATTTTTTTTTTTCCTCAGTCCAATTAGGCCTAAGGAAAAACTTGCAGATCTGAGCTGCCTGATTGTCTAACATGGGCTAGATACATATATCCAAAGGATCTTAACCCCTTCACTACCAAGGGCGTTATAGTAAGACCATGGTCAGGTACCTTCCTCTAGTACAAGTTCAGGTTCTTAGCTCACATCATCCCTCACACGTGTCAGCTGATCTGATCCTTTGGATCACAATGTAAATCGGTGATCCAAAGCACCACAGCAGGGAACATGCTGTTTTCCCGCTGGCATATGAGGTCCCGTGATGTGATGACACAGGACCTCAATGTGTTACCTTGATCGTCCGGGGTCCTTTGATGACCCCAGATGCTGTCTGCAATCTCTTTCCTTCAGAGCGCCGGCATTCACAGAAAGTGATTATTTCCCCTGTGCACAGACGTTCAGCACACGGTGCAAAAGTGCAATTCTCTTTCTTTAAAAACTTCTGAATTTTTATCACCACTTAGATACCAAACATATATACTTTTACTGTTATCTACAAACTTGTACCGAACCGAGGCATCATACCAGCACGTCAGTTTTACCGGATAGTGAATGTGATGAAAGAAAACAAAACAACGTGTCATTGAACTTTTTATAAAATGTCACCGCACTTGGAATTTGTTTTCTCGTTTTCCTGTACACTATATGGTAAAATAAATGATGTCATTCAAAAGTACAACTCATCCCTCAAAACATAAACCTCATATGTCTATATTAACAGAAAAATAAAAAATGTCTCTTGGAAGAAGGGGAGGAAAGATTAGAAAATCGTCCGGGGTGAAGGATTCAATCACATTGTAAACCTCTGGTGTTATAAATGTGTGTAGTCAGTGACCGGTCCGGGATATTGTACAGAAAGGGCAGGATTGTGTAACCTGTGCTCATCACACTCACATTGTAAACCTCTGGTGTTATAAATGTGTGTAGTCAGTGACCGGTCTGGGATATTGTACAGAAAGGGCAGGATTGTGGAACCTGTGCTCATCACACTCATATTGTAAACCTCTGGTGTTATAAATGTGTGTAGTCAGTGACCGGTCCGGGATATTGTACAGAAAGGGCAGGATTGTGGAACCTGTGCTCATCACACTCACATTGTAAACCTCTGGTGTTATAAATGTGTGTAGTCAGTGACCGGTCCGGGATATTGTACAGAAAGGGCAGGATTGTGGAACCTGTGCTCATCACACTCACATTGTAAACCTCTGGTGTTATAAATGTGTGTAGTCAGTGACCGGTCCGGGATATTGTACAGAAAGGGCAGGATTGTGGAACCTGTGCTCATCACACTCATATTGTAAACCTCTGGTGTTATAAATGTGTGTAGTCAGTGACCGGTCCGGGATATTGTACAGAAAGGGCAGGATTGTGGAACCTGTGCTCATCACACTCACATTGTAAACCTCTGGTGTTATAAATGTGTGTAGTCAGTGACCGGTCCGGGATATTGTACAGAAAGGGCAGGATTGTGTAACCTGTGCTCATCACACTCACATTGTAAACCTCTGGTGTTATAAATGTGTGTAGTCAGTGACCGGTCCGGGATATTGTACAGAAAGGGCAGGATTGTGGAACCTGTGCTCATCACACTCATATTGTAAACCTCTGGTGTTATAAATGTGTGTAGTCAGTGACCGGTCCGGGATATTGTACAGAAAGGGCAGGATTGTGGAACCTGTGCTCATCACACTCACATTGTAAACCTCTGGTGTTATAAATGTGTGTAGTCAGTGACCGGTCCGGGATATTGTACAGAAAGGGCAGGATTGTGTAACCTGTGCTCATCACACTCACATTGTAAACCTCTGGTGTTATAAATGTGTGTAGTCAGTGACCGGTTCCGGGATATTGTACAGAAAGGGCAGGATTGTGGAACCTGTGCTCATCACACTCATATTGTAAACCTCTGGTGTTATAAATGTGTGTAGTCAGTGACCGGTCCGGGATATTGTACAGAAAGGGCAGGATTGTGGAACCTGTGCTCATCACACTCACATTGTAAACCTCTGGTGTTATAAATGTGTGTAGTCAGTGACCGGTCCGGGATATTGTACAGAAAGGGCAGGATTGTGGAACCTGTGCTCATCACACTCACATTGTAAACCTCTGGTGTTATAAATGTGTGTAGTCAGTGACCGGTCCGGGATATTGTACAGAAAGGGCAGGATTGTGGAACCTGTGCTCATCACACTCATATTGTAAACCTCTGGTGTTATAAATGTGTGTAGTCAGTGACCGGTCCGGGATATTGTACAGAAAGGGCAGGATTGTGTAACCTGTGCTCATCACACTCACATTGTAAACCTCTGGTGTTATAAATGTGTGTAGTCAGTGACCGGTCCGGGATATTGTACAGAAAGGGCAGGATTGTGGAACCTGTGCTCATCACACTCATATTGTAAACCTCTGGTGTTATAAATGTGTGTAGTCAGTGACCGGTCCGGGATATTGTACAGAAAGGGCAGGATTGTGGAACCTGTGCTCATCACACTCACATTGTAAACCTCTGGTGTTATAAATGTGTGTAGTCAGTGACCGGTCCGGGATATTGTACAGAAAGGGCAGGATTGTGGAACCTGTGCTCATCACACTCACATTGTAAACCTCTGGTGTTATAAATGTGTGTAGTCAGTGACCGGTCCGGGATATTGTACAGAAAGGGCAGGATTGTGGAACCTGTGCTCATCACACTCACATTGTAAACCTCTGGTGTTATAAATGTGTGTAGTCAGTGACCGGTCCGGGATATTGTACAGAAAGGGCAGGATTGTGGAACCTGTGCTCATCACACTCATATTGTAAACCTCTGGTGTTATAAATGTGTGTAGTCAGTGACCGGTCCGGGATATTGTACAGAAAGGGCAGGATTGTGGAACCTGTGCTCATCACACTCACATTGTAAACCTCTGGTGTTATAAATGTGTGTAGTCAGTGACCGGTCCGGGATATTGTACAGAAAGGGCAGGATTGTGTAACCTGTGCTCATCACACTCATATTGTAAACCTCTGGTGTTATAAATGTGTGTAGTCAGTGACCGGTCCGGGATATTGTACAGAAAGGGCAGGATTGTGGAACCTGTGCTCATCACACTCACATTGTAAACCTCTGGTGTTATAAATGTGTGTAGTCAGTGACCGGTCCGGGATATTGTACAGAAAGGGCAGGATTGTGGAACCTGTGCTCATCACACTCATATTGTAAACCTCTGGTGTTATAAATGTGTGTAGTCAGTGACCGGTCCGGGATATTGTACAGAAAGGGCAGGATTGTGGAACCTGTGCTCATCACACTCACATTGTAAACCTCTGGTGTTATAAATGTGTGTAGTCAGTGACCGGTCCGGGATATTGTACAGAAAGGGCAGGATTGTGGAACCTGTGCTCATCACACTCATATTGTAAACCTCTGGTGTTATAAATGTGTGTAGTCAGTGACCGGTCCGGGATATTGTACAGAAAGGGCAGGATTGTGTAACCTGTGCTCATCACACTCACATTGTAAACCTCTGGTGTTATAAATGTGTGTAGTCAGTGACCGGTCCGGGATATTGTACAGAAAGGGCAGGATTGTGGAACCTGTGCTCATCACACTCATATTGTAAACCTCTGGTGTTATAAATGTGTGTAGTCAGTGACCGGTCCGGGATATTGTACAGAAAGGGCAGGATTGTGGAACCTGTGCTCATCACACTCACATTGTAAACCTCTGGTGTTATAAATGTGTGTAGTCAGTGACCGGTCCGGGATATTGTACAGAAAGGGCAGGATTGTGTAACCTGTGCTCATCACACTCACATTGTAAACCTCTGGTGTTATAAATGTGTGTAGTCAGTGACCGGTCCGGGATATTGTACAGAAAGGGCAGGATTGTGGAACCTGTGCTCATCACACTCATATTGTAAACCTCTGGTGTTATAAATGTGTGTAGTCAGTGACCGGTCCGGGATATTGTACAGAAAGGGCAGGATTGTGGAACCTGTGCTCATCACACTCACATTGTAAACCTCTGGTGTTATAAATGTGTGTAGTCAGTGACCGGTCCGGGATATTGTACAGAAAGGGCAGGATTGTGGAACCTGTGCTCATCACACTCACAGTGCAGGGCTCCAGCTCTACTTTATAACTTCTGATGGTATTGTTGTGTCTGACCATTAGGGCACAATGAGGATTTTGTGAATTCTTTTACCTTCACAATCAGCAGTGAGGAAAAAATGCCGAAGTGTTGACGTGTTCCTATTATACTTTTCCTCTGTACCACCCCTGGATTTGGCTAAAAATATGGAGATAAAAAACTCATCAAATACTTAACAACTAACCATGGCCTAATGGTTTGAAATTTTTTTTATTTTTTTTTCCTTTTTTATTCTTTAATAACCATGGCTACGTCGGCCTTACTGCACACTCCTGATCTGTCTTGAGTCAGTATTATCCATTAGTCCTTTCCAGTTTGTTCAGTGTGAGTGGAGCAGGACTGGGATGTTTAGGCAACAAAGCTGAAGTGCTGTTCAATTGTCCACCTGCCAGCGTCACAATCCCGCGCCTGTGATGGTGTAAACACTATAACCAGTAGACTCCAGTGTAGATTCTGTAGGAACTGGTTTTCATGGGGTCGGGGAAATACAGTAAACAGTGCTGAGTCCTACATTCATGACAGACGAGGCTTTATAGAAGAGGGGGGAAAGTCCTGTCCTTATAAATAGGAATAAAAAAGCAACTGGCTGCAGTATTAACCCCTTCATGACGGGGTGATTGAAGAACTGGACCCTGAGCTGTAGGTCACTTGTACTTTACACATCAATAATAAAGTATTTCAGTATATAATGAATGTCCCAGCCGCCTGTGAAGCTCAGCCTGTGGATAGATTTCACGGGGTACCAAGATGGCGGCAACAGTAAGCCCATGGCAACCCATCTGCACCTTGTAATTGCAATAGTGACGACAGTGGTATTCGTGGGGTTAAAGTTTAAGTTCACAATCATGTGCAAAAGCGTCCATTTCTGCTAGAAAAGTTAGAGGATTTTATTTTTGTCGCTTACATTTTTTCTTGTTTGGGGACTTTATGCCTCAGCTGTTATTAAAAAATCTACAAGATCAATATAGATGCATACATTAAAACATCACCCGTATCTGTAGGCATCGCATGGATGGTATATGGCAGCTCTGTATCACCCGTATCTGTAGGCATCGCATGGATGGTATATGGCAGCTCTGTATCACCCGTATCTGTAGGCATCGCATGGGATGGTATACGGCAGCTCTGTATCACCCGTATCTGTAGGCATCACATGGGATGGTATACGGCAGCTCTGTATCACCCGTATCTGTAGGCATCGCATGGGATGGTATACGGCAGCTCTGTATCACCCGTATCTGTAGGCATCACACGGGATGGTATACGGCAACTCTGTATCACCCGTATCTGTAGGCATCTCATGTCCTGGTATACGGCAGCTCTGTATCACCCGTATCTGTAGGCATTGCATGGGATGGTATACGGCAGCTCTGTATCACCCGTATCTGTAGGCATTGCATGGGATGGTATACGGCAGCTCTGTATCACCCGTATCTGTAGGCATCGCATGGGATGGTATACGGCAGCTCTGTATCACCCGTATCTGTAGGCATCGCATGGATGGTATATGGCAGCTCTGTATCACCCGTATCTGTAGGCATTGCATGGGATGGTATATGGCAGCTCTGTATCACCCGTATCTGTAGGCATCACATGGGATGGTATACGGCAGCTCTGTATCACCCGTATCTGTAGGCATTGCATGGGATGGTATACGGCAGCTCTGTATCACCCCTATCTGTAGGCATCGCATGGGATGGTATACGGCAGCTCTGTATCACTCGTATCTGTAGGCATTGCATGGGATGGTATACGGCAGCTCTGTATCACCCCTATCTGTAGGCATTGCATGGGATGGTATACGGCAGCTCTGTATCACCCGTATCTGCAGGCATCGCATGGGATGGTATATGGCAGCTCTGTATCACCCGTATATGTAGGCATCGCATGGATGGTATACGGCAGCTCTGTATCACCCGTATCTGTAGGCATCGCATGGATGGTATACGGCAGCTCTGTATCACCCGTGTCTGTAGGCATCACATGGGATGGTATACGGCAGCTCTGTATCACCCGTGTCTGTAGGCATTGCATGGGATGGTATACGGCAGCTCTGTATCACCCGTGTCTGTAGGCATCGCATGTCCTGGTATACGGCAGCTCTGTATCACCCGTATCTGTAGGCATCACATGGATGGTATATGGCAGCTCTGTATCACCCGTATCTGTAGGCATTGCATGGGATGGTATATGCCAGCTCTGTATCACCCTTATCTGTAGGCATCGCATGGATGGTATACGGCAGCTCTGTATCACCTGTGTCTGTAGGCATCGCATGGGATGGTATACGGCAGCTCTGTATCACCCGTATCTGTAGGCATTGCATGGGATGGTATACGGCAGCTCTGTATCACCCGTATCTGTAGGCATCGCATGGGATGGTATACGGCAGCTCTGTATCACCCGTATCTGTAGGCATCGCATGGGATGGTATACGGCAGCTCTGTATCACCCGTATCTGTAGGCATCGCATGGGATGGTATACGGCAGCTCTGTATCACCCGTATCTGTAGGCATCGCATGGGATGGTATACGGCAGCTCTGTATCACTCGTATTTGTAGGCATCGCATGGGATGGTATACGGCAGCTCTGTATCACCCGTATCTGTAGGCATCGCATGTCCTGGTATACGGCAGCTCTGTATCACCCGTATCTGTAGGCATCGCATGTCCTGGTATACGGCAGCTCTGTATCACCCGTATCTGTAGGCATCACATGGGATGGTATACGGCAGCTCTGTATGGGATCTGAATTTCTTTTAATTGTATTTTGCGCACTCAGACTTAAATGAACGGTCCTCATCCAAAACACAAGAAAATTAGTGCTTGCCGCATTTTTTTTTTTTTTTGTATTTACTATTTTTTCTTCCTTTATATGCAAACAGAACTCACTCGTCTGCACTGTCCCATTGAATAACATTGGTCTGGGTGCTCTGTCTTTTCTTTACAGATCAATAACCGGTCACATGTACCTACCTGTTCACAGGACGCTATCTCAAATACCATTTTGATCATATTTTTTATGCACATTTTTAAAAGCTTGGTCAGATCTTTCCCATATCATGTCACAAACTTTAAGAAGCCTCGTGACTTCCTCAACCAGCGCCAAATCGTGTACAAAGCTGCACATTCAGAAGGCGAGTGACTGATTTGAGCAGTTGGTAGCAGCAATCGTAGACTCTATTAATACCATAGAGGAAAGGAAATAACTATACAGCAAAGAAGGAAGAATCATTTCTCATCTATTGTGGAACTGAAAGCCACCAAATGCAAAGCCTGAAGACTTAAAGGAGTTTTCCAATAGTTGACATACAATAAAGATACATTAAAGGGAATCTGTCAGCAGGTTTTTGCTATGTAAGTTGAGGACAGCATGCTGTAAGGGTTCAAAAACAAAAAGCAACCTTGCCTTTCCGATCAGGCTGCGTGCTATTGTTTAGTTAAACTAAAGGTTTTATCACCTGGTGATTGCCATTACAGGACTAGTTTATTCACACGCAGGACAGTCAGACACACACCCTGCTGTGATTGACACCTCATTGTTAATGCACAATCTCTATAGAAAGCCTGCTGTGGGCAGTGGCAGCTCTCCCAGCTCTGCTACATGCCTAAAAATAAATTCTCTGTGTCAGAACGACTGGAGCCAGTCATCTATGTGATGCATTGTTGGATTCAGGGCTTCTTTGCCTACACTATGTTGCTGTCAGATGAGGTAGCAAAAATCTGCTGACAGATTCCCTTTAATAGCTTAGTTACAATCATTTTTGTCTTTATCGGGTCAAGCAAAGTAGATGTGATTTCATGAAAACTCTTGGACATTTTACAATTAACTGGGCACATTTTTCTTCATAGTCTTCTATGGAGAACTGGGAAAAATGCATCAAAAATTAAGTGCAGAGTCCCAGCTTTTCTGCACTAAAAAGTGCATTATGGAAAAAAAAAAAATAGTGCTATAAATCTGCACTAAAAGTGCATAAAAAGGGGAAAACCGCTGGAGAAATACAATAATCAGAACCGATTGCTATTCTGATATGGATTATTGCAGGAGAAACTGCACTTGGGAGCTTGGCCTCCATGATCAGTATCAGAAGTATTCAACCTAGGGCTGGGAGATTAATCAAATTAATTCGATTAATTCTCCCCCTGCCGTGGCCACGATTTCGTCTAATTCGATTTAAAATGCCGGCGACCGCCCCCCCACCCCCATGGATATACAGGGCCCCCCCCCCCCCCCCCCCCCGCCCTTGCTGCCTTAAACCTGTAAAGTAAGAGATCATTATACTTATCCCCGACGCCGCCATCGCACTCCTTTGGCTTCATCCGGCTTCTTCCGGCTTCCTCCTCTAGCGCACAGACAATGACATCATTGCCTGCGCCCACCGGAGGAGGAAGCCGGAAGAAGCCGGATGAAGCCGGAGGAGCGCGATGGCGGCGTCGGGGATAAGTATAATGATCTCTTACTTTACAGGTTTAAGGCAGCAAGGGGGGGGGGGGGGCCCTGTATACCCATGGTGCGGGGGGGGGCGCCTGTATACACCACTGGGGGCTGCTGCTGTATACACCACTGGGGGCTGCTGCTGTATACACCACTGGGGGCTGCTGCTGTATACGCCACTGGGGGCTGCTTCTGTATACGCCACTGGGGGCTGCTGCTGTATACGCCACTGGGGGCTGCTGCTGTATACGCCACGGGGGCCTATATATACCACTGGGGAGGCTGCTGTATACCACACTGCTGGGGGCTGTATACCTGTGCTGGGGTCCACCCTCGGCTTATACACGAGTCAATAG
Organism: Allobates femoralis; assembly: GCA_033576535.1. NCBI lineage: Eukaryota > Metazoa > Chordata > Amphibia > Anura > Aromobatidae > Allobates > Allobates femoralis. The sequence continues at coordinate 111,586,210 of JARQOC010000008.1, read as the reverse complement.
GTTTTCCCAGGTTTTGGGGGCAAAAGTAGGGGGTCGGCTTATACACTGGTCGGCTTATACACAAGTATATACGGTACCTCTTAGTTTTTTCTCTTTATTCATCAAACAAAAGCAAAAAAAAATAGAGATTTAAATCGAAAATCGTTCATAGGTTTAAATAAAATCGAGATTTTGATTTTTTTCCAAAATCGCCCAGCCCTAATTCAACCTCAGTCAAGCTCGGGCTTACCCGCGGTCGCGGCAGATGCGGTGAAAAAAACCGCATCTGCCGCGATTGCTGCATAGGCGCCGTATAACTGCTGCACTTGCGGCGCGGTTGCGGTAATCGCCATAGTAAGTATAGGGGGACTTGCGGCAGGTGCGGCAAGTGCGGTTTTTTTCGCAGCCGCACCTGCCGCAAGTGCAAAACTGCACTTGCTGCACCTGCCGCAAGTCTACCTATACTTACTATGGCGATTACCGCAACCGCGCCGCAAGTGCAGCGGTTATGCGGCAATCGCGGCAGATGCGGTTTTTTCACCGCATCTGCCGCGACCGCGGGTAAGCCCGAGCTTGACTCGGGGTTACCGCTTCTGGCAGTGAATGTTAACCCCGAGTCAGGTTCGGGAATACCGCTAGGAAGGTTAAAGGGGTTGTCGGGTCTTGTGGTGAATGTCTGCAGTGATTCTATGCAGAAATCTAAATCCTTACAGCGTGCACATTGCACTCTTTCAGGATTCACCAGGGAGAGTGGGCACTCGCATAACCTCTAGTAAGTGATTGGCTTACATGCCAACTAGATGTGCTTGGCCTTGCTCAGTACAAGAGAATTCAGTGAGGCCAGTTACGTCTAGTCATAACGTGGACGGAAGCATGTAAATCGCACACTTGTGGTCATGTGACCACTCGCAATCTCTGGCAATACGGAAGAATCCTAACAGTGTGTGATGTGCGCACTGTAAGGATTAGAAGTCTGCAGTCACATAGTATCTATAGACTTGTATTAAACAGCTGGACAGCCCCTTTAAACTGCTGGACTGACTCTTGTTTTTACCTTGCAGAGATGACACTAACCTGATCTCCACACTGAAGACTCTTCTGTTCTTCACTGTCTTAATGATCATGCTGCCAATCGGCCTCTACTTTTCCTCTAAGGTTTTTGTGTTTGAAGGTCAGTATATTGGTAATGATTTGTTTTTTGTATGTTCCATATTATCAGCCCCATGCAGACAGTAAATCAATGTTAAGTCTCATCTCCATGCACAGACTACTTCTACTAGATCTACTTCTTGTTTTTGCTCACATAATGACCGTTTTCCTGAAGGGAGAGATCAGCTTGACTGCTCATAACTATATTCATCCAGTGACAATTTGTCCTCACTGGCACCACATGCTACTATGGTCTCTTCACACAAGCTCTTGTTGGAGCTTACACAGGGTTTAGGCTTCGTTCACATCTAGGTGTTAGGGCCACGTCACACACACCGATATCTGTGCAGAGATTGTTCGCAGATCTCTGGTTGCAGTGAAATCATGGACACATTTCTCCATTTGTACACTGCCACAAAATGGAACATTGCTCCATTTGTACACAGCCACACAATGGAACAATGTGTCCATGATTTCACTGCAACCAGAGATCTGCGAACAATATCTGCACAGATATCTGTGTGTGTGATGTGGCCCTTAGGCACATCCCTGATGTGTCGTATACTGTGGAATACTAGGGCCAATGACTCCCTTATGGACCATACATTTCTACACAACCTAAAAGCTACTGTATGTTAAAAGGACAGGACACTACTGGCTTATCCTGGGTGCCTATGGGCTTTTCGAGGAATACTTCCATCGTGAGTTGCGAACAGAGCCTTAGACAGTAAACTAATCCCAATGTAAGTGATGCTAGGAGATGACCTTGAGGACCTAACCCGATGTCCAGGCTGTCAGGGCGGCCACAGTACAGATTGACCACACCAGCAGTGTTGTGCTGACAGCACCTGAATTTCATCTCACCCTGTGCTGTATCAGATAATTAGGAATGAACTGACATGATGGAGAAAGTATACTGTTATGACAGTATTCACACGTTTCTTATAATTATCTTCACGAAAATGCACCACGATTTCAAAATATTTAAAAAATCCCAGTGAATACATATTGCTTGCGCAATGTGTGATCACATCCTGTGACCCTCTGATACGTTACATTAAAGTTGACTTAACTTATCATTTTGGCAGCACAGGCCGATCATCTGGTGTATGGCGGCGCCTCAACACTTATCTGACAGATTGTTAAGGAAGAGAAGGATTGACATGTTCACTGATGGAGTCTGACAAAAACTCTTTTCCCATTTCCCAATTGAATACACATAATACTTGCCCTAGCACAACGTTAATATGTATGGGGGAGTCGGACCGAGCAGAGCATCCATGTGTATGGGGAACTTGGGTCGAGCAGTGTGTCCATGTGTATGGGGAACTTGGGTCGAGCAGTGTGTCCATGTGTATGGGGAACTTGGGTCGAGCAGTGTGTCCATGTGTATGGGGAACTTGGGTCGAGCAGTGTGTCCATGTGTATGGGGAACTTGGGTCGAGCAGTGTGTCCATGTGTATGGGGAACTTGGGTCGAGCAGTGTGTCCATGTGTATGGGGAATTTGGGTCGAGCAGTGTGTCCATGTGTATGGGAAACTTGGGTCGACCAGTGTGTCCATGTGTATGGGAACTTGGGTCGACCAGTGTGTCCGTGTATGGGGAACTTGGGTCGAGCAAAGCGTTTGTGTATGGGGGAGTCAGGCTGAGCAGAGCGTCCGTATTTATGGGGGAGCCGGGCTGAGTAGAGCATCCATGTGTATGGGGAGTCAAGCTGAGTAGCACTTCTGCGTGTATGGGGGATCCAGTCCGAGTAGAGCGTCTGTGTGTATGGGGGAGCCGGGCTGAGCAGAGCGTCCATATGTATGGGGGAACCGGGCCGAATAGAGTATCCATGTGAATGGGGGACTCAGGCCGAGCAGAGCATCCCTGTGTATGGGGGAGTCGGGCTGAGTACAGCGTCCATGCGTATGGGGGAGCCAGACTTGAGTAGTGTGCCGTGTGTATGGGGGATTCGGGCTATGCAGAGCATCCATGTGAATGGGGGAGTCGGGCTGAGCAGAGCGTCTGTGTGAATGGGGATGTTGGACCGGGCAGAGCGTCTGTGTGTACGGTAACGGGGGAGTCGGACTGAGCAGAGCATTCATTTGAATGAGGGACTCAGGCCGAGCAGTGAGAGCGTTAAACATTATTTGACACATGACTGTATTACTTTGTGTGCAAATAGACAGGCTTCCTGTGTTTTTCTTCTTTTAGAAGAGTGAACCCAAATGTTCATCATGCAAAATAACAGACATAGATTGCACTCTTCATCCCTTGCCCAATGCCAACTCTCCGCTCCCTGTCTGGTCTTTGTGCTTGGCTGCAGTGGTCACATCATCATCTCACAGCACTGCCTCTGCCAGACATTGAGCTTCACAGCTCTACAATGTAGACGACACAAGCGGCTGAGCTCAGGGATTGGCTGCACTGGTGATGTGAGCTGTCAAAAAGATGTCTTCACTGCAGGTAAAACATGGGGACGGGAGCAGTGGTGGAGAGCGAGTGCTGGACATGAAGAGGGCGAGGACTATCAGACTTTGACCAGAAACATTTGGGCTTCATTTTCTATAAGTAGAAAATCTCTTTTAGAAAAGATTACCCGCTGTTTTTTTTCTTTGTATATTAGCGCAACTATTAAATACAGACTAAGGCGGCTCACAATATATAATCAAGACGTCACATTTTATATACATGTCTAGGCACCCTCATTTTTTTGTTATAAGATAATATACAGTTTATTGATCCTGAGAGAAATTGCAGTATCACAGCAGCAGAACAAAGACCTGAATTACAACATAAGTTATTGACGAAAAAAGGCTTCTGGTAAAACCTGCAGGTACTAATCCAAGTGGAAGGCAGCGCTCAAGTAAACTTGAATTATTCCTTTAAATTTGACAGTTTTACACTTTCGACAAGTGCTTTTTTCGTCGTCTGGTTTGGAACTGATTTTCGGTTTACTTTAACCACTTGCAGTAACAACAGCAAATATTTTATTAGAAACCAAAAATTAAAAACACAAATTTTACAAATTTGATGTTTTGATCAGTGGTTCGGCACAGCCTTCTTCTCCACCTAGGATGCTGAAATTTTGCATATATACAACTATTTAGGGGGTGCCAGGGTTATAGGAGAGAGTTGCATTTTTTGGGCCACCCTAATTCAGATGAAATTATTAATTCCTGATCCATGTGTTGGGTTGTATTTCAGCAATATAGTCTCTCCAAAGCACCAAAGTGACACATGGATGCTCCCAAATTGTCCTCTGTTCGTTGCCCATTATACAGAGAGACATAAACACTGTTTGTCGCCATATATGATTTCTACAATGGGAGTCAGTAGCCAATGTATGCAATAATAGAGCTATAGATTATCAATAAAAGTAAAGAACTAGATGTGAAGAGTCTTATCCTTCAAAGTGTTTTTATATTCTAGTAAATGAGAACATTAATTGATCAGTCCAACTGAGCCAATCCTGAGACAGAGCCTCGAAATAGCTCCAGGTCAAGACTATTGGCAAAAACCGTGAAAGTCAGCCAAAGTGGCTAACAGAAGTGACCTGGTGATTTTTCTGGTGGCTTCCACTTGGAAACCACCACTATGTCATATACAGAATTGAAAAACAAAATGCTTCTGCGTAAAAAGTCTAGAAAGATATCAGAATAGATTGTTCAGGAATCACCACCGGCATTTTCCTGAAGGGTCTTCAGCTAAAAGAAAAGGCGCGAAGTTGAAAATCTGTGTATGCACCTACCATAAGGGCCCCTTTACACGCGGCTACATTTCTAGGGTGGCTACAGGTAACTTACTGGTTGCAGTGAAATCATGGAGACAAGGTTCTATCTTGTTGCTGTGTACAAATGGAATAATCTCTCCATGATTTCACTGCAACCAGTAAGTTACCTGTAGCCACCCTAGAAATCTAGCCGTGTGTAAAGGTACCCTAAAAGTTAGAAAATGGGATTTTTAAGCCAGACATGAAGTCCACTTGTAAAGATTTTTGCCTGTGTATAACAGAAACCTCAACTTATATATTCGTTTTTGTTTCTAGGTCATTATGGGATGTCCAACAAGGACAGTTACTTTTATGCTGCTATCGTGGCTGTGATCGCTGTACACGTGGTTTTGGCCATGTTTGTGTACGTGGCGTGGAATGAAGGCTCTCGGCAATGGCGGGAAGGAAAACAAGACTGAGGTTGCTCCAGATGAGGACTCTGCACAGGGATTTTATGTACTATATGCGTTGTCATGCATAACTTATAGTGATAATGATTTAAGTTATAGAGTAACAGATGTTTCTGGTTTACTACATTTTGTACACTGTGTTCTTATCATATTGCTGTATGTTAGAATTAATCTGTCCATATGTTCATTTTTTTGTGACCCCACATTCCCATCTCAATGAAACGCATTGCAAAACATTGTTCATTTTCAATAACCAATAAATTCTTTGGGATTGTTGAGACGTCTTGAGCTTTTGCTAATTTTTTTACATTTTATTCTTTTCAATACATCTGTTGACTTTTCTTTATAGGCTGATCGATCTGATAAAAGCTTGACCTAGTTTTACATAGTAAGATGGTGGGGTGCACGACATCTAGGTAAGTTTCTTCGTTGCCTAGCAAGATATCCGAGCCAGGCATCCCCACCATTAGGGGAACCTTGGGGACAAGGACTAGCCTGGAGTTTCCTAGCTGGAGGGTCAGCTGAAGTTTACTCTATCCCTTCCCCTGCACAGTTACATCTGGATTGCCTGCCTTTGTATGTTTGCCCTGTTGCGGTTGTTGCCCTAAGCAACCTCGCCCCTGATTCCTTAGGAAGTATGAGAAACCATCGACGGCCGATCAGGGAGTGAGTCCCAAGCAATCATCATCTAGTCCAACTGTTAAGAATAAATCTATCTGTACAGGTGCCTTTAGGTACTGCACAATTGGAAGCACTAGCCTGTGCAGGAACCAGGTGACTAGTGGTGCGGCTAAAGAGAGAGACTGTCATATCTTATCCTACGTCTGTGTGACACCCAGCTACGTAATCGTCACTAGCGTAAACTTACAGTATGCACAGATTTCTCAACCCGCTTGAGACACTGATAAAATTTGCACATGTTAAAGTAAACCTGTCACCCTTTTTCGGCATTATAACCTGTGCCCAGCACCTTAAACATAGAGTAATTGTGGTTCCGGTAACCATTTTATACCCCCAGACTGGCTCCTGATTATCTCAGCAATATACTTTGCATATGTCCCGCACGGTATGTTAATGAGCTCTTCATGGTCGGACAGGATGCGGCTCACTTCAGTCCGAGACACCCCACCGCCTGTAAAACCAGCCCCCTCCTGTGTATGTTTGGACTCAGTATTTCGCCTGCACAGTGACGCGAGTGACTGTACTCTATTGAAACCGCCCAAAGTCTTGCGAGACTTCACAAATCTTGCGAGACTTTATGCTCTGTTGAAGCCGCAATGATAAAAGTCTTGCAAGATTTATGAAGTCTCGCAAGACTTTGTGCGGTTTCAATAGAGCACAGTCACCCGCGCCACTGCGCAGGCAAGATACTGAGTCCCAACCATACACAGGAGGGGGCGGGTTTTGCAGGCTGCGGGGCGTCTCGGACTGAAGTGAGACGCATCCCGTCTGACCATGAAGAGCTCATTAACATATGGCGTGATGCATATTCAAAGATAACTTCTGAGGTTTAGTGTAAATTCACACTGTCAGAAATGTATATGCTTTATACATTCCCCAGTGTGTCCACATTTTACTACAGAACCTCAAAATTCATCCCTAGTTCAATAAATAAGAAATAAAATGAGCTTTAAAATGATGGGGTGGTAGGACAAACAACATGGCAAAACGCCAGTCGGTGGATTCACATATCTGACAGTAGAAGTTGGAAGGAATGATGAACATATTTAGATATATTCTTAGTTCTGTCGCATTGCACTTCGGGCCCATTTGGAGTGTAGTTTGACTAGTCGAGGGGGTGTTAGTTCCCCAGACTAGTCATCCCACATAGCATGTTATCATGCCCTGTGTGATTTGCATAGCATCATCATCCCAATCGCTATATTAGGCTGCACATTCACTTGGCTGTGCATACCTCACCATTGAGGTTTCCGGATGTATACACTCGTGGCTTAAGAGAGGCTCGCCTTGTATGATCTGAACTCGCCATGTTCCTGGTCATTTGCCTTTCTGAAGCCGGGATACATGCACCCAGCTTTAAGGTGCAGTGCGCATGATCAGAAGTACAAAAGACTTTTTAATCAGTTGCGGTGAGCCTCTCTGAAGCCATAAGTGCATACATCTGGAGACAGAGACGCTCAATGGTGAGGTATGCACAGCCACACGCATGCGCGGCTTAATATAGCGACTGGGATGACGATGCTGTGCAAAGCACACTGAGTCGTGATAACATGCTATGTGGGCTGACTAGTCGGGAGAACTAATACCAGCTTGACTAGTCAAATCCCTAATTAGCATAACATACAATATGTTTAGAAATACTTTCTCTAAAGATTTGTATATGTATGCTGCAATATGACTGTTAGGCAGGGATTATAGATATGGGCACAAAACTGCTGATGGCTCTAGGTGCCCAGGAGACCTGACAGGTTCTCTTTAGGTTTGTCCCATCAGACTATCAGGATTTCTGGGCTCTCCAGGTGCTGGATTGTTAGACTTTTCTTGGATATATTTGTGTAAGTAATGTAAAACATGAAAAATCTATTAGCTAATTGGAAAATAAAATGTCTCTGCTGTATTGACGCACATCAACAAAATGCGTTGTCGTTAACTGTAGACACTTGCACATTGCGAACACTGATATTTTTACTCATCGCGTACTCCACAGGTGTACACGGGACCATTTAACCCCTTTAGTGATGGAGCCAATTTGGCCTTCTTGACCAGGCCTAATTTTTTAATTCTGACCAGTGTCTCTCTATGTAGTTATACCTCGAATACTTTACAGGATCCAGGGATTCTGAGATTGTTTGTTTTCTTGTGACACATTGTACTTTGTTAGATTTACTACTAAGTGGATACGTTTTGTTTATTTGGAGAAATATCAGAATATTGATGCAAATTTGGAAAAATTTGTAATTTTCAAACTTTAAACTTTTACACTTTTTAACCGGTTAGTTGTGCTATGCTAAATAATTAATAAATAACATTTCCCATATATCTACTTTACATCTGCATTATTTTTCAAATGTCATTTTATTTTGTTAGAAGGGTTTAAAATTTAGCAGCAATTTTCTGTTTTTAAAAGAAATGTACAAACCTTGTTTCTTTAAAGGTCTATTCAGGTTTAAATAAACTGAGGGGGCCTATATGTTGGAAACTCCCCAAAAGTGATACCATTTTAAAAACCACACCCCTCAAAATACCTCATAACTGCGGTCACAATATTTATCACTTTAGGTGCTACATAGGAATTAATACACAGTGGAATGACAAAATGCTGCTTTAGCATCACATTTTTTGCTTTTACAAGGGATAGGACAAGACAATGGACATCTTGATATGTTACCCAGCATCTTCCAAGCACGAAGATATCCAACATATGGACAGAAACCTTTGTTTCGACAAACGGGAGAGCTCGGAAGGGAAGGAGCAACATTTGAATTTTGGAACACAAACTTGGCTGAAACAGATTGCGGGCACCATGTTTGATTTGCAGGGCCCATAGGATGCCTAAATAGCAGAAACCATCCCCAAGTGACCCCATTTATCCAGGACTATACTAATCATTTTGAACCCACAGCTACTACACGGAATTTTTTTTTTTTTTTGAATCATTGTGTTTTTATTAAAGCATTTTCAAACATATAACATAAATAAGGCGAACAAAAGTGTACCCGAACAGAAGGGTACAATGGAAACAAAGCTGTTACATAGATAATTAAGTGTACAACTTTAGATTAAAGTGTAACCAAAAAAAAAAGATCAGTTTTCTTTAGAACAAACAAGGAAGGAAGGGTAACCTTAGGGAAGGTAGGGAAGAAGGGGGAGAGGGGGGGGAGCATTTAGCAGGTCGGCTAGGGACCCCAGAATAAGGGGAAGTGTCTTAAATAACAACATTAGTCAAACTGACTTCATCACCAATCGTATTACAAGTATGTTTAGTTGGATATTACCACGTTATTATGTTGCGAGCTCACCCATGTGTCCCACCAATTAATGACTTTGGTGCGTTTAGCTGTATCTGTTGACAAAACCAGTTCGTAGTTGAGGTGCAGGTTAAGTTGGGAGATGACTTCCTGTATAGATGGGAAGGTGGGGTTTTTCCAGTGCCTGGATATGCAGTAACGAGCTGCTATAAGTATATTTGATATAATTGGTCTCAGTCCCCGAGGTAAGTCCTGAATCTCTAAACCTAGTAAGGCCATCTGTGGAGTTAACGTGAGTTTAAGACCGGTAGTAGTACATATCAAATGGTTGACTTGTGACCAAAAAGAGCGAATGCCCAGACAATTCCACCAGACATGTGTAGTGGTTCCAACCTCTCCACAGTTTTTCCAGCACAAGTTCATCCCAGGTCGGAGGCCTGTTTTTTTAAAACTAGCAATTTTGTCTGGAGTCAGGTACCATCCGAATTGAAGTTTCTTAGCTTGCTCATGGTGGTTCAGGCATGAGGTATAAGAAAGAGCATGTGTTGATGCCTTCCACCACTCCTCTACAGGTGAGGTGAATGCGAGGAGAGCTTCCCATTTCATCATAAACGGGAGCTTAGACTCTGCCTGTATTTCTGACATAGCCCTGTAAAAAGTGGAGATTCCCCTGTTGGCAGCAGTTGTTTGCTTGAAAATGGATATAACCTGTGGAAGGCTGGACAGTGTATCTTCCATTGGAATAACTATGGTTCTGAGAAGGTCTTTTAGTTGAAGGTAAGAAAAGTAGTCAGCATTAGAAAGACCATATTTTTCTTTCAGAGTTGCAAATGATTGTATTTTGGCATTGTGCAGCACATCCGAAAGATGTTTAGCGCCCGCCCTCCGCCATTTCGCCAGGGAGAAAGCTGGGGAGTCTACACAGCATTCTACAGCCCTCAGTGTTATGTATCTATATAGGCCTTTTAGGAGTAAGAGGCTGACCCCAGACCAGACCTCAAGCACTGCTTGCATGGACCTCAGGGGGAGGTTTCCAGGCCTATGGCGGAGGAGGTGTGACTCCAGCAAAAGACGAGTTGAATTTTGTGGGGAATACCAGGATTCTATTTGTAGCCACAGAGGCAAGGAGTTTGCTTCAGCATTGGGGATCCACCATAACTGTGAGATCTCCAGATTAATTGCTCTGTAGTAATACTGTATGTTGGGGGCACCCATACCTCCCAAAGTAGTAGGCCGAGTTAACGTTGAGGAACCGACTCTATGAGGTTTGTTCATCCATATAAATTTGCCCAGAATAGATTGGAGAAGGTTAAGGGTTTTTCTGGGGAAGCGTATAGGAATGCAACGGAGAAAATATAATATTTTCGGAAATAGTAGCATTTTGGTAATTTGAATTCTGGCAATCCACGACAGCAGCGAAGGGGAGTAAGACTGTATCAGAGAGCGTAATTCCTTAGTTAGATAATCAGAATTTATTTTAACTATAGATTTGGTGAGAGAGATTTGGATACCCAGATATGTGAAGGATCGGGAGATCCATATGAAAGGTAGCGTTCGACGTAATGTCAATTGTTCTTTAGCTGGGATATTTACTGGGAAAAAGGAGGATTTGGATAGATTGAGCTTGTAATATGATGCTGCTGCGAATTCTTCCAGGATAGACATTAAAGCCGGAACAGTTTGTTTAAGATGAGTGCATGTGAATATCACATCATCTGCATATAGATTAATTTTGTGTTCCATTGGTCCCACCCACACCCCCGAGACCTGCGCCGTGTTACGCACTATAGATGCCAAGGGTTCCATAATCAGGGCGAAGATCAGAGGAGAGAGGGGGCAGCCCTGTCGAGTACCATTTGTAATCTCAAATTTTTGAGATAAGAAGCCAGAGGCACGGACTAAAGCTGAGGGGGATGAATACAGGGACATTATAGAGTCCTTAAATCTTCCAATAATATGGAACCTATCTAGGACTTCACTGAGGAACCCCCAGTGCACCCTGTCAAACGCTTTCTCTGCGTCGAGTGAGAGTAGTGCACCGGGGGCACCCCCCCTCTCCATGATGTCCAGCAGGTTTATTAGCCTTCTTGTGGCATCTCTGGCCTGACGCCCCGGAATGAAACCCACTTGGTCCCTGCCCACGAGGTCCGGAAGTACTTCCATAAGACGACTGGCAAGGATCTTGGCATACAATTTAATATCACAATTTAACAGTGCTATCGGTCGGAAGTTACTCGGGGATGTGGGGGGTTTGCCTGGTTTGGGAATGGTAGTGATCACAGCTTGTAAACCCTCCTCCTTGACCTTTCCCGCGGACTGCCAGAACCGAAACAGCTTAGTTAAGTATGGGGTCAATAATAGGGAAAAGGAAGTGTAATACTTATATGTATATCCATCCGGGCCTGGGGCAGAGTGTCGTTTGGAAGTTTGGATGGCCTTTTGTACTTCCATTTCAGTTATAGGGATATTTATTTGAGCAACCTGTTGGGGGTTCAGAGAAGGTAGGGTGGCCTTATCTAAAAACTTTTTAATTATTGTTTTCGTTGGATGAGGGGTGCATGAGTCATTTTTTAAATTATATAAAGTTTCATAGTATGTTCTAAACTGATCTACAATTTTTATGGGGTGTCTTATTTTGGAACCATTTGAGTCCAACAAGTGAGAGATTTTGGTGGTGGCCATACGCTTGCGGACTCGTCTAGCCAGCAGCTTCCCTGCTCTATCTCCCATTGAGTAGAACGGGCTTTAGTTCTGGTCATGTCTTTTTGTACTTTGATCAAAAGTGTAGTGCGGAGCTGTCTACGAGTTTCTAATAGCTCAGCCGTTAAAGTTGGGGAAGGGTGGGATTTTTGTTTGTGTTCCAGGTTTTGGATTTGGGTCGTGAGGGTGGTAACCCTATTTACGTGTTGTTTTTTCGCCCATGCTGACATCTTGATAAGTTTACCTCTGAGGACAGCTTTGTGCGCCAGCCAAAGTGTCTCTGGGGAAACGTCTCCTGTGTCATTTAAGGAGAAGTAATCTGTAATATATCCTGATATCTCTTCTAGGTGTACAGGTGAGGAGAGAATATATTCATTAATTTTCCATAGTGTAGTGGGAGATACAGCCAGTGCATCCTCAAATTTAATGGCAACAGGGGCGTGGTCTGTCCACGAAATGGAACCCACTTCAGCTGAGAGGCAGAGCGGGAGCAAGGTGTCATCAATTAGAATGTAGTCAATTCTTGACCAAGAGCCAAATCTGGGTGACATATAAGAATAATCTCTCTGCTCTGGATGAAAGCATCTCCAAACATCGTGAAGCCCAAATTGCGTAAAAGTCGGTCCCAACTCTGCCCTATACGCTCCGATTCCAGAGCAGTCCATTTTTTTGTCCGCTGGAGCATTTAAATCTCCGGCTATAATTTTCCTTCCCAATGATAGGGGGAATAGGGTTTCCAGAGTTTGAGACAGAAATTTAACCTGACCTGTATTAGGGGAGTACATGGACATAAGTGAGTAGGTGGCATTATTTAATTTGCAGTTAATGAGGATATAGCGTCCCGCTGGGTCTAGTGTAGAGGATATGTGTTCAAACGTTAATCTCTTATGAATTAGTATAGCCACCCCCGCTTTTTTGGTGTCTGCTGTCGCAAAGAAACTATGAGGGTAAAGCTGCGACTGCATTCTGTGTGTATCTGCTGCCAACAGGTGCGTCTCCTGTAGAAACAAAACATCATACCGGAGCTTTACGATCTGTCTCCATGTCAAAGAACGTTTCTCAGGACTGTTAAGTCCATTTACATTTACTGAACCGCATGTTATACTCATGGTGGATCAAACACATTCAATTGTAGAATACAATCATTACTGTTGGGAGACCAGCCGACCTGTAGGGGGAGGGGGGATGGGAGAGGAGGGAGGGAAACACATGAGGATTAAAGGAACAAATTCCATTAACTGGAGCAACAATAGGCATAATGAGCACTATATACAGACAAGTAAATCTTGCGTACATCTTGTCCAAAAACCTGTGGGTAAAACCACAGAAAAATAAAAACAAAGAGTGCCAACTGAAACGCACTCAAGGGGCAATATTATCCCAGTATTTACTGGAATAAAGAAATAAGCAAATCAGTACAGTAGAGGTTTAGATTGTAGAAGAAGTGAGAGAGAGAGGGAAGGTCTTAGAGTGTGGTTGTGCAGAGAGAAAAGAAAAAAGCAATATAGGAGGGGGAGTGAGAAGATGTGTTAGGGAGTAAGGATAAGCCAGGGGAAGGCACGTGTAGTGGGGAAGAGAGGGAGGGATGTGTGAAGATTTAGGTCGAGTGTGAGAAGAAGAAGGTAAGATCAAGAAAAAGAATTTGGAGATCTGAACAGATGTGTTCAGAAAGAGAACACTAAAAGGTACAAAGATAGTTTCAGGAACATAAAAATACAAGAGTTCCTGATCTACTCCGGGCTATCAAGCTTTATGGACCTGCAGTGGTATCATACTGTGAACCATTCAGGATCAATTCTTGGTCTGTTTCCTCTTTTTTTCTTTCCATCCAAGCCAGTTTGAGATCCAGGTTTATCCGAGCCCTCCACAGGGGGGGAGTTCATCAGTCCCCATTGTTTCAATAGTCTTTCTGCATGAACAGGCAGCAAGCAAACATAGGATTTGTCCTCTTTTTTGATGATAAGCTTTGTAGGGAATCCCCATCTGTAAGGGATGTCATTCTCCCTCAGGATTTTAGTGCAATGCTGAAATGCTTTGCGTTGAAGTAAGGTTCCAGGTGAAATGTCCTGATAAACTTCAATATGTGCAAATTTATCTGGTAGTTCAGGACGAGACCTAAGAGACCTGAGAAAGTCTTCTTTCACTTCAAAATAATGCACTCTTGCAAGAATGTCTCTGGGCAGGGAGGGATCCAGGTTTGATGGCTTTGGTATCCTATGTATTCTATCAATTTTGAAATCCATGGGGTCTGTGTCTGGCAGAGCTGCAGTTAGGAACCCCTGCAGAAAGCCCCTTAGCTCTCTATTTTGCACATTTTCATCCACCCCTCTCAGCCTGACATTGTTGCGGCGTGATCTGTCCTCAAGGTCCAGATTTTTACTTTGGACTCTTGCAATCTGCTCCTCTAGTTGCTCATTTGCGTCCAGCAGGGCATTATGAGAGGAAATGATCTCTGTGAGCTTTCTTTCTAATGAATCTGTGCGTGCGCCCAGCTCTGCTATTTCACCCCTCACCTCCGCCACCATTTTCATCATGTCGGCGTGGAGAGAAGCCCGGAACTCCTCCAGCAGCTCCCTCATGCTGGCATGTGTTAGGGGAATCTCGGGTGCCTGACTCCCTCCAGCTACCTCCTGAGAGTGTGGACCGCGTTTGGCCGCACGTGCTGCTCTGGGTGAGGGAGGCGCCATGTTGGGCTCCTGGAGCTCGAAGGGCTTGGGGGCTGTGAAAAAGTCGGATACCCGCCTTGGTGCTAGTCCTGTCACTGGTCTGGTCTTACCCATCGGTGCAGTGAGGGATCCGGTCTTTTGTGGTGCAGAGGAGATCGCTGTTGCAGGCTCTGGAAGCTGGTAATGGCCGTTTCTGTGCCCGGGAGATCAGGAGCTCAAAGTTATGCAGCCTCTGCCATTGCCAGTCAGGCCACCCTACTACACGGAATTTGATAACAATAGGTTGTCATATTAAAACTTTTAAACTTTTTCACGAAAATGTTGCTCTAGCCCCAAATATTTCACTTTTATGAGATAATAAAAAAAAGTTGACCTCACAGTTTGTTGCCCACTTTCTTATGAGTGCGGCAATACCCTGCATGTAGACAAAAAGTTCTGATTGGACAATTGGAAGGAAAAAAGTGACTTTTTTTTTTTTTAACTACCCCTGTGGTACCAAATCCGCATAAACCTCCACAAGTGACCCCATTTTGGAAACTGGACTAATGATGAGCAAGTACCGTAACATTCGTAATCGCTATACTCATAACGAGTACTTTGTAATGCTCGTGTATTCGTTCCAAATAGCGAGTACAATGCAAGTCAATGGGAAATCCGAGTAATTTTCTACGGGACCTGACAGAGGTCGGAGAGGGCTGTAAAAAGGTACGGATGGCTGAAACAGTGCTCAAACTGTATGGGAACCGTAGGCAGCCATGATTGTACACTGTCTGCATACTTTTCTGCCATACAGCTGTGACAGAACCTAGTGAAGATTGATAGAAGAACAGGTAGATCGAGCTTACCAGACTCCTGCTGCTGCTCCCGGGGCCTCAGTCTCCCGCGCTCCTGCCAAATCACTTCCAGGTCAGCTCAGTCTCCCACTGAATCACTTCCGGGGCCGCCTATTAAGCTGCTTGCATATTCACTGCAATGTCAAACAGCAAATCACAGATGCTTACACTCTGTGAGAGCCTCTGTGATTGGCTGTTGTATTCAAGACTGCATTTCAACAATCTTGACGGTGATTCTGCTTGGTTGCTATGCAGATTAGTGTACGGCAACCAATCTGCCATCATAGGGTGTTAAGTAATTAGAAAAACCATGTGGGGCTTCGCAGTATTTTTAAGTGTATCCCAAAGAGAGCTGACAGCTGTGAGCTGCCACCCTCAGCTGCCTAATTTTACCTTGCCTGGTAAAAAAAATTAGTTGCCTCCATCTTATTTTTAATTGCCAGCCAAGGTAAAACTAGGCAACTGAGGGCTGTATTCTCACTGGAATGAAGGTTGATTATTTTAGGGCCCCCTTATTCTAAAGAATAGTAGCCCGTAGCTGCCCCTGAAAATGGTTTAAATATTGAAGCTCCCCTACAAGTGACCCCATTTTGGAAACGACCCCCAAGGAACTTCTCTAGTTGCATAGTGAGCACTTTGAACCCCTAGGTGCCTCACAAATTGATCCGTAAAAATAAAAAGGTACTTTTTTTTTTCTCCACAAAAATTTTCTATTTTCATTTTTACAGATTTGTGAAGCACCTGGGGGTTCAAAATGCTCACCACCCATCTAGATACGTTCCCTGGGGGGTCTACTTTCCAAAATGGGGTCACTTGTGGGGGAGCTCCAATGTTTAGGCACACAGGGGCTCTCCAAATGCGACATGGTGTCCGCTAACAATTTGAGCTGATTTTCCATTCAAATTGTTAGCGGACACCATGTCGCGTTTGGAGAGCCCATGTGTGCTCCGTCCTATTTTTAATTACCAGCCAAGGTAAAACTAGGCAGCTGAGGGCTGGTATTCTCACTGGAGTGAGGGTTCATTGTTTTAGGGCCCCCTCACGCTAAAGAATATTAGCCAGTAGCTGCCCTGAAAATGGTTTAAATATTGGAGCTCCCCCACAAGTGACCCCATTTTGGAAACTAGAACCCCCAAGGAACATATCTAGATGCATACTGAGCACTTTGAACCCCCAGGTGCTTCACAAATTGATCCGTAAAAATGAAAAAGTACTTTTTTACCACAAAATTATTCTTTCTCTAGTCACCTTCCACGACAGCATAGGAGGTAGCCTCGCCACGCCCTAATGGGGACAGGAACACAAGAGAGGTTAAAAGGCACCTCCCATTAGCCAGTGTTTTTCCTGTCCCCATGGGGCATGGAGAGGGGGTGGCTAAAAAGACCTCGCTCCCTTTCGAGGATACGTCCCAGCTGAGAGATCAGATGGACAGAAAAATTGAGGGGCTGATGAAGCGCTTGTGGGAAGCATCAACATCTACCTTACAGGCGAATGTTGCTTCCACCTGTGTTTCCAGGTCAATCCTCAGATGGTTGGATCAGCTTGAGTGTCATATCTCCCAGGGTACTCCGAGGGAGGAGATTCTGGAATCCTTGCCTTTGTTAAAAAAGGCGACTGGATTTCTGGCTGACGCCTCTGCAGAATCGGTGCGCATGGCCGCCCGTACCTCCGTCCTTTCCAACTCGGCTCGGCGTGCACTCTGGTTAAAGATGTGGACGGGGGATTCCACATCTAAGGTGCGCCTTTGTTCCATTCCCTTTAAGGGGGATTTGGTTTTTGGGCCTGCGCTGGATGACATCCTGGCCAAGGCCTCAGATAAGAAGGCTCTCCCTGAACAACGTATAGCGAAAAAATCTTTTTTTCGTCTCCAAGTGCCTCAGGCCTCCCAGCCCAGAGGTAAAGGGAAGGGGGGTCGTTGGTCCTACCCGAAAGGTCGAGGGAGGAACATCTTTGTCCCCCCCCAACAACGTCCTCAACAGGACAAACAGTGACTCGGTGCGGGTAGGGGGAAGACTTTCCGCCTTTCTGCCCATCTGGCGAGGTATTACCAACTGCCAGTGGGTGCTCACCATCTTATCGGAAGGTCTCTTAATCGAGTTTGTGTCTCCTCCCCCTCCGGTTCTTCGAGTCACTACCCTGCCCTCGAGGGGATCTCAGGATCTCCTGTTTTCCAACCTGCTGGAACTCCTGGCTTCCAATGTCATTTCCAGAGTTCCGGAGTCGGAACGCGGCAGTGGACATTACTCCAGGCTCTTCATGGTGAAGAAGCCGTCAGGGGCTGCCCGGATTATAATCAATCTGAAGCAGCTCAACCAATATGTCCGCTACCGCAGATTCAAAATGGAATCCATCAGGTCAGTGATCCCCTTGATAGGGCCCCACTTCCAGATAGCCACAATAGATTTGAAGGATGCGTATTTCTATGTGCCGATTCATCCTCGGCACAGGAAATACCTGCGGTTTGCGGTGTCTTACCGGGGGGAGATCCACCACTTCCAGTTCGACGTTTTGCCTTTCGGCATCTCCTCTGCTCCCCGGATTTTTACAAAAATCATGGGGAGGTGGTGGCCTTCCTCCGGTTACAAGACATCTGTCTAATCCCATACTTGGACGATCTTCTTCTGATCGCAACTTCAGAGGAGGTCCTCCGGTCGGACGTGGACAGGGTGTTGGGCATTCTTCGGTCGTTGGGGTGGCTCCCCAACCTGTTGAAGTCTCAGCTTCTCCCCTCCTCAGTCCGGAGATTCCTGGGGGTGCTTCTGGACTCAGACAAACAGGTGTCTTTTTTGCCAGAAGATCACAAAACGTCCCTCATGTCACGAATCTCTTCCCTGCGAGCTCAATGGTCCCCCACGCTCCGGGAATCCATGTCGATTCTGGGGTCTATGACGGCATGCATCCCTTCAGTCATGTGGGCCCAGGCACATTCCAGGTGCCTTCAGGATCACATCCTGGGGCGTTGGAATCGTCTCCCTCCTCCCTCAACAAGAGAGTTTGCTTGTCGGGGAGGGTGGTGTCCTCCCTCAGGTGGTGGTTGTCCCCGGCGAATCTGGCCAACGGAGTCTCTTGGTCTCGGACTCCTCTGGTTACGGTGACGACGGATGCCAGCCAGCGGGGCTGGGGGGCGGTGGTATCGGGGTCCCCGTTTCAAGGTATCTGGGGTCCTCTGATAAGCTCTCGCTCCTCCAACTTCCGCGAACTCAAAGCGGTAGAGGAAGCTCTTCTGGCTGCGCAGGATCTGGTCCGGGGGTCACATGTGTTGGTATATTCAGACAATGTGACCACTGTGGCCCATATTCGTCATCAGGGCAGCACCAGGTTTCGCGACCTGAAAGTCATCTCCAGCCGCATCTTCCTCTGGGCCGAGAGGTCTCTGCTGTCTCTCTCGGCAGTCCATCTCAAGGGAGACTTAAACTCTCAGGCGGATTATTTAAGCCGCAAGGATCTCCATCCAGGGGAGTGGAGCCTCGACCAGGCGGTTTTTTGCAGCCTGGTGGGGCGCTGGGGAGTCCCGGAGGTGGATTTATTCGCCTCGGACCTCAATTGCAAAGTAGGAACATTCTACTCCCTCAATCCCAAGGACGGTGCAATCGGGGTGGATGCCTTCTCCCACGCTTGGCCGTTTCATCTGGCCTACGCATTTCCTCCGCTCCCTCTGCTAGCCCGGGTTCTGAGGAAGATCAGGGACGAAAAGGTTCCTACTATCCTGATTGCCCCCTTCTGGCCAAAGAGGAGCTGGTTCAATCTGGTCAGGTCTCTCAAGGTGGACGGTCCTGTGCATCTGGGGGAGGATCCAAGCCTCCTCTCACAGGGTCCGTTCTTCCATCCGGCTCCGCAGCGTCTCAGTTTGGCTGCTTGGCTTCTGAGGCCCGAGTGCTGAAAGCCCAGGGCCTGTCCGATAAGGTTATCGCGACCTTACAAGATTGCCGTAAGCCAGTCACCAATTCCATATATAATAAGATCTGGAAGATGTTCTCCTCCTGGTGTGGGGTCCGGGTGCCGGATCCTTTTGCTCCAAATGTTTCTCAGATCTTGGACTTCTTGCAGCAAGGGTTGGATCTGGGTCTTAAACCTAGCACCCTTAAGGTCCAGGTGGCTGCTTTGAGTTCTGTGTTTGATGTGAGACTGGCTGATCATCGTTGGGTCAAACGTTTCATGCTGGCGGCTTCCAGACGGTGTCCCTGTCGGAGGAGTGTCTCCCCCTCCTGGGATCTGAATTCTGTGCTTACCGGCCTGACTCGTTCTCCTTATGAGCCCCTGACGGATTGCTCCATGAGGTCCTTGTCTCATAAGCTCGCTTTCCTGGTGGCTATTACTTCAGCAAGGAGAATTGGTGAACTTCAGGCCTTGTCCATCCGTGAGCCCTATTTGACGGTGCGGGATGACAGCATTGTTTTTCAGTTGGATCCGTCGTTTCTGCCGAAAGTAGTGTCGGAGTTCCATCGATCTCAGTCAATCGCTATACCATCCTTCTGTCAACATCCTAGTTCAGCAAAGGAGGTGGAATTCCACTCGCTGGATGTCCGTCACCTGGTGCTACACTACCTGGAGGTCACGGCTCCCTGGCGTATCGACCAGAATTTATTCGTTCAGCATTTTGGTCACAACAAGGGCCGGAAGGTGGCTAAAGGCACTATAGCCAATTGGATAAAGAGAGTAATCACGGATGCCTATCTCGGTCAAGGCCTCTCGGCTCCTACTGGTTTTACGGCCCATTCTACCCGGGCCACTTCGGTTTCCTGGGCTGAGCGTGCTGGGGCTTCTCCGGAGCAGCTCTGCAAGGCGGCTACGTGGTCTTCGCTACATACCTTCACCAAGCACTATCGTTTGGATGTGATGGCTGGCAGGGACTTGGCCTTTGGGCGGAAGGTCCTGCAAGCTGTTGTCCCTCCCTAGGTAAGGATTCGTGGGCATTCCTCCTATGCTGTCGTGGAAGGTGACTAGAGAAAATAGAATTATTCTTACCGTTAATTCGGTTTCTAGGAAACCTTCCACGACAGCACTTATTTCCCTCCCTACTTTCCTGGTTTATGGATTTTATGCTTGTTTCTTATGCGTTCTGGGTTCGTTGTAAGACACTGGCTAATGGGAGGTGGGAGGGGCCTTTTAACCTCTCTTGTGTTCCTGTCCCCATTAGGGCGTGGCGAGGCTACCTCCTATGCTGTCGTGGAAGGTTTCCTAGAAACCGAATTAACGGTAAGAATAATTCTATTTTTTTTCATTTTTACGGATTTGTGAAGCACCTGGGGGTTCAAAGTGCTCACTATGCATCTAGATAAGTTCCCTGGGGGGGTCTAGTTTCCAAAATGGGGTCGCTTGTGGGGGAGCTCCAATGTTTAGGCTCACATGGGCTCTCCATACGCGACATGGTGTCCGCTAACATTTGGAGCTAATTTTCCATTCAACTTGTTAGCAGACACCATGTCGCGTATGGAGAGCCCCTGTGTGCCACCAGCATTGCTACCAGCACAAGGGCAACTGGAAGAGTTGGGGTACAGTACCATAAAATGGCACCTCTAATGAATGCGCTATTTTCTGGGGTGGCTGTGGGTTGCAATTTGCAGCGTGGGGGGCCCACAATGTTGGGGTCTCTCCGTGCTAAGGACTCCAGCCCCCCAACTGCCAAGTTGTACCTGGCTGGCAACCAAAAATACAGCAAAGGCCTTTTTTTTAATTATTTCTAGAACTGATGTTCGAAAGAAAAATGACGTGGGTCTCCGCCATATTTTTGTCCCAGCCAGGTACAACTAGGCAGCTGGGGGCTGGAATCCTCAGCATGGAGAGGTCCAAGCGTTCTGGGCCTCCCATGCTGCGAATTGCAGCCCGCAGCCGCCCCAGAAAATGGCACATTTATTGAAGTCCCATTTTCTGGCGCTGCACCGAGGCTCTGCGAGTTGCCCTGGTGCCGGTGGCAAACTGGGTAATAAAGGGGATAATGGCAGCTTTTTTATTGGCAGCTGGCCGAGATTCATAATGTCGGGCCAATGTTAGACCCGGCCATTAGGAATCTCTAGTAAATAGTCAAAAAATACACCACACAGAGAAAAATCTTATTTAAAAAAAAAAAACACTTAGCAAAATTCGGACTCCATCTTTATTATAAAAAGATCCGACGTAGTCCACAAACGAAGGACCCACAACGCTCGATCGCCTCTGCTCAATCCAGAGACTGCAGCAGGGGATCAAGTGTCCTGTTCCTACAGTGTCTGGGGTCAGGGTTATGGTGCACTGTATGGCAATGATCTGTCATACAGTGCACCATGACTATGACCCCAGAGACTACAAGAGGACACTTAAT
The DNA here is from genome assembly GCA_033576535.1 of Allobates femoralis. NCBI lineage: Eukaryota > Metazoa > Chordata > Amphibia > Anura > Aromobatidae > Allobates > Allobates femoralis. The sequence continues at coordinate 111,564,492 of JARQOC010000008.1, read as the reverse complement.
CCCTTGTTGCACCCATGCATTCATCCATCCACCCATGCACCCATCATCCACGCATGTACCAATCCATGCATGCACACATCCATCCATCCATGCATGCATCCATCCACACACGCACAAATCCATCAATGCACATACACATCCACGCATGCATCCATGCACGCACACATCCACGCACACATCCATCCACGCACACACACATTCATCCATGCACACACACATCCATCCATGCACACATCCATCCAAGCACACATCCATCCATGTAATATCCATGCATGTGTGGCACCCCAAGGGTTAGTGTGGCACCCCAAGGGTTAATGTGCCACAGAAACATCAACACAGGTTGACTCCCCACACAACACTACATTAGAAAGTGGGAGGAGTTTAGGTGGCACCTGCACTAGTGGGAGGAGCTAAGTTGTTTACCACAGAGCAGGAGTGACAGTTCAGTTCAGAGGAGAGTTGGGTTTGAGTCTGGAGCAGGAGCAGAGCCAAGTGGAAGTGGAGGTCCTGAGAGGTCTGAGGAGAGGAAACAGAGGAACATACCCAGGATAAAGAGTTACTTGACCCCGGGGAGGCGCTTAAGACGGATACCGGATCCGAGGCTGTGCCTGAGACAGACAGGACAGTAAACACCGGCATAGTGAAGGTCCACCATCTTCACAGCACCATAGCAAAGCAACACGGAGGAGTCAGTGACACAAAGGACTCAAGTTGCCCAGCATATTGGTACCCGTGAGCAGAGACACGGCCAGCAGTACAGCTACAAGCAGCAGCAGGGCCACACACAGCGCTTAAGTAGGAAGCCAAGGACCCGGTCAGGGTGGGAGCAACCTGGTACAGACTCCATGGACAATATTGTGATATACCATCTGCAAGTAAAGACTTGGAAAACAACAGAAACCGTGAGTGTGTGTGATTCTTATACTGAAGCCCCACTTGCCCTCATATACTGTGATTACCTCTACTCTCATCATCTCTACTGCTACCCCTACTCTCCTGCAGCATCAATAACTATCCTCACAGACTTTAACTACTACTACCACTGCCCCGGGGAACCCAGTTCTGCCCACAGGAACTATTCTATCCAAGCTGCTATCCCATCATCCCCGGAGGTTCTGCAGCAGCGGCGGCCCCATTACTGGCTGCATATAGTGGGTGGCGTCACGAGTGACAAATCCCCTGTAAATAACTACCATTTTATTGTGCGGGCCCGGGACACGGTCCGGACCAGGACCGCCGTGACATCCCCCAGCAGTACACCGGTCTGGCACCGAGTACCCCGTCCCAGTGGGCTCCACACATGCACACATCCATCCATGCATGCACTCATCCATCCATGCACGCACACATCCACACACGCACAGATCCATCAATCCACACATCCATCCATGCACATATCCATGCATGCACACATCCATCCATGCAACATCCATCCATGCATGCACACATCCTGATGAGCAACGGAGTGGTGGGGGCTGAGGAGGGGGAGGGGACCTGCTGACCCACCCCTCCAGATCTGATAAAGAGCTCCAATCAGACCTGGAGGGGTGACTCGCTCTGATCAGCAGTTTCACTTTCATACTGAATGCAATCATACCTTTACTTGAATGATTCCATGTTTGAATGCAGAGAAAAGGGGCATAAAACTCTTGGAAAACAGGGCAACAGATGATTGATGTGTGCAGCACTTCGTCACTATTTGGGGTTGTTTGTTTTTTTATTACTTCCCTATGGGCATGCCTTTCAGCTGTAAGCTCTCCTGTAAGCTCTCTCTCTCTCTCAAACTCTCCACCCTCCCTCTCATCTGAAAGTACAGCACCCCAAATAGTGACAGTGCTGCACACATCAATCATCTACTGCCCTGTTTTTCAGGAGTTTTATAACACTTTTCTCTGCAATAAAATATGGAATCATTCAAGTGAATGTATGATTCACTTTATAGCCCTAAATCCTGCTGGTTGGTTCCCTTTAATTGCATGTTTCCACCTGCTTGTTTCCATGTATATTTACCCTTCTCTGGCAGGAAACTAGAGCCATCAATCACAATAGAGGGGATGGTGGCGATAGAAAAAAAAACATCAGGTGGGAAGGTGCGCCATATTGCACTGAGCGCCTGTACATGCTTTGAACAGTTATTCTGTCTGTTCAATGGGCCCAGAGTGGGAGGAAAACAAGTCTCACTTACTGGACCAGCAATCACTCATCAAACTGGGGCCCCTCACCAGTCAAGTAGGTGGGGGGGGGGGGGGGGGTTGTTGTTTTCTTAGGTGCTTTTTTGTATTTTGTTTAGTTTGTTTTTAATTTGTGTGTTTTTCCCCTCTTCCCACAACCATTGTCTCATTAAACCCCCATTATGAAGGAGTGAGACCTCCTTAGTAGCAAGGAAATCAAGTCCCTGTGTTTGCTGTGGCCCTTTCACTTTCTTTACACAAGCTTTGAGAAATACGGGCTCTTCTCCTAGTATCCAGCAGAGGGGGCCTTCTGATTAGACTAACGAGCACAGTTCATTGATCTAACATTTTCCTGGAATTGAAAGTTTCTTACGTCAATCAAACTAGATACGGAAAGTCTCATGTATCAGAAAATCTACTAATCTAGAAGTCTCCTAATCCGGCATAAAAGCCTGGAGAAGACTAAACAGTGACAACTAATTAAAAAATTAATATCATCAATTTTGTTTTGACGTCCTGCAAGCCGTTCAGTGTATTACATAAAATGTGGGGTTTTTATGTAATTTTTTATTTGTTACAGAAATTCAGAAAAACCAGGTCATTACAGCTGAAACCCAGATTGTCTGACGAACAAATGATTTTGACAATATAAAGATTATATAACTGTTCAGTGTAAATGTGTACAGAATGGGTGACCTACAAAATGTCATTCTCCTCTTCTGGAAACATTACTTGATGGCCCCGATTCATCCTGAATGGGTTTTTTACACCAGTTTTGATGAAAGATCAGCTGGAATATGATTTGCCAAACTCATTAGTAGACACGTACACATCTTAGAGCTGCCATGCTCCAATGTAAAAATTGGATTAATGTATGTTTCTATCATAAGTTACAGCACTTATTGACATAAATTATAAAGAATTTGTCTACCACATTTATTGAAAGGTAAACCCACTTTCAAAAAGTTGTCCGAGCTGGCATCAAAGTTCAACCAAGAATGTTTGATGAATTACAGCTTATATTTTAAGCATGGTTTTTTACCTTTATTATAGTAATAGCAGAGTGACTCCATAGGTAGAACTGTTATCTTTTATAACCGGCTACGAATGTCCATGTTTGACCATCTATATACAGGCTGGGAGTCTCCTGGCCGGAACTGACAGCGAGACCAGGAATCATGTATCACACAGATCTGTGAAATGTGGATGTCTTATAGGGATCCTGCCAGATCATTTTATGATACTAATATTACCTTTGAATAGTGCCCTGGTAGACCTTTTAAAGACATTTAAAATCATTATTGTACACTTTCTTGTTTTCTTGCTGTAAGCATTTTCACACCCCGTAGGCTGCTCCTGCATTAGTCCTCTTCCATTAAATTATATTCCCAGCCAAATTGTCCAGCTGTATGTGTTATTTACATATCCATACCAATCCAAGCTGGTGTTCTGTCCCTCCCCTCTGTGCTCTGCGCTGGGAGGGGAGGTGTTGCATCCTGCACTGTGCGGTCTGTAAGCTTTCCTGCAGATAAGTAATGTGTGTGTCTGCTGAGCAAGTGATCAAATGTTCTTATAATCACATAGAAATATCTCGGACTGCACACACTACACACATGCCTCAGATACACACAATAAAGATCTCTAAGACCACACACACCTCCTCCCCCCTCTTTTCTGCTCTGCAATGAGTCACACAGCATGACAGATCAGAGAAAATCTGGGCTGTGTACTGATGCATGAATATTCATTCCTTGGGGAGTGGGAAACAGAGAACTCACTGTGATTGACAGATGGAATTTATATTTTATTTTGAAGTTTACAGAGGATAGAAGGGAAGTATAAATAATAGAAATACATGAATAGAGAGAGCTTAGAGAAAGGAATTAGAAAATGATAGCAGTTACATATGGATTTTTGACCTGATAGATTCCCTTTAACTTGACCTAATGCTACATTTGCACAGGACAAGTGATTTTTTTTTCAGACAGCAAACTGACCTGTAGAGTTACAAGCATCCATGGAATACACAAACACGTGTGTGAGGCTACGTTCACACATTGTGTATTTTGCAGCTTCTCTGTGTTTTTTGCTGTGTTTTTTTACGCGCGCTTTTTGCAGTGAAAACGCAATTCTGGATAAGCAGCCCAGCCAAATCTATGGCTTTTGACAAAATCCATTCACACACTGCGTATTTGTGCTTTTTTTTACGCTCGCGTTTTTGCAGTAAAAAGAATCACCATGTCTATTCTTTCTGCAGTTTTTCTCTGCGTTTTTCCATTGGCCCCATGATAAATGGGCTGTGAAAAAGCGCAGAGAAAAATGCAGAGAAAAATGCAGAGAAAAACGCAGTGTGTGAAAGGAACTGCGTATTTCACAAAATACGCGCGTTAAAAAGACGCAGTGTGTGAACATAGCCTAAGGCTGGTTTCACACCAGTGTTTTTTTAAATCCGGCAGAGATCCGGTTTGTGAGCAAAAATGGATCCTGTAAGGAACTGTTTTCTGCTGATTCATTTTCAATGAAGTCCAGTAGCATACGGTTGCTTCAGGCAGCTTCTGCTTGCTGCCAGATGTGTTTTTTTTAATGAGCCCAAAAATCGCAAATTGTAACTTTTTTGAATTTGCTAAAAAATGCATCCAACCAGATCCATTATGATCCAGCATCAATTATAATGGAAGTCAATGGGCGATAGATAGATAGATAGATAGATAGATAGATAGATAGATAGATAGATAGATAGATTAGATCTCACCATTTTTCCACTGCTTGCTCCAGGGCCACTCATTAGGCTTCATGAATATTCACTGCAGTGAACTGCAACAGCCAATCACAGATGCTGACTCTCTGTGACAGCGTCTGTGATTGGCTGTTGCACTCACGCTGCACCTCCACAATCTGTACTGGTGTCTCTTCTTGGTTGCCATAGAGTATAACAACTAACCTGCTGTCATATGTCTGCTTTTCTGTATTATATATTATATGGAGCTGCAGACTCCATTGCTGCAATGTGCACCCTCATTAAACCTACAGGTGATGGAGGGTTTAGATGGTGCCCGCCCACCGCGAGGTGGGGGGTGGACAAGGAGGGCTTGGATGTCAGATAGGGCTCATCAGACCTGGAGTCACTTTGTCGTAGTTGATGAGCAAGCAGACATTGGCCAATGTATGTACCAAGAACTCCAGATTAAAAGAAAGATTATTGAGTTTTTTTGAAAAACGTAAGTTTTGAATTTTTTCCTCAAACAAATATGGCTTGTTAGCACTGTGCATCATTGGTGATAGCTGTGTGCTGCATGGACTTTTACTTAGTTTGTTTAATCTCTGTGCCCCATGCTTGCACCAGTTCACACTGGTCTGCTGAGTGCTGTGCAGCTTTTCTGTATTATATATTATATGGAGCTGCAGACTCCATTGCTGCAATGTGCACCCTCATTAAACCTACAGGTGATGGAGGGTTTAGATGGTGCCCGCCCACCGCGAGGTGGGGGGTGGACAAGGAGGGCTTGGATGTCAGATAGGGCTCATCAGACCTGGAGTCACTTTGTCGTAGTTGATGAGCAAGCAGACATTGGCCAATGTATGTACCAAGAACTCCAGATTAAAAGAAAGATTATTGAGTTTTTTGAAAAACGTAAGTTTTGAATTTTTTCCTCAAACAAATATGGCTTGTTAGCACTGTGCATCATTGGTGATAGCTGTGTGCTGCATGGACTTTTACTTAGTTTGTTTAATCTCTGTGCCCCATGCTTGCACCAGTTCACACTGGTCTGCTGAGTGCTGTGCAGCTTTTCTGTATTATATATTATATGGAGCTGCAGACTCCATTGCTGCAATGTGCACCCTCATTAAACCTACAGGTGATGGAGGGTTTAGATGGTGCCCGCCCACCGCGAGGTGGGGGGTGGACAAGGAGGGCTTGGATGTCAGATAGGGCTCATCAGACCTGGAGTCACTTTGTCGTAGTTGATGAGCAAGCAGACATTGGCCAATGTATGTACCAAGAACTCCAGATTAAAAGAAAGATTATTGAGTTTTTTGAAAACCGTAAGTTTTGAATTTTTTCCTCAAACAAATATGGCTTGTTAGCACTGTGCATCATTGGTGATAGCTGTGTGCTGCATGGACTTTTACTTAGTTTGTTTAATCTCTGTGCCCCATGCTTGCACCAGTTCACACTGGTCTGCTGAGTGCTGTGCAGCTTTTCTGTATTATAGATAGATAGATAGATAGATAGATAGATAGATAGATAGATAGATAGATAGATAGATTAGATCTCACCATTTTTCCACTGCTTGCTCCCAGGGCCACTCATTAGGCTTCATGAATATTCACTGCAGTGAACTGCAACAGCCAATCACAGATGCTGACTCTCTGTGACAGCGTCTGTGATTGGCTGTTGCACTCACGCTGCACCTCCACAATCTGTACTGGTGTCTCTTCTTGGTTGCCATAGAGTATAACAACTAACCTGCTGTCATATGTCTGTAAAATAACAAAATAATGGGAAAAAAAAAAGTGTAGGGGTCCCCCCCATATATTTCATTCTCAGCACAGATAAAGCTGCCTGCTACGGGCTGCAAACCCCAGCTGCCTAGTTTTACCTTGGCTGGCAATAAAAAAAGACCACGGAGTCCATTATTTTTTTATCATTTAAATAAATAATGTAAAACAAAATGTTTGTGTTGCCCCTTATTTATGATATCCAGCCAAGGTAAAACCAGGCAGCTGGGGGCTGGTATTCTCAGCGTGGTGAGACCCATAATTATTGGGCCCCCATGCTACAGAATAGCAGTCTATAGCTACCCCAGATATTGGCGCATTCATTAGTATTGACTGCTTGTTATTAAGCCCAAATTGGTAATGTTCAGTCATTTATGATTCCTGCCCATTATCAATCCAGTAAGGAAATAGTTAAAAGCACACAGAGAGAAAACCCTTTTATTAGAAATAAAACGCTGACAACCTCATTTCTTCATGTATTAACCCCAAACATACCCTCTGACGATAATCCATAAAGATGTCCTTCGTGATATCTAAGCTTTGCTTCATCGGAGGTCGCGCTGAAGAAGAAGCATCCTATCAGCGTGACCTCTGAGCACACAATTAGGGCCCCGAGATCAAGCAGTGGGAGACTGAGCTCTATTTATCTATCAATAGAAAAAAACAGAAAAACACAAACTAATAGCAAACCATGGATGCAAAAAAATCCTGAAATTGTGATGTCCAAAGCAAAAATCCATAAAGAAATAAAGCAAAGCAGCACTCCATAAAAAAAAATAACAGTGGCCTTTAATCAAGGTCCAAAAGTGGCCCAACGCTTCGGCTTGATACAAGCTGTTCTCAATCACAGCCTTGCTTGAGAAAGGCTTGAACCAAGCTGAAACAATGCGCCACGTTTGGGGCTAGATTAAAGTCCACATTTATCTATCTATCTCGGAGGTTCCTCAAATGGATCCAGTAAAAACAGCGCACAGTACCAGGCAAAATAAAAGGTAAAATTCAGTAAAAGTATTCAAATTCAGTAAAAAATTCAGTAAAAAATACAGTAAAAGGCAAAATTCTTTAAGGATGGAGTTTCTGCTGCAAAAACTCTGATCTGTACCCGATTTCAAAAACTGCTGGTGTGAAGCCAGCCTAAGACCCAGAGTTTGTCTGAATCTTATCTGTGTTTGTGGATCAGAATTGGTTAATCCTAGTCTGTGGGGAACCATGAGACAAACATGGAAATCAGATGTGTTGCATAGTGATCAATTTGAATAAAAATGTTTTGTTTTTCATTTTTTTGTTTGGATTCCTCCAGTGAAAAGAGACAGATGCAAAATGATGACGCATGAGAAAAAACGGTCCATCTTGTATAGTGTGTAAATGTAAATTAAGTCCTCATTCACACTTCAATGATTTTTCTGGTTTGCAAAAAAGGTAACATTTTCATCAATATTTATCTTATTTTCATCAATGTTTTCACCATCAGTATTTAGTCAGGATCAGTTTTATCATCTGTGTTTCATAAGTGATTTTTGCTTAAACAATAAATAAATTACAAAGCTGCTATTCAGTACAATGTTAATTTCAGCTGCACACAGACTGCACATTGATGCTATGCTATACTGAATACATAGACCTGTATGGAAAATATTACTCTGTGACTCCGATAAAAAACAGACTTGTTTACTTGATTGTTTTGCAATGCATGGTCCACCAAAAACATGGCTATATGAATATCTCCATAGATTTGGTCTGACTTGACATCATTTAAAGTTTGACATCTTTAAAGTTTTACGTCAGAAATATACCAGAAATAGCCCAGAAATTGGTCAAAAGGTAGGAGTAATCACTGTCTTCTAATTATACTTGCCTTTCTTTTCTCACCCTGCTCTTTTACCATGCTCACATTTGCCCTCACTATTTTTGCTCCACGAATCCTCACTCTCCTATCCTAAAACCCCTGCACACTCGAACCAAATATCTATCTCCCCCTCTCTCTTACCCCCCACCTCTCCTCATCTGCAGACCTACTCCTCAACCTCAGACCTCTCCTACTAAAATATAATACAAGCCGGTCACTCTCCTTCACCGACCTACTTTTCCTATCTCTGCTTCTTCTCACTGCTGGTGACATATACCCCAATCATGCCCTCCCTGCCTTATACGTCCAACTAATCCTCGCTTCTATCTTCCTCAAACTAAGATAAACTACCGCAATCTCTCACACGTAGAACCTGTGTCCCTGACCCCAACCCCCCTTCTTCCTCTCTCAGGAGCACTTTGGAATGCACACTCTGCCTGCAACAAGCTTCACATGATCCACAACCTCTTTACCTCCCGCAACCTCTCCTTCCTGGCCCTCACTGAGATATGGCTGACTCCCTCTGATATGGCCTCTCATGCTGCACTGAGCTATGGCAGCCTCCACTTTACCCACACTCCTCGCCCTGACAACAGACATGGAGGAGTAGTGGGTTTCCTTCTTTCTGCAAACTGCTCCTTAATCCAATCCACCCCCCCACCCTACCTTATCCTCCCCTCTTTTGAAGTTCACTCTATCCATATCTACTCTCTCTCTAATCTCCAAATGGCCGTCATATACCGACCACCAGGCTCAGTCACTGCCTTCATTGACCAATTTTCCAACTGTCTTCTTCACTTTCTCTCTGCTGACATTCTTACCATCCTCATGGGTGACTTCAATATCCCAACTGACACCCGCCAGCCAACAGCCTCCAAACTCCTGTCACTTACTTCATCCTTTGGACTTACTTAGTGGTCGTCCACAGCCACGCACACAGACAAACATACACTAGACCTCATCTTCACACGCCTCTGTTCCCTATCTAATTTCACAACCTGCCCTCTCCCTATCTGACCACAATCTACTCACATTCTCATCTTTGTCCTCCTAACCTGCCCCCCATATCCAGCCACTAGCACATCCTCGCAGAAACCTCACACATCTAAACATTCACAGACTCTCAGACTTTCTCCTACCTCTGTCTTCCATATTTTTGCTCCATGACATGGACAGTGCCACCGCTTTCTATAATGCCAACCTCACATCAGCCATAGACTCGGTCACCCTCTCGTGCATGGCAAAGTGTGGCAAAATAATAGGCAACCCTGCCACACCAATCTCACCAAAAAAGTTTGACAAGCATCCAGGGTCACAGAACGGCATTGGAAGAAAACACACCTGCCAGATGACTTCACTGCTTTCAAACAAGTTACACTTGCCTTCAAATCAGCCCTCATTTCTGCTAAACAGACCTACTTCACAAACCTTGTATCTTCCTTATCCTACCTATCATACAACCCCAAACAACTGCTCAGCACATTTAACTCTCTCCCTCTCCCATCACTGCCCCCTCTGTCTCCCTCATCTCTGCCGAGGACTTCGCCACATACTTCAAAAATAAGATCAACTAGACAAGGCAAACTTTTACTGACCCACCACCTGAACCCATCCATATACCAGACCTCTGCCCTTCCCTCATAACCTCATTCTCCAACATCACTGAATGAGAGCTCACTCATCTCTTCTCCAAATCACACCTCACCACTTGTGCATTTGACCCCATCCCTTCCCACCTGCTCCCCAACCTTACTAACACACTCATCACAGCCCTAACCCATCTCTTCAACCTATCACTATCTTCTACCTTCAAACATGCCACCATCACACCCATCTTCAAAAAGCCAAATCTTGCCCCAACTGCCATGCCCAGCTATCGCCCCATATCACTGCTCCCGTTTGCTTCCAAACTCCTTGAGCAGCATGTCCATGCTCAACTTTCCTCCCACCTCTCATCTAACTCTCTCCTTTTTTAAAATCAGATATATTTTATTGGAAATAATGAAAATATAATACAACACGGGTATCCAGTAATCGTACATTTTCCTTTTCCTCTTAGAATACCCCCAATAAACCCCAAACACCGCCCCCCCTCTATTTGTTAATCAGATACATTGTATTAATTACAAACATAAACACCCAAATATCAACCCACATTATGCAAAATGGATTCAAGATAACCAAACATTACCCCCCCTCCCACCACTCTGACAGCGTACCACCTCTATATTAACAATGATACAAACGGCTAAATATCCATTACACCATTGTACCTATTATGCCAGCAAGATGTGATTGAAAGTGCAATATACCTGCCATATCTCATTCCCGGTCTTAACCGTCATACTGTAAACATGGAGAGCATATTTTCTAATAGAGTTTAATTTTCTCCCTCCTATCGTATATGCTTCTTTCCAGTCTTATTACTTGATTAACACATGTGATATACTCTCCCCTAGACGGTAGGTGCTGCTGTATCCAATGTCTTACGATCAACTTTCTCGCTAAATAAAGCAATCTAGCAACCGCCAGTTTGAGTGTATTGTCAATTACAATCTCCTCAATATACCCCAATAAGCATATTAGGGGATCTTTTGGGATCTGACACCCATACGCACCTTCTATTCTCTTAAGGACCATAGACCAAAAGGAGGACAAACTTGGGCACGCCCACATCATATGAAAGATGCCGGCTTCAGCGCCCTTACATCTAGGGCATTTAGAGTCGTCTCTCAGACCCATTTTATCCAGCAATAATGGAGATTTATAGACCCTGTGAATAACATAGAGGTGAGATATTCTGGCAGCCTCACTCAATGATAATTTAGGGACATATTCTAGAATGCTGTTCCATATCTCATCTGTAATCCCATCCACCTCTTCTACCCATTTATTCCGTGCCTGGATTGCGTGATTAAGTAAGAAGCAGTGCATCTGATCCCTATACATATTTGAGATTACTCCTCTCACGAGACCCCCGCCACAGACATAATCCAATACTATGTCCAACTGTAATTTCAAACTACCCTTGGCATTTTGTGCCGAGATTGCATGTAGCATGTGTCCGTAGCAGAACCATCCTGAACGAGACAATCCAAACTCTGCTTGTAGTTGTGTGAAAGGCTTCAGTCCCTGCTGAGTAAAAATTTGACCCATATAGATGATGCCCTTTCGTGCCCATTCCGGTATCATTCCCACCTTATGTATCTCTGAGAGGTTGCTGTTCCCCCACACCGGTGTGTATTTGGTTAGCGAAGTAATCCCTCGCATCTTTTTAATTTTACACCAAACTTTGTGTATGAGTTCTAATGTAGGGCATGTTCTTCCCACCCGGCTTTGGACCCATCCTCTAGCCCCAACACCACACCAAGGGAGTCCTATGTAGTATACAGTATTTCACAATAATTTATGAATTGGGTTCACCATCACTATCTGCCCATCCCCGAAGGTGCTGACTCTGGGCTGCCAGAAAGTAGATACCTGGGTATGGCAACGCAAGTTCCCTGTCATCTTTAGGCCCCTGTAATATTTCTAGTTTGAGTCTGGACTGTTTTCCGCCCCAAATCAAGTCTCGGAAGACAGAGTTTATCCCCTTAAAGTGTCTCTGGGAGATCCACAGAAAGGCGTTGTGAATCACATACAGAACCTTGGGCATTAGAACCATTTTAATGAGGTTGATCCTACCCACCACTGACAGATGTAGTTTGTTCCAGGCATTTATTTTAGTGCGCATGTGTTTCAAGAGCGGAGTTAGGTTAAGAGTAAGATACTCTGTTATCGGGAGGGTCACTTGTATTCCCAGGTATTTGAATTAGTCCGCCATTTGCAGTCTATTGACCCCATCACTGTTACCTGACCAATCCACCTCTTTATCTACCTGAAAAAGGATTGACTTGTCCCAATTGATAGAAAGCCCTGAGATCTTCCCAAATGTGTCAATCGTCCGCATGGCATGGTCTAATGATGTTGTGGAGTCCCCCAAAAACAGCAGAATATCATCCGCGTAAAGAGCGATCTTTTCCTCCAAGTTTCCATATTTAAAGCCAACAATCTCTCTGGTTTGCCGGATGGTGGATGCTAATGGTTCGACTGCCAGAGCAAAAAGAAGAGGCGAGAGGGGGCAACCCTGATGCATACCCCGCTGTAACTGAATGTTTTGTGACAGCAGTCCGTTGACTTTTATCTTAGCAGATGGTTGCGTATAAAGCAGTCTCACCCATTCTATGAATCTGAAACCAAAGTCCATGCATTTCAGGACCCCCCATAAGTACTCCCACTCCACACTATCGAATACCTTATGCACATCCAAGGTTGCAATCACCCTTCGTCCAATATTGTCTGCTGGCAACTGCAAATTTAGATATAATCTCTGAATATTGGTCGCTGTAGACCGACTGGGCATAAAGCCAGATTGTTCTGGGTGGATTAAATTAGATATTACCCCAGATAGCCTGTTCGAGAGCACGTTGGCTAGAATCTTGATATCTGTTGTTAATAACGAATTGTGCCTATGTGAACCAGGTATGGTTGGATCCTTGCCATCCTTGGGAATTACTATTATTATCGCTTCCCTCATAGAAGTTGGAAGAGTCGCCCGCTCAATAGCCTCCTCAAAGACTTTCAATAGGTTGGGCAGCAAAGTGTCCTCTAGGATTTTATAGACCTCCACCGGCAAACCATCAACCCCAGGGGCCTTCTCATTAGCCATGCCATGCAGAGCCACCTCCAGTTCCTCCAGGGTAATAGGAGCATCCAGACTATTCCTTTCATCCTCTTTCAGCTTGGGAAGTGTTACAGCCCCCAAAAATTCATCAAGGTCTCGCATCAGTATCTGTCCACTAGAAGAATACAATTTTCTGTAGAACTCTGCAAAGGATCCCACTATATCCCCACACTCATGAGCCTATCTCCTGTATCAGAAAAAAGACAGTGTAAGAATGGGCTCTTCGTCTGAGCTGCTGCTACCACCGACAGTAGATGTCCCACTTTTTCTCCTTCCTCAAAGAATTTTACCTTACGGAACGCCTGCTGCCTTTCTGCTTTTCTCATCAAGACTCTATTGACCTCCTCTTGGGCAATTCTCAAATTTTGTCTATTGGCTGGCGTGGATTGAGAGATCATTTCCATTTCCGCCCTCCTCAACGTCTCTAAGCTTTCCCTTTCCTCTTTTTTGTTTTTTTGTTTTGCATCTGCAAATGTCTCGAAATAACAGACCTCTAAGATATGTGAAAATGAGAAAATGCTCAATAGGGTCTTATCTCCAGATAAAGAGGTGAATGAATGTGTGAGTAAAACTGCTCACCTGGTCTGGTTGTGTCACCCACAACCAGTATGATAGCCAGAAATCAATGTAGTCGCCTGTACAAAACAGCTACTGCAAGGACCGCACTTCCACAGATAACTGCGGCGAAAAACCTGTAGATCTGTAGGACAAAGTGCCGTTGTGTCCACGCTGCCGTCAAAAGGATCACCAGAGACAAGAGGGAATCTGGGCTGAATTGTGTCTTTATTCTTCCGATGTGTTTCGGAACCTTCACCTGGCTCCTTCCTCAGGGACATGTCCCTGAGGAAGGAGCCAGGTGAAGGTTCCAAATCGCTTCAGAAGAATAAAGACACAATTCAGCCCAGATTCTCTCTTGTCTCTGGTGATCCTTTTGACGGCAGCGCGGACTCAACGGCACTTTGTCCTACAGATCTACAGACCTCTAAGATAGGCTTTCATAGCCTGACAATTAAGGGGTCAGAGCTACCCTCGTTGAAGGTAAACCTCTCGAGACACATTCTCCATACCAATATTACGTAACCATACCGGATGCAACTTCCACTCCCGCCCCAGCCCCTCTCACCCGGATATATTCCAATAGACAACAGCATTGGACTATGTATTACTAAATGAGCCCCATATGGACAGTATATTTGAATATAATGGCTTCTCCTATACATCATTTAACATAAGAATCTATCTCCTGGAGAATTTATGCCAATGTAAAAAATGCACTAAATGCTGCCAAGTAATGCAAGAATAATTTATTAATGCTGGTTATTAAAAAAGGCAAACAAAGTGACTTAGAGTACATGATAAAGTGACAACGTGCGACTCAGTACAAAGAGTATGACCATTATAGGACCTGTGACAACGGTTACTGCAAGCAATTACATGGTGTAGGTACATTCAGTTCAATATTCATACTTAATCCCTTTCTTCCAATCCTATAATATTTATTTTTAGTTACCTATCAGTTAAATTGTCTAATATAGGTTTGGACAGGGAGAAAACTATAACAGTTTATATGGGCTTGGTTAGAAGCTTCATAAACCAGGGTTGGAGGTGTCACCATCTCCCATCTCCCATTCCCATGGCCATTACAGGTGGCAACCCACTAACCCATACAACTAAGTATATTATTAGTACCTACCCATCACTTTATGCTCAGAGCCAATGTGACCAGGTCCAGGGACGCCCCGACGCGTTTCCCTTAATAGATTCTTCAGGGGGCATTGGACTATGGTCTGAGATTATTCTAGTCAGGTAGTCAATTTCCTTAACCCCAGCATCCATCAGCTCATTCCCCAGGGCCAGATCGATACGGGACAACGCATCATGGGATGTCGAGTAGCACGAGAAGCATATTTTCCCAGAATTTCTCACCCTCCATACATCAACCAAACCCAGTTCTTGAATATAGGTGCCAACAGGTGTACTGCTACCACTCTGTATCCCCTGCTGCCTCCTACTCCTATCCCAAAATGCGTCAATGACATTGTTGAAGTCCCCGATCAAAAGGAGCGGTAACCTGTCACACTTCGCCGAGATTCTCCTTGCCTCTCTTATCTTAACTCCCAAGTATGGTGGCAGGATATATATAGCAGCAATACACATCAATTGTCCGAACAATTTACATAGTACAACAATGTATTGTCCCTCTGTGTCCACATACTTCTCCATCTCCTCGTATTGGGCAGAACTATGGATCAGCATAGACACCCCTCTGGCATAGTTAGAGAAAGTTGAATGATACGATTTTTGCACCCACCGTCTAGTAAGGACGCCTACTGTCTCATTAGTAAGATGTGTCTCTAAAAGACAGATCACTGAGGGCCTCTGATCGAATATGTATTTTATCATGGCGGCTCGTCTATTTTTGTCAGATAGACCCCGTACATTCCAACATAACAGTTTAATCTCCCCACCTATAATGGACAAAATAAAGAGCACTAGCACAGTTAGCCATTCCAAATGCACGCTGTTCTTTGCCTCCCCCCCACCTCCCCACAAGAAGACCCCAACGAAAACTTTCCCCCTCCCTTGTGATACACTTTACTCTCACAAAGAGAGCAGGATCCGTTAATCCTGGACCAGTCTCCATTCCTCCTATCATCCTCTTCTTTCTCCTACACTCAGAAGAGTGAGTCTCAACTATACCCCCCGTCTTGTGAGTCTCAGACACTACTCCCCCTCCCCCACTTGAATAGGAGAATCGTTCTGCTATAAATTCCAATATAAACATTGAACAAAAATTCAATAAGGAACAACAAAATATATCGCAGCTGCACATTCTAATACGTTCCCATTTCCTCCTCCCAATTATTACTTCTAAAACAAAATTTACTGTCCCAGCAATTGTCCCAAGGCAGATCCATAAGAAAAAGGCCAAAGGTACAGACAATAAAATGGAAAAATTATGTCCTTAGTAAAGTAGGTAGGTAGCTCCAGAGGCACCCAAATAAAAGAGCTCAAAATTATAGCCGACATCAGGCCTGACGTCCATCAATCTCCCTTATCTTGGAGCCTCCGAGCATTAATATCAATCCACTTAGTGGCCTCCTGAGGGTCAACAAAGAAGTGAACCTTGTCCAATGCTGCCACCCGCAGTTTTGCAGGGAAAATCATGGGTATTTAACCCCCAGTTCTCGGAGGCATCTTTTGACTTCAGAAAACTGCATCCGCTGCCTCTGCACTGTTATGGAGTAGTTCGGGTAAATGGCCACCGACTGTCCATCTATTGTCAGGTTTTCCAGCTCCCTCGCTTTGCGTAAAATAATGTCCCAATCTCGATAATTAAGAAGTTTCGCCAGCATTGTGCGAGGCCCCTTGCCAGGTGGCTGAGGTTGCATTGGGACTCTATGCGCCCTCTCCACAGCATACAGTCTGGTTAGGTTATCAGGGCCAATTTTCTCTTAAAGCCACATTTCTATATAGTCAGTGGGATTCCTCCCTTCTGCTTTTTCAGGGATACCAACAATTCTAATATTGCTTCTTCTGGAACGATTTTCCAAATCATCCGTTTTGGCGGTTATTTCAGACAACTGTTGATGAAACTTTTTCTCAGCTTTTTGCAGTGTATTTATATGATCCTCAGCCATCCCCACTCTCTTCTCCACTGCACTTGTTCTAATGTCTGTTTTCTTCAGATCTTTTTTAAGGGTGGCAACTTCCCCCTGGATCCCTAACACTTGCTGTGTCGGGGTTGTGAGGGCTTGCTTACTAAAGGTGACCACTGCAAAGACATCCTTAATGGTGGGGTTCTCCTGTATGTCTTCAGCTGCCTGTTCCACCATCGAGCTCACACTGGTGCCCTCCTTCTCTGACTCCTCCTCATCTCCCAGTGTTTCCTCGTCTTCCTCCTCAGCCCTCTCACTCTTACCAGTCTCTTCCTGGGCTTCTCCGGGGTTTCTGGCATACAGCTCCACCTTAGCAGCTATTGCCATGCAGCGCTGACAGCCCGCATTCAGTCTTTCTGCCTCCTCTCTGGTCTCGGCGCCATCTTGGGAGCAGTGTGCCTCTCCTGCGGCCACTTCTTTCTGTCGCTGGCGGGTCATGCTGAGGCGTAGAGGGTCAAGAACGCTTCTGTCGGTTGTGGGAGGTTCAGGCTGTCGGCTGGTCCACACCCTGATAACGGCTGTGCAGCAGTACCGAAGAACCAGCGGTGAGTCAGAGGGAGAGCTACGGAGCACGTCCGCTCACATATCCTCCCAGGCCATGTCCCCATCTAACTCTCTCCTTGATAACTTCCAATCTGGCTTCCACTCCCACCACTCCACCGAAACAACCCTGACCAAAATTACTAATGACTTACTCACTGTCAAAGCCAACAGGCAGTTCTCCATCCTCCTCCTTCTAGACCTGTCCTCTGCCTTTGACACAGTTGATCATTGCCTACTGCTACACATTCTCTCTTCCCTTGGCATCAAAGATCTTGCCCTATCCTGAATCACTTCATACCTTTCCGACCACACATTTAGCATTTCCCACTCCCACAATACCTCCTCATCCTGCCCTCCCTCTGTTGGAGTCCCACAAGGCTCTGTCCTGGGACCCCTACTTTTCTCCATCTACACCCTTGGCCTAAGACAACTCATAAAGTCCCATGGCTTCTAATACCACCTGCATGCTGATCTACAGGTACCATCACATGCGGCAATATTGCTAAGCAATTTCACTGGCAATTTGCTGGTTGCAGTGAAATCATGGACACATTTTTCCATTTGTACACAGCAACAAAATGGAGCAATGTGTCCATGATTTCACTGCAACCAGCAAATTGCCAGTGAAATTGCCTAGCAATATTGCCACGTGTGACGGTACCTTACCTCTCTGGCCCAGACGTCACCTCTCTGCTGTCCAAAATCCTGGAATATCTATCAGACATATCTTCCTTCTTCACCTCTCGCTTCCTAAAACTCAATGTAGACAAAACCGAACTCATCATCTTTCCTCGATCTCATGTATCTTCCCTACCAGATCTATCCATTATGGTAAATGGCATAACGCTCTCTCCTGCACCTGAAATCCGCTGCCTTGGAGTAACTCTCGACTGCTCAGTCCTTCAAACCGCACATTTACCATATATACTCGTGTATAAGCCGACCCGTGTATAAACCGACCCCCTACTTTTGCCCCCAAAATCTGGGAAAACCTTTTGACTCGTGTATAAGCCGAGGGTGGACCCCAGCACAGGTATACAGCCCCCGGCAGTGTGGTATACAGGCCCCCCAGTGGTATACAGACCTCCCCAGTAGTAGTATACAGCCCCCAGCAGTGTGATATACAGCAGCCTCCCCAGTGGTATATACAGGCCCCAGCAGTGTTACAGCAGCCTCCCCAGTGGTATATACAGCAGCAGCCCCAGTGGTAGTATACAGCAGCCCCAGAGGTATATATAGCAGCCCCAGTGGTAGTATACAGCAGCCCCAGAGGTATATACAGCAGCCCCAGTGGTAGTATACAGCAGCCCCAGAGGTATATACAGCAGCAGCCCCAGAGGTATATATAGCAGCAGCCCAGAGGTATACAGCAGCAGCCCGCCCGCCACCCCCATCAGTATACAGGCGCCCTCCCATCAGTATCCAGGGCCCCCTCCTTGCTCCGCAAACCTGTAAAGTAAGATCATTATACTTATCACTGTCCTGTCGCCGCCGTCCCTGCCGCTGCCATCGCGCTCCTCCGGCTTCATCCGGCTTCTTCTGGCTTCCTCCTCTGGCGCACAGACAATGACGTCATTGCCTGCGCCCACCAGAGGAGGAAGCCGGAAGAAGCCGGATGAAGCCGGAGGAGCGCGATGGCAGCGGCGGGGACGGCGGCGACCGGACAGTGATAAGTATAATGATCTTCCTTTACAGGTTTGCGGAGCAAGGGGGGGGGCCCTAGATACTGATAGGGGGGCACCTGTATACTGATGGGGGTGGCGGGTGGGCGGCCTGCCGTATGACTCGCGTATAAGCCGAGGGGGGGACTTTTCAGCCCAATTTTTGGGCTGAAAAACTCGGCTTATACGCGAGTATATACGGTAAACTCTCGCCACCTCCTGTTGCCTCCAACTGAAAAATATTTTCAAGACCCGTCCTTTCCTCAACTCTCAATCTACTAAAATTCTTGTACATGCACTCATTATCTCCTGCCTCGATTACTGCAACATCCTCCTCTGTGGCCTCCCCTCTAACTCTCTTGCACCACTCCAGTCTGTCCTCCACTCTGCTGCCCAAATAATCCACCTCTCTCTTCGCTACTCCCGTTTCTCCCCTCTGCAAATCCCTCCACTGGCTCCCAATTCCCCAATGAATCCAATTCCCACTTCTAACAGTGATCTACCAAGCCGTTCACAACCTGTCACCTTCCTATATCTCTGAACTAATGTCCCAATATCTTCCCTCACGTAATCTTTGATCCTCCCAAGACCTCCTCCTCTCCTCCACACTTATTTATTCCTCACTTAACCGCCTCCAAGACTTCTCCCGAGTATCCCCCATCCTCTGGAATTCTGTGCCCCAACACGTCACATTATCCACCACACTTGGATCCTTCAGAAGGAACCTGAAAACCCATCTCTTCAGGAAAGCTTACAGCCTGCAATGACATTCTGCCACCTTACCACCACCACAAGAGCTGCGCCTCACCACCACCACCAGAGCTGTCGCCTCACCACCACCACCAGACCTGCAGTCTCACCACCACCACCACCAGAGCTGCTGCACCCACGACCTTCTATCTCTTCCCTATTATCCTACAGAATGTAAGTCCGCCAGGACAGGGTCCTCTCCCCTCTCTCACCAGTCTGTTAATTTGTTTACTGTAAACTATATATCATTTTATATGTAACCCCTTCTCATGTAAAGCACCATGGAATTAATGGTGTTATATAAATAAGTAATAATAATAATAGATTGCAATGGGTATGTATTCTATCAGTGAAAGGGCAACATCAATATGGAGTTTAGATAGGCCCCATGTCTTCTATACTCATTCCAAAAACATAATGCCCTCGATTCTTCAAGAACGGTGTTCACACTGGTCCTGATGGACGAGTTTGCAGGAGTCAGACATCCATCATTCTTAAAGAGGTACAAGCCTTATAAAAGAAACATCCCTATGAAGTTTGTTCTTTCTCTGAGGGTATATATGCATGTGTGTGTTAATATACTCCCCTAACACCAATCTCTGGTGTCCTGGACCGTTCTGCTCCTTGTTTTAGTGATGTCATAGTTCTTCAGACTCACCGGGTCACGCTGTGCTCTACGTGACCAAAAAATGACTTTTACAAGCATAGAGCATACAAGCATAGAGCAGAGTGAGCACATAGCCTGAATAGTGGTGACATCACTAAGAAGAGGAGCAGAACAACACTGGATCCCAGAGAAGATGACAGTAGGTGAGTTTATTAACACACAATACATTACATACACATATACACAAATTAAAGGAAAAAAATAATGGCATGGATTCATTAAAGGGCTGTCAAGTCTAAATCCACAAGTCTGCAGTCTCTCTATAGGCCCGGTTGCACGGCACAACATCGTTAACGACATCGCTGATATGTTACGGATATGGAGGCGTTCCAGCGACCTTGTTACGACCTCGTTGACTGTGACTCTGCCAAGTTGTAATGATAAATCGTTGGATTGCTGGTCTCAGGTTTGAGAGCATGTTCTCAAACCACACGATCAACAATCAGCCAACCTGGTATATCATTGTGTTTGACAACACGATAACGATGTTGTTTACAACTTCGCCCATTCACAGCAATGAGCAGGGATCGTTTGCTGGGTTGTGCGAACGATACATGCTCACAACATCGTTGGTAAGTTGTGCACAATATCTAGACAATTGACATTTCATCAATGATGTCAAAACGATGTTTGCAACGATCGCGCGCCCACGAGATCGTTGCCGATATCGTTCCAATATCGTGCCGTCTAAGGGGCCTTAAGTGTCACTCTATGTGACCACAGATTTGTCCATCCTCTCATTGCACACAGTGCGCTGTGAGGATTCTCCGGGGTCAGAGTCGGAAATGACGGTCACTTGGCCGGGAGTATGTAATATGCAGACTCCAGAATCTGACTGGAGGGTGTAGCCTTATTCAATGCAAATGTTTTGAGCAAGGCCATACCCATCTAGTCAGAATGTGGCTGGAAGACTGCATATCGCATACTCGTGGATCCCGGCTCTGATACCAGCGAATCCTCACATCACAGTGTGTTCAATGTGAGGATTCACAAGGCTGTGGTCACAATAAGTGATTGCATACCTATGGAATTAGCCTGGACAACCCCTTTAATGAATCAGGACCATTGGACAAGTAGCATACACTTGCATTATTTTACAATGATATGCAAGTAAACAAAATGCACATGAAAACTTTGTATAGGAGACAACAGTATGTAAATCCTCATGACAGAAAGGACCCACACCTTTTAGAATGATTCAATTTTCCTTACTCTTGCATCATTTGACCATTATGTGAAAATATGTGTAAGTGGGTTAAGAACTGGCTTAGTGATAGGAAACAAAGGGTGGTTATTAATGGATCACACTCAGAATGGGTCACAGTTAACAGTGGGGTACCACAGGGGTCAGTATTGGGCCCACTTCTTTTTAATATATTTATTAATGACCTTGTAGGGGGCATACAGAGTAGAATCTCAATATTTGCAGATGACACTAAACTCTGCAGGGTAATCAATATAGAGGAGGATAATTTTATATTACAGGAGGATTTATGTAAACTAGAAGCTTGGGCTGATAAATGGCAAATGAGCTTTAATGGGGATAAATGTAAGGTCATGCACTTGGGCAGAGGGAATTAAAGGTATAATTATGTGCTTAATTGTAAAACACTGGGCAAAACTGTCACTGAAAAAGACCTGGGTGTATGGGTAGATGACAAACTCACATTTAGTGGCCAGTGTCAGGCAGGTGCTACAAAGGCAAATAAAATAATGGGATGCATTAAAAGAGGCATAGATGCTCATGAGGAGAACATAATTTTACCTCTATACAAGTCACTAGTGTGACCACACTTAGAATACTGTGTACAATTCTGGTCTCCGGTGTATGAGAAAGACATAGCTGAACTAGAGTGGGTGCAGAGAAGAGCAACCAAGGTTATTAGAGGACTGAGGGGTCTGCAATACCAAGACAGGTTATTAAACTTGGGGTTATTTAGTTTGGAGAAATGAAGGCTTAGGGGTGATCTTATAATAATGTATAAATATATGAGGGGACAGTACAGAGACCTTTTTAATGATCTTTTTACTCTTAGGCCTGAGACTGGGACAAGGGGGCATCCTCTACGTCTGGAGGAAAGAAGGTTTAATCATAATCACAGACGCGGATTCTTTACTGTAAGAGCATGTGAGACTATGGAACTCTCTGCCACATGATGGTGTAATGAGGGAGTCACTACTAACATTTAAGAAGGGCCTGGATGCCTTTCTTGAAAACTATAATATTACCGGTTATACATACTAGATTCTTTGATAGGGTGTTGATCCAGGGAATTAGTCTGATTGCTGTATCTGGAGTCAGGAAGGAATTTTTTCCCCCAATGTGGAGCTTAGTGTTGCCACATGGTTTTTTTTGCCTTCCTCTGGATCAACATGTTAGGTTATGGGTTGAACTAGATGGACTTAAAGTCTTCCTTCAACCTTAAAAACTATGTTACTATGTTACTATGTATTACAGTAACAGGTTGTGGTTTTTAGTTACTAATATACATCATTTTTGCTTATAGAAAAATTATTTTTTATACGTTCTATGGTAAAAGACCTTTTAAATGTATTTGAAGCTAAAATCTATAAAACCTGCTGCCTAATGACACACAAAACAGCCTACGCCTGGCTCCATATGATCCTGGCTTTCATGCTGGCTTTTAACACAAACCAATGGAGGTGGGAGAACTTTTAAAATCGATCAATTAGAGATGGCATTAAACATATCCTTATTTTCCCAAGATGTATGCCAGTTATATAACTGTGTGACTAGCAGGGCAACTATCAGCTGAGCTCCTTCTACAGAATTAACAAGATCTGTGAGTAGTAACTCCTTCATCGCCTTCATGTGACTCTGAATAACAAAGTCATCTTAAGCCACAAAACAAAAAGGATTACCTTACTACATTGTAAACATATGTGAAAAATTGTCATGTGGACCCCATAAGCATGTATGTAAGGCGGCCGTCACACGCTACAATATCGTGAGCGATCACGTGCACGCGCGATCGCTTACAATATCGCTCACATCGCTGGTGAGATGTCACACAGGCAGACTCACCAGCGATGTGGACCAGCGAGATCGCTGGTAACTATGGTACACATCGGGTTACTAGGCGCCGCGCGACGCTTAGTAACCCGACGTTTACCATAGATACCATCTCCCAGCATAGGCTCTGCCGCTGGGAGATCGTTCATCGTGGTGTCACACACCACGATGAGGCAGATTGAACAAGCGATTATCACTTGATATGAGCTCCGGCTCCCATATCTGCGATGTCACGATCAAGCGATTTTACATTGTAAAATCGCTTGATTGCACGCAGCGATGCCCAAACGATATCGCTTAAGCGATCAAAAAGCAGATCGCTTAAACGATATCGTTCAAGATATTGCACCGTGTGACGGCCGCCTAAGAGGCTTGAAAATTGGGTCTTCTACTGTTTTATAAAATGAAGTGCTGATGCCACATGAACCCACCTATTGTAATCCCAAATTTTCAGACCAGACATATCCTTCATTGGTTGAATGCTTCACAAAAAGCTGGGTAAAATCATAGCTGTTATGTATCTTCTACAAACCCGGTGGACAAGGGACACTTTCTTTAACCAGATAATGATTTAAATTTATTGCACTTGGTCATAGTCTTAATGGGGTTGTCCAGTCTAAAATGATAATTCTGCAATCACTCTATGTGACTTCAGACTTATCAATTCTCCCAGTGCCTGCACTGAGCGCTGCAAGGATTTGTGGTTTGTACAGCGGGAACAGTATGCATGTTACCAGCCAGAACTCCACTAGTGAGCACAACCTCTCTTAATACTAGACTTCCGCTCCCACTCAGCGGCGTATCTAGGGGGCGTGCAGTCGGATCCTTTGCCCCGGGTGCAACTCAGAGGGGGCGCCAGCGGCATCACCTGGGCTGTGCGCCGACTCCTTAGCTCCGCCCTGCAAATTGTGCACGGCCAGCGCCGCTCGTGCACAATTGAACCCCTGCTGGTCCGCCCCCTGGCAGGGCAGGATCTGGGGGACATCTACACTAATAGTGATGTGATCTCCTGCAGGAGCACAGCTGACCAGACAGGTGGATGGTGACAGGTCAGTAGGCTGTGCTGGGCCGGATCTGGAGGATATCTGCACTAATAGAGATGTGATCTCCTGCAGGAGAACAGCTGACCATACAGGAGGGTGGTGACAGGTCAGGAGGACGAGCTGGGCCGGATCTGGAGGACATCTGCACTATTAGTGATGTGATCTCCTGAAGCACAGCTGACCATAGAGGTGGATGGTGACAGGTCAGGAGGCTGTGCTGGGCAGGATCTGGGGGTATATGTACTAATAGTGATGTGATCTCCTGCAGGAGCACAGCTGACCATAGAGGTGGATGGTGACAGGTCAGGAGGCTGTGCTGGGCAGGATCTGGGGGTATATGTACTAATAGTGATGTGATCTCCTGCAGGAGCACAGCTGACCATAGAGGTGGATGGTGACAGGTCAGGAGGCTGTGCTGGGCCGGATCTGGAGGATATCTGCACTAATAGAGATGTGATCTCCTGCAGGAGAACAGCTGACCATACAGGAGGGTGGTGACAGGTCAGGAGGACGAGCTGGGCAGGATCTGGGGGACATCTGCACTATTAGTGATGTGATCTCCTGAAGCACAGCTGACCATAGAGGTGGATGGTGACAGGTCAGGAGGCTGTGCTGGGCAGGATCTGGGGGTATATGTACTAATAGTGATGTGATCTCCTGCAGGAGCACAGCTGACCATAGAGGTGGATGGTGACAGGTCAGGAGGCTGTGCTGGGCAGGATCTGGGGTATATGTACTAATAGTGATGTGATCTCCTGCAGGAGCACAGCTGACCATAGAGGTGGATGGTGACAGGTCAGGAGGCTGTGCTGGGCAGGATCTGGGAGATATATGTACTAATAGAGATGTGATCTCCTGCAGGAGCATAGCTGACCAGACAGGTGGATGGTGACAGGTCAGGAGGCCAAGCTGGGCAGGATCTGGGGGACATCTGCACTAATAGAGATGTGATCTCCTGCAGGAGCACAGCTGACCATAGAGGTGGATGGTGACAGGTCAGGAGGTTTCCACCCCCGGGTCACGTCGTGCTGCGGCTGACGTCACCCAGTGCGCCGCACGCAGTGAGCGCGCGCGTACATTGAAGTCGGACAGAGAAGACAAGAAGAGGAGCTGCTGCCTACCTCCTGCCTCCTTATAAACGATAATGTAGCTTTACTTGGTAAGTGAGCGTTTCAAATAAAAATTGGCGGTGGTGGTGGGGGGGGGGGGGTCGCCGAAATAAATCTTTGCCCCAGGCGGCATGAAACCTAGTTACACCGCTGCTCCCACTAGTCGGACATGTCTGCTCCATACACTTGTATTTAGCGAGGCTGAGCCCACTAGTTGTGTTGTTGCTGGAAACATGTATACTGCATAATTGCGGACCGTTCCCGGCTTAGAAACTGGTGAATCCTCACAGTGCAGGCGCTGGGAGGATTGATAAGTCTGAAGGACGGTGACTAAACAGCTACGTCTTCTTCACTAGAGCCTCTGATAGTGAAGTTAGACTTGGGCTGGTGGGTAGCTATCAGGTGACACTCCAGTGGATTATGGTATATTGACAGCTGACTCAGCAGAAGATGGAAATGTAGGCAGGCACAGTCTCTGGTGTAGGTAGGTGCAGCTGGATGTGTGGCAGCAGACCCAGCAGCAGAGCTGGTGCAGTGGGTATGGCAGTAGGGCTGGTTCGAGCTAGTCCAGTTGGTGGTTTGAGCTAGTGCAGTAGGGTATGGCAGCGAGGCTGATACAGGCAGGTACTTGTGGGTGTAGCGATGCTAGGAACCAGACACAGGTTAGGTAAAGCGTGGGACTCAGGATACAGCAAGGGTAATGGGGACCTTACAACTAGCAGCATGTCTCTAGCATAGACTATGTTTCTCAGGCATTTCTCATAGGGGGAAGGTGCCTTAAATACTCTGTGCTGCTCAACCATAATCTGAAAAGCACTTCTGGGTAGGGAGCACTGGCCGTTTAAGAGCAGTTGGCGTGTTGTGCGTGTGACCATGGCACGCTCCCAGGATACCTGTGTGACATCAGCAGTCCTTGGGAGCAGAAAGCAGAATATGGAGCCCGGGGAGATGCTGCACAATCACTGGAAGGGTGAGTACGCCGTGAACGCCGGTCTCTCTGTTGTGGTACCACTGCGCCTGTAAATCACTGGCCATGGGCAGGAAGAGGCTGCTGGAAACCCACCTTCATGAGTACACGTCTGTGCAGGTTTGTCCCTTTCAGTTTTTAATGTATATCTTTCTACGTTCTCTAAAATGTCACATTGTTTCAGAGTCAAACATAACTGCTTAAAATCATACAGCTAGTGTCTGATACATGCTGCCTATAGATCGGCAGCATATATCAGCTGTCAGGATTCCTTTAAATCTTTATTGATTTTTCCTTAACAATTTTGCTTATCCAGAAGTTTTAAACAAATTCATGAATTGCAACTTTTACAAAATATCACATTTATTTGGCAGATATTACTCCAGTCCCTACCTAGAGTAAGGTTTTTGCACAAGTTTTCAATTTAATTTTCAGCAAACATGTTTACGCTAAAAAATCGCAGGAAATTGGTAAAGATAAAAATAAAGAACATTTTTATTCTGTGTCAAGTTTATGAATGACATGCACCATTTGGAAGACTTTGATGCAAGATACATTAAGAAATACTACAAGGACAAAAAAAAAACACTTTATGACACCTCTCTGTTTTGCCAATTAGTCAGGTCACTCATAGCGCCCATAGCATCCTAAGGCGGCCGTCACACGCACAGATATCGCGCAAGATATCGCTTGAACGCGGCAGATTAAACATCGCGTGAGCGATGTCTGTGCGTGTGACGGCAAGATACGACGAGCGAGATCTGATCAAATCGCAAAATCGAGATCTGAGGTCCGGTCCTCAGATCTAGCGATTTACGATTTAGCGATCTGCTTCATCGTGGTGTATGACACCACGATGAACGATCTCCCAGCGGCAGAGCCTATGCTGGGAGATGGTAACTATAGTACACGTCGGGTAACTAAGCGACGCTCGGCGCCTAGTTACCCGATATGTACCATAGTTACCAGCGATCTCGCTGGTCCACATCGCTGGTGAGTCTGTCTGTGTGACATCTCACCAGCGATGTGAGCGATATTGTAAGCGATTGCGCGTGCACGTGATCGCTTACAATATCGTTCTAGATATCTTAGCGTGTGACGGCCGCCTAAGGAAGATATTTCCTAACAACATATATTTCAAGCTAATTTATTGGTCTGGATGAGGGGTCAGAAACTTGGTTGGGTAGATGAGCTACACATAGAAAAAAATGTCATTCAGGCGACCACAATCTTTGCAGGATGAAGTGACATTTTTAGTAATACCATATTTTTTTCTATATACCGTTTGATAATATTTTTGAACATTTTTGTAGATTTTTTTAATGGCATTCCTTGTATGGGTTTTGGTATACATTTATGGATTTGGGTTTAGATAGTTACAGATGTGGCAATCACAAACATGTACTTTTTTTAGTTTAGACAAAAAACAGCATTTAAAGTGGCAAAATATATTTTCATGCTTCATTTTGAATTTCCCATCCTCGCCTTTTCCTCTCATCTAATAGTTTTGTCCCCTGTCAAGGTCTTCATTTTGTAGTAATGTCCCAATCCTGAACTTCCTCTTGTAGTAGTCCCCATCCTGGTCTTCATCTGGTAGTAATGTCCCCATCCTGGTCTTCATCTGGTAGTAATGTCCCCATCCTGGTCTTCATCTGGTAGTAATGTCCCCATCCTGGTACTCATCTTGTAGTAATGTCCTCATCCTGGTCTTCATCTTGTAAAGTCTCCATCCTGGTCCCCTTCTTGTAGTAATGTCCATTATCCTGGTCCCCTTTTTGTAGTAATGTCCATTATCCTGATCCCTATCTTGTAGTACCACATCTTGGTCTCCCTCTTGAAGTAATTTTCCCCATCCTGGTCCGCATCTTGTTGCAAATCCCCATCTTATAGTAATTTTCACTACCTTAGTCATCTTCATGTAGTAATGTGCCCCATTCTGGTCTGCATCTTGAAGTATTGTGCCTATCCTGGTCCTCATCTTGTATTCATGACACCATCCTAGTCCCCTTCTGCAGTAATGTCCACGATCTGATCCTCATCTTGTAGCAATATCCCCATCCTGGTCCCCCTCTGCCGTAATGTCCCTATCCTGGTCCCCATCTGTAATGGCCCCATCCTGGTCCTCATCTTGTAGTTATGTCCCCATCCTGGTCCTCATCTTGTAGTAATGTCCCCATCCTGGTACTCATCTTGTCGTTATGTCCCCTTCCTGGTCCTCATCTTGTAGTTATGTCCCCATCCTGGTCCTCATCTTGTAGTAATGTCCCCATCCTGGTCTTCCTCTTGTAAAGTCTCCATCCTGGTCCCCTTCTTGTAGTAATGTCCATTATCCTGGTCCACTTTTTGTAGTAATGTCCATTATCATGATATCATTATATCATGATCCCTATCTTGTAGTACCACATCTTGTTCTCCCTCTTGAAGTAATTTTCCCCATGCTGGTCCACATCTTGTAGCAAATTCCCATCTTGTAGTAATTTTCACTATCTTAGTCATCTTCATGTAGTAATGTGCCCCATTCTGGTCTGCATCTTGAAGTATTGTGCCCTATCCTGGTCCTCATCTTGTATTCATGACACCATCCTGGTCCCCCTCTGCAGTAATGTCCCCATTCTGATCCTCATCCTTTAGCAATATCTCCATCCTGGTCCCCATCTTGTAGTAATGTCCCCATCCTGGTCCCCCTCTGCCGTAATGTCCCTATTCTGGTCCCCATCTGTAATGGCCCCATCCTGGTCATCATCTTGTAGTAATATCCCCACCATGGGCCACCTTTGCAGTAATGTCCCCATCCTGGTCCTCATCTTGTAGTTATGTCCCCATCCTGGTCCTCATCTTGTAGTAATTTCCGCATTCTTGTCCTCATCTTGTAGTTATGTCCCTATCCTGGTCCTCATCTTGTATTCATGACACCATCCTGGTCCCCCTCTGCAGTAATGTCCCCGTTCTGATCCTCATCTTGTAGTAATGTCCCCATCCTGGTCCCCCTCTGCCGTAAGGTCCCTATTCTGGTCCCCATCTGTAATGGCCCCATCCTGGTCATCATCTTGTAGTAATATCCCCATCATGGGCCACCTTTGCAGTAATGTCCCCATCCTGGTCCTCATCTTGTAGTAATTTCCACATCTTTGTCCTTATCTTGTAGTACTGTCCCCATCCTGGTCCTCATCTTGTAGTTATGTCCCCATCCTGGTCCTCATCTTGTAGTAATTTCCGCATCCTTGTCCTCATCTTGTAGTTATGTCCCCATCCTGGTCCTCATCTTGTAGTAATTTCCACATCTTTGTCCTTATCTTGTAGTACTGTCCCCATCCTGGTCCTCATCTTGTAGTTATGTCCCCATCCTGGTCCT
>JARQOC010000008.1:111395635-111534367 GCA_033576535.1 Allobates femoralis | reverse complement strand
ATGGCCCTCCCACGAAGAGGGGCGGAGGCACACCCCTGGGCCAGAACATTGTGGCTCACATGGCGGGATCCGCCATTTTGGTCGCCATCTTGACCCAGTGATAAAAAGGCGGGAAAAGTTTGTTTTAGTCGAACAAAGTTCTTTTTGATGGAATAAAAGTTCTTTAACCACACAATACCCGTTGGGAAATGGGTCTGCTCGTATCCTGTTCGTGACGCCAAATTCTGACTCACCGTGGCCGGGTCTTCACGTCACAGGCGATGCTTCTCCTGTCACGGTTCCGTGCTTGCGGCTGTGGGGCCCGGTGGTCCAGATCAATAGGGGTTGGCTGAACAGATAAGGGGTTACTACTTATTGTAGTGACGCCACCTGCGGGAATTCCAATGATTTCACCGGCGCTGCTTGGGCCTCCTGGGGATGTTCGGCAGCAAGATGGGACGCTCCCCACAGGACGAGCAGGAGTCCCCGAGGCCAGGAGCTGCACTTGGTAATGTATGGCAGCTTGGTGATTCTTAGCATGCGAAGTTAAGAAACAGTTCTGAAGAAGTACAGACACCAGTATTCTCTTTAACGGGTCTTTTACTGTAACCGGCAGATGATACAGGGTATACAGTTAACGGGTAACGGACTGGGTGGTCTCAGCAATAACCGGTGTTGTTTCAGAGCTCCGCGGTGTTCCTCCGTTCCTAACTTTTCTATTTGCCGACGTCGCCTTAGTGCGCCAAGTTCGGGTACAAGGGGGCTACTTCAATTTCCCTGCCGGTGTATACAGCCCGGTGTGTGGGGGGAGCCTGTTTCCTTATGGTGGGTTCTCCGCTGGCAAGACGGCTCTAATCGCGGATGAAGTGAGGTGCTCCTAGAAAGCGATTCCTTCACTGCTGGTTTGCTGAGTAGCGATAAACGACTTACTCGCTTCGGAACCAGTGATCCGGTTGTTGATGGGCGTGGGTGTATTTTGGACCCGTTTGGATGGTCGCCCAGGTTCCGGTTTTTGGGGCACCAGATAATGGCGCCAGCCGGTAGGTGGTCTGCAGGGCTGCATGGAACTGTGCAGAGCCCTCTTCTCCTACACTCTACTCCTACACTCCGCCCACCAGGGCCTGATTGGCCCTCTATGCTGATGGTGCATGTAGGGTATGGAGCTCTGAGGTTAACCATGTCATTACTGAGACGGAGAATATTGCATCCGCAGTCAGGGATGCAATACCCTCCTGTGACGCACTCATTGAGGTCTGTAGATAGTAGTCTCTCCCTGAGGAAGCTGTGTGGGCGAAACATATGTAGGGGATATAGGACCTACTCTTTTTCTCCCTGGTTGCTCTCCCGCAGTTCTTACCGTATAGGTATGATCCTCTGTATGTTTTACTATGTTCAGCTGTTACTTTGACTGATGGTGCTGTGATCTTTGCTCAGGGCATAACCATGTATGTACAACTCTGTCTTATACTTGTCCTGAGAATCATTAAGGTGGAACTTTCTACCAGAATGGTGCACTTTATCTATTTATTATGTGGTTCTCTATAGTATCTGTACTATTGTAACACTTTCTGTATGTACATTGTAAAACCCATTTTTTGTTCAGCAGTCAAGTACAACTGCTCTATACCTTGGTCTTAACATGTCGGTTTGAGTTGCATCTCAGAACCTCTGTTGTCACTTTTTTATATCACACTTTTTTACACATGATTTAATAAAGAAAAAACTTTTACTGCAATATACTCCATGTTTTCCTCCAGTTTTTAAATGCTGTTTGTATGGAGATTGTGCAAACTACCCCCTGAGTGGTGATTTTTTCGCCAGGGGTATTACTATATAATGCCGATCAAGGTTATATATCTAACAGTGGTTATATGTATTGTATTTACTTTTGCATACCTTCCCTCCCGCTCCTTCCCCTTCTTTCCTGCACTTTTCCTTCAGTTGCATTAAAAGTGCATTTGTTTAACACTTTGTGTTCCGTGCAGTCCTTGCGTATCCCGTTACCTGTGGGCAATTACACTTGGCGTAGTCGGCAGGATGCGCAGGCTGGTACTGAACAATGGAAGGACAGAAGGATGTTGTTGATGTAAATGTTCCAATACAACCTGATGGGGGAATACCAGCAAGGCAACTGTCCCTGGGTGCTATGCTGACCCATATACCAAAATTTACTGGCAACAATGTACCTCTCCATGACTGGGCGCAGAGAGTGAGGGGCATGTTGAAAGTAGCAGGAGTAACTGCAGAAAACCAATGGGAGATACTGTTGATTGCCCCTGAGGGCCATGCTCAAGAGACTGTTTTATTGCGCCCTGAGAGTGAAAAAAAGACGTTAGAACAGGTGGTGAAGATTCTGGAGAGGGTGTACGGCGGCAAGCCAGGAGCAGGTGATTTGCAGGCACAACTGTTCTACCGGCTGCAGGGTGAAGAGGAAGGCTTGCCACAGTATGCGAATGCCCTCCAGAGAATAATGAGACAAATGCTTACAGCAGAGCCAGAGCTAGCACAGACCCCTGGTTACGCTGACCGTACCCTGCGAGATCAATTCCTCAGAGGATTACATAACCCCAAGATCAGAAGTGCTCTCCGTGAACGGCTCAGGGTGGAAAAAAAATTAACTTTTCAGGAAGTACTGGAAGAAGCAGTCTCCCGCACACAAGCTGAAAATTGCGACCCGCAGAACGCGGGGGGAGAAGTTTGTGCTCATAGGGTAGTCCCGAGTGAGAGAAACCGAGAACCAAGCCAGCTTGAAGCTAAAGTGGATCAGTTACAAGAGACTGTTACTGCTCTACAAGAGTTGCTGAAGAATATGCAAGCCCCAGCGTCAGAAGTACGAACGGCAGCACCGCGGCCGGGTACCGGATTGTATACCTATCGAGAAGAGAGGGGACAGATCGAGCAGAGGCGATCCAGAGGGCCGGTATGACAGAGAAGTGCCGGCTATCGTGGGCATGAACATCCTGAAGGAACTAGACCAGTTGCTCTTCAACAAGGAAGGCTGTGATTACTGGAAAATGACTGCTGCTAACAGGCCCGCCCAAAAGATCTTCCAACACCTTATCCATGCCAGGGGGCTGTGGAGGAATGGTGGGAGCCGCTACCCAGTGGGGAGGGTTCGAGTCCCAAGACAGACAACAATTACTCTACCTCCAAATCGGGAGACAGTCCTCACCTTGCCAGTCGGGGCCCATCGTATGCTCGAGGGGATGGAGGTGTTGGTAGAACCTTACCGTGGTGAAGAGAATGGAGACGAACCGTTGGTGGCTCGCACTTTAGCAACAGTAAGAAATGGAAGAGTCCCTTTCCGTTGCGTGAACACCGGTGAACAGGCCTACACCTTGACCTCGGGAGTTGTTCTGGCCCATGTCTACCTGGCGCCTGAAGAGGTTGCGAACGCAGAATTGATTGAATTGAAGCCCATGGCAGGGGAGACCTGGACTTTGGCTGTTTCTATAGAGAGAGAAGAGAAGCCCACTGAGCAGTGGAACAGTCAAGTTATCCTAGGACAGATGGAAGTGGACCTGACCCCATTCGCTTCAGAGCAATCCCAGGCCATAGAAGACTTCATCTGGGAGAATCAAGCCACGTTCTCCCGTCATGCAGAAGACTTCGGCTATACTGACAAGATTCAGCATGAAATACCCATAGGAGATGCACCACCGATCAGAGAAAGGTACAGACAAATACCCCCAAAACATTACCAAGAGGTGAAGGAGCTCTTGACACAGATGCTGAAGAGCGGGGTGATAAGAGAGAGTCAGAGTCCATGGGCTGCCCCAATCGTGCTGGTCAAGAAAAAGGATGGGTCTACTCGCTTCTGTGTTGACTACCGCAAGCTTAATGGATGCACTGTTCGTGATTCCTATCCCCTGCCCCGGATAGAGGAGTCCCTGTCTGCGCTGGGAAAGGCACGCTACTTCTCCTCCCTTGATCTAGCAAGCGGATATTGGCAGGTCCCTGTGGCAGAGAAAGACAAGGCCAAGACCGCATTCATTGTGCCCATGGGACTCTTCGAGTTCAATCGCATGCCGTTTGGGCAAAATAATGCCCCAGGAACTTTTCAGCGCCTCATGGAGAGTTGCCTTGGAGACATGAACTTCGAAGCCACGTTGATTTATCTGGACATTGTAGTGTACTCTGCAACCTTCGAAAAACATCTCGAACAACTGGGTCAAGTGTTTCAACGGTTACGGGACCATGGGCTTAAACTGAAACCAAAAAAATGCCGGATCTTTCAAAAAGAGATTGAATATCTCGGGCACAAGGTGACGGAGGCTGGCGTGCAGCCGTCCGATGGGAAAGTGAGAGCAGTGCTACAATGGCCCACACCCAGCACAGTGAGAGAAGTTCGAGCTTTCCTGGGACTGGCCGGATACTACCGTCGCTTCATCAAGGACTTCGCGAAGGAGGCAGAACCTTTGCATGAATTGCTCCGAGGAACTGCGAAAGGACCAAAGGCACAGAAAATTTGCTGGGGACCAAGACAAGCAGAAGCCTTACACCGACTGAAAGAGGCCTTGGTCAGCGCCCCTGTGCTTGCCTATGCAGACTACAACCTCCCCTTTCGGTTATATACAGACGCGAGCCTCTACGGTCTGGGTGCAGTACTGGCCCAGGTACAGGACGGTATTGAACGGGTGATTGCATATGGAAGTCGGACGTTGCGAGAAGCCGAACGCAACCCTGAGAATTACAGTTCTTTTCGTCTGGAGTTACTGTCACTAGTATGGGCAATAACCGAAAGGTTCTCTGAATATCTCACGGGAGCTCAGATTGAAGTCTATACGGATAATAATCCACTGGCTCACATCTCCACCGCCAAACTGGGGGCAATGGAACAGAGGTGGTTGGCACGACTCTCCAGATATAATTATCATGTCCAGTACAGTTCCAAGCACGAAAATCAGAATGCAGATGCCCTCTCTCGTGTTACCACAGAAGCCCCAGTGGGGGAAAGAGACGAGCAGTTAGAGGAAGACGAAATTCCAGACTTCAGTAAATTCACCGCCCAAGTGGTGGAGGCTTGTATACTGGAGATTACGTCGGGCACAACATCGCGCCTGCTTGGCCAAACCAGAGAGGAATGGGTGAAGATCCAGTCATCTGATCCAGAACTGCTTCAAGTGAAAGAGTGGGTGATCCGGCAGCGTAAGCCTAGGAAGGAAATATGGGCCATGCTGTCACACACGGCCCTACAGATTCTCAGCCAGTGGGACAAGCTATCGGTGCAAGAAGGGATGCTGTATCGGAAGGTGCACCTAGCTACAGAGCTGGAAGAACGGTGGCAAGTGGTGATACCCCAGAAGATGGCAGTACCATTGGCCCGAGAAGCGCACGAGAGAGGAGCCCATTTTGGGCCGGACAAGACTTACCAGTGGTTGCAAAGAATAGTGTACTGTCCTCAGATGCTCCGGGCAGTGGAGAAGGCCTGTAAACTGTGTCGTTCCTGCGAGTTAAATAAAGCTCTCCCACAGCGAGCACCAGTACAGACCATTGTCGCCAAAGAGCCGTTGGAAGTACTTATGATAGATTACCTGAAGATTGGCCACTCCCACCGGGGCTATCAGTTCTGCCTTGTGATGACAGACCACTTCTCAAAATTTGCGGTGGTGACGCCCACCAGAGATCAGACGGCTGAATCGGCTGCTCGAACCATCAGTGATGACTTTATCCGGGTATACGGCTGCCCTAAAAGGATACACTCTGATCAAGGGGCCTGCTTTCAGGGCAGTGTCATGAGAGAGCTGCAAAGGATCTACGGGATGCAAAAGTCAAGAACCATGCCTTATCATCCACAGGGCAACGGAGCCTGCGAGAGGTTTAACCGGACCCTCCTACAAATGCTACGCACATTGGAAGATGATCGTAAGAATCACTGGCCCAGTTATCTCGCAGAACTCGTATGGGCATACATTAACCGTGTCCACTCCACCACTGGGTACGCCCCATACGTGCTATTGTTCGGAAGAGCTGGAAGAGGCATTGAAGAACAAAACCTGGCTCCACCCGAGATCAGTGAAAGTCAGTGCGTAGGTTCTTGGGTTGACTGTCACCGTCGACGGCTGGAGACTATCCATTGAATTGTCACCAAGCGGTTACAAGAAAAGATATACCCCCGGCAGGAACCTGTACATGAGGCCCCGTTCTTACCAGGAGACAGAGTGCTAGTTGCAGAGAAACACCCGAGATACAAGTTGAGTGAGCGCTGAAAACCAGAACCGTACATTGTGACCAGAAGAGTCTCTCCCAATGGGCCAGTGTATGAAGTGAGAAGCGAGCGGGGAGGTGGCACCCTCATCCTGCATCGTAACATGCTGAGGCCCTGCTGTTCAGAAGACAGGACCGGACAAAGTGACTCGGGGACTGTGCCCGTGCCCGTTCCTGTTAATCTCGAGGAGGGCTCTGACGATGAAGAATGGTGGCGGGCCCCGTCCAACCCAACAGACTGGGGAGGGTCCAACCCCCCATCCGTTCAAGATGCAGGTGCCACCCCTGCAGAGCATGAGCCACCAATCTCCAGAGATGATGACGAGGATATTGTACTCCCTGCTACTGCACCAGCGTCTGGTGAATTAGCCGTACCTCCACGTAGGACTGAACGGGCTAATGCTGGTATTCCCCCTGATCGGTACTTGGCAGATGAATTTGTGTATTCTGTCACTGGAGTTGTTTGTAAGACATTGGCTCCCAGGCAACAGGTTGTAGAGCACGCCAGAGGTTGCCATTGTGTGTTCCTGTGCAGAGGGCCCCAAGAGAGTATCGGCCGGGACGGCCGATGTTAAAGAGGGGGGGAAATGTAAGACCTGTTAACATTTATATATATGGTTAAAGGAATGTTTTGTGGACTCTTCTTTGTGTTATACTGCCACCTGCTGCCAAAAAGGAAAGGATAGCAGAGAAAACCCCCTGCTGCTGAGAGTGAGATGGAACAGTCCAGGAGATGGATGGGTGGGTCTCCTGAAGGAGAAGGAAGAACTTCCATGTGTGTTGCAGAGAGAGACAGACCTAAAGAGACTGGATGTGGAGTCAGGGGCCAGACTGCACGCGCAAGCAGAGATCCAGGACAGAGATCCAAGACAAGGACTGCACTCCAGAGACGCCTGTCAGCGAATTACGGGCCCCAACGGCAACGAGGTACCTCGCAGTAAAACTTGCAGTAAAGTGTGCACACTGTTTTAGTTAGAGACAGATAGGAAAAGGCTCTGCAGTTCGATATACAAGTTATAGAAAGAAAACAAACACTCTGCGTCTCGCTTGATAAAGACTTTGCATTTCTTTATTTAAAGACACTCAGAGACCTTGCATTCTCGGCAAACTAGTCACAGTGGTTATATGTATTGTATTTACTTTTGCATACCTTCCCTCCCGCTCCTTCCCCTTCTTTCCCGCGCTTTTCCCTCAGTTGCATTAAAAGTGCATGGCAGGGTGCTGTGACGATATATGGACCACAGCAGCTGGTAGCCGACTGCAAAGCTAGACCTTGGCCGAATCCTCGGGGTAGGCGTTCTCGTGGTGGACTGGAGAATCCCCTGAAGTATGGTTGCTCCACGCTGGGGTTCTCCCTTTCTCTCTAGGGCCTTGACTCTGCTCGTTGGGCGCCCTCTTTCAGGATCTCCTCAAGACCCTCTTTCTCCTTCCCTCCATATCAGCTTGAAGCTGTCAGGGTAACCCTTCCGCCTCGTTCCACACTCTTTCCAGCTGTCCCGAATCCTGTCCTCCTCCTCCTCCAACTAACCGCTCTTGATCCCCCTCCCCCCTGGAGGTGAATATATCCTCCTCCCCGGTAACCTTCCACTGCTCAGCTAATGTGGGAGTGCAGGAACGGGTCCCACCCACCAACCCAGGGTCCACTTGCAGCTAGGGAAATTACACCTCTTTTACGGGTGCAATACCCCTCTGTGAAGCCTGACTACATGGGGCGCCAAACTTACAGGGGGGCTAGAGACATGGGGGACCACTTCCCTGAATGCAGCAGACCTGCTGTATTCAGTGCTGCATTTAGTTTGCTATGCATCATGGCGGGTGACAGGCAGGGCCGTAACTACAATGAGTGCAGGGGTTGCGATCGCACCCAGGCCCTGGAGTCTAGGGGGGCCCCAAAAGTCCCTTTGGCCTATAGAAAAAGGCTAATACTATTAAAGATTTGCAATAATTGGGGGCCCTGTTGGAGCCTTCGCATCGTGGCCCCTGGGCCTGAAGTTACGCCACTGGTGACAGGTCCTCTTTAAATGAAGTAGCCCGGAAGTAGCACTGGTGCCATCCACCAATGTCGGTACAGGGTCTCTTGTCCCCATTATACCATGTGAGTGCTGCAGCCAATCAGAGGCTGCTTTCAGACTTCTATATCAAAGAGTAAGTTTACTCTGCATGCCCTTTGGAGGTGCTCAGAAGTAAAAAAAAATATATTACTAATCCATAGAACTCTGGCAGATGACAAAAGAGTAATAGACACAATCCGCAGGTTTCAAAGAAGAAAAATGACACGTTATTTTGACTTCTTTCAATGTATAAACAGTTAATACCGATGTTTCGGCAGAACGTTACGCCTTTATTGAGGTATTTGAGCTGTTGGAAATACAGTGATTTCTCTTTAAATTAAGGGCTAAGGGACCCCTAATACTGTTCAAAACAAAGTATAGAATCGCTTTGTTGACCAATAATGGAATTGTAAAGTCAATAATACATAGTGCTAAATACATAGGGACCTATAGACAAAGTCTGTATGTCTTCTGTACTGTAATGCATTTCTTTATAATTGTAGAGCAAGTTCTTAGCCTAATGAGGAGTTATTAGGGTCCTTGGTGTAGAGAGGACTAGTGCGGACTTATTGACACTGAGAAGGGTCAGCGTGTGGAAATCGCTGTGTGCAGTGTATTTCAGTATAGAGGACCCTACAGACTTTGCCATTAGGGCCCATATTCAAAACTGTTTCCTGTTACATAACAAACCTGAACACCATGGTGTGATCACGGATTGTGTCTTCCTGTTTTCTGGAGACCCATTTATTACATCTAATCCTTACGTCCCCCTAAGAGCCAGGTCACAGTAATATGTAGACTCTACAATTCCATTAGGGGTTAGCAAGGTTATTCTGCCAAAATGTCAGTATAATAGCTGTCAGTGCCGGAACTTGAAGCTCATGAGCCCCAATGCAAAAGTTCCAACGGGGCCCCCAATTAATAGCAAATCTTAATAGCAATGGTCTTTCTCTGTAGGCCAGAGGGATGTTGGGGGCCCCTAGGCTCCAGGGCCCAGGTGTGATTGCAAGCCCCACACATGTTGTGGATACGGTCCTGGTAACTGTTTATGCATTGAAAGAAGTCACAATAAAGTGGAATGTTCCTTCTATGTAACTTGCGGACTGATTCCATTACACTTTTGTGCCTGAGTTCTATTGATCATTGCCTCAGGCGGCTGCCATCACTCCTTGGATGGATCAGTTTGGCTGATTGTCTGCAGCGGTCACAGGTATAACAAGGGCAGTAGACCCCATGCCAGAAGGAGACTCTTTTTCTCTCTTTCCTGCATGTGAATGGTGTATTTGGCAGCGCTGATTTCAGTAACTTGCATTTTTGCCTATATACAGTGTTGGCCAAAAGTATTGACACCCCTGCAATTCTGTCAGATAATACTCAGTTTCTTCCTGAAAATGATTGCAATCACAAATTCTTTGGTATTATTATCTTCATTTAATTTGTCTTCAATGAAAAAACACAAAAAGAATTGTCCTAAGGACAAATTGGATATAATTCCACACCAAACATAAAAAAGGGGGTGGACAAAAGTATTGCCACTGTTAGAAAAATCATGTGATGCTTCTCTAATTTGTGTAATTAACAGCATCTGTAACTTACCTGTGGCACCTAACAGGTGTTGGCAATAACTAAATCACACTTGTAGCCAGTTGACATGGATTAAAGTTGACTCAACCTCTGTCCTGTGTCCTTGTGTGTACCACATTGAGCATGGAGAAAAGAAAGAAGACCAAAGAACTGTCTGAGGACTTGAGAAACCAAATTGTGAGGAAGCATGAGCAATCTCAAGGCTATAAGTCCATTTCCATAGACCTGAATGTTCCTGTGTCTACCGTGCACAGTGTCATCAAGAAGTTTAAAGCCCCTGGCACTGTGGCTAACCTCCCTAGATCTGGACGGAAAAGAAAAATTGACGAGAGATTTCAACGCAAGATTGTGCGGATGGTGGATAAAGAACCTCGACTAACATCCAAACAAGTTCAAGCTGCCCTGCAGTCTGAGGGTACAACAGTGTCAACCCGTACTATGTGTCGGTGTCTGAATGAAAAGGGACTGTATGGTAGGATACCCAGGAAGACCCCACTTCTTACCCTGAGACATAAAAAAGCCAGGCTGGAGTTTGCCAAAACTTACCTGAGAAAGCCTAAAACGTTTTGGAAGAATGTTCTCTCTTTTTGGGCAAAGGCATCAACATAGAGTTTACAGGAGGAAAAAAGAGGCATTCAAAGAAAAGAACACGGTCCCTACAGTCAAACATGGCGGAGGTTCCCTGATGTTTTGGGGTTGCTTTGCTGTCTCTGGCACTCGACTGCTTGATCGTGTGCATGGCATTATGAAGTCTGAAGACTACCAACAAATTTTGCAGCATAATATAGGGCTCAGTGTGAGAAAGCTGGGTCTCCCTCAGAGGTCATGGGTCTTTCAGCAGGACAATATATAAATAGAGTTAAGACTGGCGTCACCACAGGTGTAGGTGTTGGCAGAAAAAATATATACTTACAAACTAGTGAACCGCCGCGACACTACTATATTCATGATAAATGTGGATGAATGAGTGGCACTAAAGAAAAGAAGATCTATGGGTATAATGGAAATGTGTACTGCAGTAAAACTGCCCTGTGCTGAGTATGAAAACCGGAGATCTTAGTCTCAGTAGTGGCCACTAAAGATCAAGCTTGGCACCCACTTCAAGGAGTCTCCACTGCCAAGTCCTAACACTATGCCCTGATGAAGTAGTAGTGTAATGTGAATGGATTTATATGTCCTAGATGTAATTAAAAACGACGAACTGGTGTGTACTAGGATCTAACAATGGTGTCCATGTGTGGCTACCAAACTAAGGGAAAAAGTGGAAAATGGGAAAAAATGATAAAGTGGGAGCTCAGTCCAAATAAGCAATATATAAATAGAGTTAAGACTGGCGTCACCACAGGTGTAGGTGCTGGCTTATTTGGACTGAGCTCCCACTTTATAATTTTTTCCCATTTTCCACTTTTTCCCTTAGTTTGGTAGCCACACATGGACACCATTGTTAGATCCTAGTACACACCAGTTCGTCGTTTTTAATTACATCCATGACATATAAATCCATTCACATCACACTACTACTTCATCAGGGCATAGTGTTAGGACTTGGCAGTGGAGACTCCTTGAAGTGGGTGCCAAGCTTGATCTTTAGTGGCCACTACTGAGGCTAAGATCTCCGGTTTTCATATTCAGCACAGGGCAGTTTTACTGCATTACACATTTGCATTATACCCATAGATCTTCTTTTCTTTAGTGCCACTCATTCATCCACATTTATCATGAATATAGTAGTGTCGCGGCGGTTCACTAGTTTTTCAGCAGGACAATGACCCAAAACACACTTCAAAAAGCACTAGAAAATGGTTTGAGAGAAAGCACTAGAGACTTCTAAGGTGTCCAGCAATGAGTCCAGACCTGAATCCCATAGAACATCTGTGGAGAGATCTAAAAATTGCAGTTTGGAGAAGGCACCCTTTAAATATCAGGGACCTGGAGTAGTTTGCCAAAGAAGAATGGTCTAAAATTCCAGCATAGCATTGTAAGAAACTCATTGATGGTAACCGGAAGCGGTTGATCGCAGTTATTTTGGCTAAAGGTTGTGCAACCAAGTATTAGGCTGAGGGTGCCAATACTTTTGTCAGGCCCATTTTTGGAGTTTTGTGTGAAATGATCAATGTTTTGCTTTTTGCTTCATTTCTTTTGTGTTTTTTCATTGAAGACAAATTAAATGAAGATAATAATACCAAAGAATTTGTGATTGCAATCATTTTCAGGAAGAAACTGAGCATTATCTGACAGAATTGCAGGGGTGTCAATACTTTTGGCCAACACTGTATGTGTATATATATATATATATATATATATATATATATATATATATGTATATATATATATTGTGAGGCACCACCGGCATGTCCCCATGGCCGGGGCGCATCACATGCAAGATCAGTATAGGATCCTGTGCACATGAGCCGGGTTGTACCGTAGGTATGTAATCATGTCCGGCACCCAGTGTGTCAATGTATGAAGTATTCATGAGACCAATGAGCGGCTGAGAGCATTGTGTGTACTGTGTGAACACAGGGAGTTATAATAAGCTGTGTGAAAGCTGTAGTGATCAGGCACAGAGATGAGCAGCTGTATAGGAACTAGAGGAGGCTGCTTACTAGCAGCCAAGTGGGTGTGTCCATGTGGGCATGGCAGGCATGATAAGAGCCTGCCAGCTGAGTGATTGAGGGAGTTCAGAGACTTGTGAGATCATTGCGATCCTGATCACCAGCCAGAGTGCAGAGCAGGCCAGGGCTCTGTGTGTGCGAATATGATGGGAGCATGCTAGCTCCATGCCGGTGCCTAGGACCGAGGTCGTGACAGCTCCTGGAGTGGGGAAGCCGTGGCTGAACCCGGTGGATACTGGTCCAGGCGTATGGTTGAGATATATCCGGGAAAGGAGACCTTGGGGACGCTGGGTGTACCCATGACCCAGGTAGCGAGACCCGGATCCATGCCCGGTAAGAAGGCATTTCCCGTATGCTTGAGTGAACTGTGCATCCTGTGTGTGAATAATGCCAGGTGGGCATAACCGCCGTTGGGTCCGACTAGGCAGTCGGTAAGCGACCCGTAGATGTATGTGAGGGCTTAGGTAAAAGTGCCCTGAATGAGAGACGATGGCCTATGAGTAAGAGCGATGTATAACGTTGTGGGGAGAGAGACCCAGCCAGTATAGATGATAGATTGAAGGCGTTCCGTCCCTGGTGGACGAGAGGGAAGCTTGCTTGCTGCATGCAGGAGGTACCCGTCCTTCAATAGAATGTATGTGCCTGTGGCCAGACACAGGGGTCACGAAGGTTCCTAGAAAGGGTAACCATGGCTGATCCGGGAGGGTGCTATTCAGACGCAGGGCACAGTCATCGACCTGGAGACCTGCCACGAGATGGGGGTTTGGTGGCGGATTGTGGCCCGTACCGTGGTGAGTAGGCCATGGTGACGCATGGTTAGCCCGGATTCTACGGTTGACCAGGTCCCCGTTATGGTCATGGAGGAGCCACAGTCCATGGATGGATTATGATGGGCTGTGAGCGGGGTGAAGAGGCATGTGGTCCATGAATATTGTAGGATGGATCACATGTGGTATGGAAGGTCCCGGTCAGGCTGGAGTCCTGACTATGGGGTGATATAGAATCATCGTGCTGGGTAGCTAATGCTGGGCGGCTGGTACCACCATTGGGACCCACAGGGCCTGTTGAAAGGTATACAGCAAAGGTCAGAAGCAGGGGTTAGAAGGGCTCCTAGAGTGGGGAAACCGTGGTTAAACCAGGTGGGCGCTGACTTGGACGTGTGGTTGAGATACGTCCAGGAAGGAGCCCCTTGGCGAGGCATGGCGTACCCATGACTCAGGTTGCTCAATTCCTGTTCTGAACCCAGAGGTGTCATCGTCGATAGGTAACTTATGTATTTATTGTAAATGTATGTGTAAAGTATAGATAGGCCGGAGGCCGTGATCACCATGGGAGCTGTCAGTAGTGCTCCAATGGGGAGAGAGAGTCGTGGTGACAGGTCCCGGTGATCATAACAGTTAGATGTGCAATATGATTGTATGTTAAGTGTAATATCAATGTTTTATATGAACTATTTATGTTCAAATGTTTAATGTACTACCCGGGTTATGAGATGTAAATGAGAAATAAACGGGTAGACATTTGCAAAATTATAAATACGTGCTGGCGTCATTACGCAGCAAGCGAGTCCCCCGGCTC
Organism: Allobates femoralis; assembly: GCA_033576535.1. Taxonomy (NCBI): domain Eukaryota; kingdom Metazoa; phylum Chordata; class Amphibia; order Anura; family Aromobatidae; genus Allobates; species Allobates femoralis. Next base: position 111,520,353 of record JARQOC010000008.1, on the reverse strand, counting down.
GCTACCTTACTATATATATACATACATACATACATACATACATACATACATACATACTTCTACATGAAGTGTGGAGTGGACGTCTGTGCACCCCACGCTCCCGCACCATTAGCCGCACCCTCCCTCCCATGTGTGTACACTGTGGCGGGAAACTTGGAATTCCCCACCTTCCGGTATTGGCTGCCGGGTCGTGCTGTGCTCCGCACAGCCTCTGACTCCGGTGTCCGTTTCTGTGGCTCTTCTCCTCTGGGGTGAGCACGACCCTGCTCCGCTGCCCAGGCTCTACTCCACTTCTTCAGACTCCTGCCTTGGGTCCCTCACGCTAGGCTTAGCTACTCTGGGACGAGCTTAGCACTGCTCCAGTCCACAGGATGCCTTCCTCAGTCCTCCTAGGAACTGAACTAACTTATTGCCCACACTGTGATATGCACTAATTGTGTGGACACTGCCCACACTGTGGTCTGCACTGATTGTGTGGACACTGCCCACACTGTGACCGGCACTGATTGTGTGGACACTGCCCACACTGTGACCGGCACTGATTGTGTGGACACTGCCCACACTGTGACCGGCACTAATTGTGTGCACACTGCCCACACTGTGGTCTGCACTGATTGTGTGCACACTGCCCACACTGTGGTCTGCACTGATTGTGTGTACTCTGCCCACACTGTGATCTGCACTGATTGTGTGCACACTGCCCACACTGTGGTCTGCACTGATTGTGTGTACTCTGCCCACACTGTGATCTGCACTGATTGTGGATATGTTGCGCCCAGGCTTTGGGGTACTCGGGTGTCAGGCTGCAAGGGGTTAACGCTTCGGTTGTCACGGGGAGTGGTGGCTGCGCCTGACCCAGTGTCCTGGGCCTATCTTCCAAAAAAGGAGTAATATGTACAGGGGATTATATACAGTGTTGTCGTGACGCCACCTGTAGTTTCTAGTGAGATGCCACCAGCGCCGCCACAGTCCGGTAGATGGTAGTGCGGTTAGGGTAGTAAACTCCTCCACAGGTAGGACTGGACCTCCGGGGCAGCATAGTGAGAAGGGGCAGTTTGGATTGGAGTTGTGGCTGTCACAATAGGCAACGGGTCTGTCACCCGTGCAGTACCAATTTCACCACCTGTAATTGTTACCTGTTGATGGTGCAGGATGGCTCTGATCTCACGCTGGAGGACCTTCCTTTGACCAGGTCTGGCAGTGTCTGCAATCTGTTGAAGCAAAGACAAGACTTCCTCCATGCAATTGCTAACAACATTAGCACCTAGTATGATATAAGGATCATTACATTACTGGCTTCTGCTACTACAAGGACCCCCCTGGTTCTGCAATTCCACCCTCCCCACCTTTATTGGTACTTCCCTAACCCACCATGTATGCCAAAAGCAGAATCAAAATGCACTCTCAGGTTGCAGTCAGAGCCCATATGTGAAGCAAGCCCAGCTGCAGGCTGATAAATCACCTCTACCAGCAAGATGTGGGAGGTGATCTGCCATGCATACACTGAGCCTGCTTAGAGCACCATTCACACAGATACAGTTGATGCAGAGTGTCTGAAAGCGACCCATCCTGCGCCGCTGCTTGAGCGATGGGTCGCACAGTACGATACCTCTGCACCACTAGATGAATGGCACCCCTAAGGGCCCAACTGCAACCTGGATAGATAAAAAGTGCAAAAAGTCTCTTATATGTTGAATAAAAAACTTTTACAAATGGGATTTTGGTTCATGCATTGGCCAAGACATTTAATCTGATGATCCACGACAAGGAATCCCATGCTCATCAGTCCTATCAAAAACTTGTGCAAAAAACTACTAGAAAAAAGCAGCATAAAAATCTCACCATGTATGCCAAAAGCAGAATCAAAATGCACTCTCAGGTTGCAGTCAGAGCCCTTATGTGAAGCAAGCCCAGCTGCAGGCTGATAAATCACCTCTACCAGCAAGATGTGGGAGGCGATCTGCCATGCATACACTGAGCCTGCTTAGAGCACCATTCACACAGATACAGTTGATGCAGAGTGTCTGAAAGCGACCCATCCTGCGCCGCTGCTTGAGCGATGGGTCTCACAGTACGATACCTCTGCACCACTAGATGAATGGCACCCCTAAGGGCCCAACTGCAACCTGGATAGATAAAAAGTGCAAAAAGTCTCTTATATGTTGAATAAAAAACTTTTACAAATGGGATTTTGGTTCATGCATTGGCCAAGACATTTAATCTGATGATCCACGACAAGGAATCCCATGCTCATCAGTCCTATCAAAAACTTGTGCAAAAAACTACTAGAAAAAAGCAGCATAAAAATCTCACCATGTATGCCAAAAGCAGAATCAAAATGCACTCTCAGGTTGCAGTCAGAGCCCTGATGTGAAGCAAGCCCAGCTGCAGGCTGATAAATCACCTCTACCAGCAAGATGTGGGAGGCGATCTGCCATGCATACACTGAGCCTGCTTAGAGCACCATTCACACAGATACAGTTGATGCAGAGTGTCTGAAAGCGACCCATCCTGCGCCGCTGCTTGAGCGATGGGTCGCACAGTACGATACCTCTGCACCCTAACACCCATCACAGTGATTGGTTCACCATTGGATGCAGGGACTGGCTGGCTGATTTTGCCCAGGGGGGCAATCCACTTTGTATAGCCAGGGCCAAGTGAGGAGTGGGGGGGGGAGGGAGTGTTTGGGGGGGTGCTGCTGGGGCCAAGTGAGGACCGGGGGAGGTGGGGTGGCCGCTCCTTGACTCACCTGCTTGCTGGCTGCTGTCTTCACTCCAGTCCCAGGTCCCACAGACACTCAAGAGAGCGGCCGCTCTCAGTAACTGTGCAGCCCCAATCTAGGCCTATACCAGCGGCCCGGGGGGCAAATGCCACCCTGTCACCTGGTCCAGTCTGCCCCTGATTGGATGCATTAAGGGTAAAGTCTATATCAGGCTGTTTTAGTTCTGCATCAGCCCAATACTTTTTTTATTAAGGATATAGGGGATGGTGGTCACCTGTGACCCGGTGTCCAGCAGAGCAGGTGTCGGGATGCCATCCAGTACAATGGACAGAAATGGCCTTTGTCAGATGAAGGTCTTGTACCAGGTGACTGGGCCCTGTTGATCTAATCCTGAGGTTTGGCCCCGGACCCCAGGGACTGCCTGTTTAAAGGAACGCTCCTGGCGAGGTGACCGGTGCGGTTACAGCGGCGGCAGATGGGCTCCCCAGTGGAGCTGTAGCGGTTGGTGGTCCTCCCTCGGTACGCTGTGGCTTGCTTCCCTCACATCCAGGGTACATCCTCCGGACTGTCGGCAAGTTGAATCAGCGGCTGAGGCTTGGGCTGGGGTCTTGGCGCTGGCTGTTGGTTGCTTTGCTGTAACTGCAGAGCATCCATTAGCTTACTGATGTTTTTATTCATCTGGCATATCTCAGCACGCATCTCAGCTCTCAGGGAATCATATTTGTCAGGCTGCGCAGATTGTACATTGTGCGTGGCTGCAGTCATGGGTACTGGTTTTGGAGTAGCCTGATCTTCACCACTGCACCACCGTTTAATAGCAGCTTCATGGGTCTCTACCGACTTTAACCCTTTGATGGCCATCTTTTTCAGGGTGTTGAAGTCAGCTTCTGGATTGCTCAATGACCACCAACGCACAGTCTTACTGTCCTTGGGGGATAGAAGTCCCCGAGTGAATTGTTCAATCAGGAGCTTGTTCTCATTGGTTACACTGGTGGGGCTGACATGTATAAGGGCACGCAATGCTTCTTCCAGACGCCAGGCATAAGCTCTTATGTCATCTCCCGGACTCTGGTAGCAGTGATGGAAGCGCATGCGTATATCAGCCTGATTGCACTCCTCGAAGGTAGCTCTCAGTTTATTGAAGATAGCACTTTCTTTCTTTGCTGCGCCAGTTAACTGTCCGAGTACCACAGCAGCGCGTTGTTGACCGGTCATCGCATACATATCCAGGACGCTATTGATTTTTCGCTTGAACTCATCCAATGTATCATGGCGTCAGTCATACTGGGGCAACCACTTGGCCCCCGGGATGTATGGGAGTGACATCGGCATTATCAATGCGAGTGCACCCGGTGCGCCGGTGGTGCTGGCAGTGCTACTGGAGGCAGCCATAGGTCTTTTGGTGTAATTCCCAGGATCAGCATACGCAACGTCATCGTGACTGGAGGAGGCCGACATGTTGGAGGCCCCCCTAGTGAATTACAGACAGTTCTTAAAGAGTTAATCAGTTCGGGAGTTTCCGGACTAGGCCGCTGCGCTTGGGAATGCTCGGCTGAGTGAGGGGCGGGCTTCAGTTTTGCGCTCTACAGGCTGGAACGCCCCCTTTCTTCCCGCTCTTCGGCGCAGTAATGGCGGCGTAGTTTAAACAGTCACTCAGTACAGTCAATAACACGGCACACAGTACCCGGTAATACCGGGCACGGGATCCTGTTCGTGACGCTAAAAAAGATATGTTGCACCTTGGCTTTGGGGTACTTGGGTGTCAAGCTGCAAGGGGTTAACGCTCCGGTTGTCACGGGGAGTGGTGGCCGTGCCTGACCCCGTGTCCTAGGCCTATCTTCCAAAAAAGGGGTAATCTTCTACTATACACTAAAGGGGGGAGAAATAGCGCAAAATAGGGTCTTAACTGTGTGATAAATGGTCATGTAGGTGTCTGCTGTGCTCACCTTTTTAGGTTGTGCCCAGTCACAACACCTTAAATGCGTATCCGGCTGCTGCACCTCCCAGTAAAAATGATGATCTCCAAAGTAAAAGAAAGGGATTTTTTCGTGCGCTGCCTCCAGACAATAGGCGATCCAAATAGTATCCAAACTGTTCTTTATTACTCTACGCGTTTCGTGAGAACCTCTCACTTCCTCAGGAGTTATACTTTGTATAACTCATGAGGAAGTGAGAGGTTCTCACGAAACGCGTAGAGTAATAAAGAACAGTTTGGATACTATTTGGATCGCCTATTGTCTGGAGGCAGCGCACGAAAAAATCCCTTTCTTTTACTTTGGAGATCATCAAAAAAGGGGTAATATATACAGGTGATTATATACAGTGCTGTCGTGACGCCACCTGTATTTTCTAGTGAGATGCCACCAGCGCTGCCACAGTCCGCCGGAGGTAGATGGTAGTGCGGCTAGGTTAGTAAAGTCCTCCACAGGTAGGACTGGACCTCCGGGGCAGCGTAGTGAGAAGGGGCAGCTTGGATTGGAGCTGTGGCTGGAATGGAGAGTGTTGGACAAGTCTATGAGAGGAGCCGGGAAAGGAGAGGAATGACACACGCACACTGCAAAGTCTCTTTTACCTTTTACTGATGGTACACAGGTAAAGACGTCCAAGGCACTGACAGGTGACCAGGTTGCACAGTGGGTCCCCACAGCAAGTGGGTATAAGGCCTTTCTCTGTTCTTTTGTAGTGATTGAAGCCCAGTCTGCATGCAGCCAGACTTGCCTCCTCTCTCTTCCTGACTCGTGTCTGTCTCTCCTCCTGTGCGGTCTCCAGGTTACCCTCTGTGATCACTGCGGTGATATCCTGCTGTGTCTGGCTCCCTCTCTTGACCCACAGGGGAAAACCGGGTGGCTGAAGCCTCCACGGTGTGACAGGGTTTTCTGTGGTCCTGGAGTATCCCACAGGTGCGGATCCCCGATATCCGGGACTTCTTTGGGCGGACCTCTTCAAGTTCCTCACTCCCTCCTGGCTAACTGCTCCTTGCCTTCTGTCCCCACTTAGGCTTGCGGGACGTAGAAGGGCTTCTCCGGGTCACTGGTTGGAGCCTAACCGTCTTCGCAGCTCTCCTAGCATATGCACACTCTGACTAACTCCTCCTCCAGCAGCAGTATTTATAGGGAATCTTGCCTAAGGGCAGCAAGTTGGGCTCCCCCTACTGTGCCGGGGTGGAAGGTGTTGCATGTAGTAGGTACCTGCTGTGGAAACCCAGCTGTGCATTAGAGAAGTCTGTGGCTACCTGTGTGAGCAGGGCGCCACATATACACTGCCCACACTGTGATCTGCACTCATTGTGTGCACACTGCCCACAATGTGATCTGCACTCATTGTGTGCACACTGCCCACGCTGTGATCTGAACTCATTGTGTGCACACTGCCCACACTGTGATCTGCACTCATTGTGTGCACACTGCCCACACTGTGATCTGCACTCATTGTGTGTACACTGCCCACACTGTGATCTGCACTGATTGTGTGCACACTGCCCACACTGTGATCTGCACTGATTGTGTGCACACTGCCTACACTGTGATCTGCACTGATTGTGTGCACACTGCCCACACTGTGATCTGCACTGATTGTGTGCACACTGCCCACTGTGATCTGCACTGATTGTGTGCACACTGCCCACACTGTGATCTGCACTGATTGTGTGCACACTGCCCACACTGTGATCTGCACTGATTGTGTGCACACTGCCCACACTGTGGTCTGCACTGATTGTGTGCACACTGCCACACTGTGATCTGCACTGATTGTGTGCACACTGCCCACACTGTGATCTGCACTGATTGTGTGCACACTGCCCACTGTGATCTGCACTGATTGTGTGCACACTGCCCACACTGTGATCTGCACTGATTGTGTGCACACTGCCCACACTGTGATCTGCACTGATTGTGTGCACACTGCCCACACTGTGATCTGCACTGATTGTGTGCACACTGCCCACACTGTGATCTGCACTGATTGTGTGCACACTGCCCACACTGTGATCTGCACTCATTGTGTGTACACTGCCCACACTGTGCTCTGCACTCATTGTGTGCACACTGACCACACTGTGATCTGCACTGATTGTGTGCACACTGCCACACTGTGATCTGCACTCATTGTGTGCACACTGCCCACACTGTGATCTGCACTCATTGTGTGCACACTGCCCACACTGTGATCTGCACTCATTGTGTGTACACTGCCCACACTGTGATCTATCTGCACTGATTGTGTGCACACTGCCCACACTGTGATCTGCACTGATTGTGTGCACACTGCCCACACTGTGATCTGCACTGATTGTGTGCACACTGCCCACACTGTGATCTGCACTTTGTGTGCACACTGCCCACATGTGTCTGCACTCATTGTGTGACACTGCCCACACTGTGATCTGCACTCATTGTGTGTACACTGCCCACACTGTGCTCTGCACTCATTGTGTGCACACTGCCCACACTGTGATCTGCACTCATTGTGTGCACACTGTCCACACTGTGATCTGCACTGATTGTGTGCACACTGCCCACACTGTGATCTGCACTGATTGTGTGCACACTGCCCACACTGTGATCTATTCTGCACTGATTGTGTGCACACTGCCCACACTGTGATCTGCACTGATTGTGTGCACACTGCCCACACTGTGATCTGCACTCATTGTGTGCACGCTGCCCACACTGTGCTCTGCACTGATTGTGTGTACACTGCCCACACTGTGCTCTGCACTGATTGTGTGCACGCTGCCCACACTGTGCTCTGCACTGATTGTGTGTACACTGCCCACACTGTGATCTGCACTGATTGTGTGCACACTGCCCACACTGTGATCTGCACTGATTGTGTGCACACTGCCCACACTGTGATCTGCACTGATTGTGTGCACACTGCCCACACTGTGATCTGCACTCATTGTGTGTACACTGCCCACACTGTGCTCTGCACTCATTGTGTGCACACTGCCCACACTGTGATCTGCACTGATTGTGTGCACACTGCCCACACTGTGCTCTGCACTGATTGTGTGCACACTGCCCACACTGTGATCTGCACTGATTGTGTGCACACTGCCCACACTGTGATCTGCACTGATTGTGTGCACACTGCCCACACTGTGATCTATTCTGCACTGATTGTGTGCACACTGCCCACACTGTGATCTGCACTGATTGTGTGTACACTGCCCACACTGTGATCTGCACTGATTGTGTGCACACTGCCCACACTGTGATCTGCACTGATTGTGTGCACACTGCCCACACTGTGCTCTGCACTGATTGTGTGTACACTGCCCACACTTTGATCTGCACTGATTGTGTGTACAGTGCCCACACTGTGCTCTGCACTCATTGTGTGCACGCTGCCCACACTGTGCTCTGCACTGATTGTGTGCACGCTGCCCACACTGTGCTCTGCACTGATTGTATGTGGGGAGCTCTGACGCTCCTGTGGCGGCAGAAGCAGCAGGATCTCCCAGGACCGGTCAGTGCTCAGTGCTGAGTGCTCAGTGCTGGAGTGTAACCACGCCTCCCGAATCACACCTGACTCCTCCCACACACATGACCGGTCACATGCTCGTGGCCATGCTGCTCAGCACCGCGGTTACAGACAATGCCCCGTGTCACGTGATGAGGATCACATGACAGCGTCCAACCAGGAAGTGAAGCGGATTCTGCACCAGGAGCAACATGGACAGATACGACAAAGCGGCGCTGAATGCGGCTCCGATCCCGCCCGCCGAGCTCCGGCAGTGAGTAGAGCGGAGGGAGGGCAGTGTGCGGGGGGGCAGTGTGAGGTGAGGGGCCGAGGCTGGGAGTGAATGTGCCCACACTCCATTCACACCACTGTATGTGCTGTGTGGAATCCACTGTGCACGGAGCAGAGTCACCCCATGATTGAGAGATCCCATCATGCCCCATCGTCTCCTGTGTGTGGATCACACTTCCCCATTCATGTCTATGGCTGCAGAAAACAACTGAATCCCACATTATGGTCCCCAGAACCTATAGATACAATACAGTCCCGTCACCGAACACTGATTAAAGGGAAGCTGTCAGGTAATGTATGCCCCCAAACCTACCACTACCTGTCCCTGCAGCTTCCCAAGCATCCCTGTGTGACACTATAATGCCTGTGAAAATGCTGCTTATAACTTACATCTTCCCACATTGTGTAGACCTGTGGGTGATGGGTGGTCTCACAGCCTCTGGTCTCTGCTTGCTGTGTGGTACCATGTCCTGGTGGGTGTCATAACGTAATTAGAAGAGTGGTCCTGAGTCTCAAGTCCATCGGCACCACCATCTTGGTATGACATGCGGTCCTGAGTCTCAAGTCCATGGGCTGCTCCATCCTGGTGTGACGTGCGGTCCTGAGTCTCAAGTCCATGGGCTGCTCCATCCTGGTGTGACGCGCGGTCCTGAGTCTCAAGTCCATGGGCTGCTCCATCCTGGTGTGACGTGCGGTCCTGAGTCTCAAGTCCATGGGCTGCTCCATCCTGGTATGATGCACGGTCCTGAGTCTCAAGTCCATGGGCTGCTCCATCCTGGTGTGACGTGCGGTCCTGAGTCTCAAGTCCATGGGCTGCTCCATCCTGGTATGATGCACGGTCCTGAGTCTCAAGTCCATGGGCTGCTCCATCCTGGTGTGACATGCGGTCCTGAGTCTCAAGTCCATGGGCTGCTCCATCCTGGTGTGACGCGCGGTCCTGAGTCTCAAGTCCATGGGCTGCTCCATCCTGGTGTGACGCGCGGTGTCCTGAGTCTCAAGTCCATGGGCTGCTCCATCCTGGTGTGACGCGCGGTCCTGAGTCTCAAGTCCATGGGCTGCTCCATCCTGGTGTGACATGCGGTCCTGAGTCTCAAGTCCATGGGCTGCTCCATCCTGGTGTGACGCGCGGTCCTGAGTCTCAAGTCCATGGGCTGCTCCATCCTGGTGTGACATGCGGTCCTGAGTCTCAAGTCCATGGGCTGCTCCATCCTGGTGTGACGCGCGGTCCTGAGTCTCAAGTCCATGGGCTGCTCCATCCTGGTGTGACGCGCGGTCCTGAGTCTCAAGTCCATGGGCTGCTCCATCCTGGTGTGACATGCGGTCCTGAGTCTCAAGTCCATGGGCTGCTCCATCCTGGTGTGACGCGCGGGTCCTGAGTCTCAAGTCCATGGGCTGCTCCAACCTGGTATGACGCGCGGTCCTGAGTCTCAAGTCCATGGGCTGCTCCATCCTGGTGTGGCGCGCGGGTCCTGAGTCTCAAGTCCATGGGCTGCTCCATCCTGGTGTGACGCGCGGTCCTGAGTCTCAAGTCCATGGGCTGCTCCATCCTGGTGTGACTCGCGGTCCTGAGTCTCAAGTCCATGGGCTGCTCCATCCTGGTATGACGCGCGGTCCTGAGTCTCAAGTCCATGGGCTGCTGCATCCTGGTATGACGCGCGGTCCTGAGTCTCAAGTCCATGGGCTGCTGCATCCTGGTATGACGCGTGGTCCTGAGTCTCAAGTCCATGGGCTGCTACATCCTGGTATGACGATCGGTCCTGACAATTGTGGGGGATTATTGGGTGTACTGGCGGACTGCACATGCTCCCAATAATTCCCCACAATTCCCAGAACCAGAATGACTTGACTGCGTCTCATACCAGAATGGACTTGTGTGGATAAGGCTCAGGACAGTGCTGCAGGAAATGGTTCATCTGAGCAGCTCTATTGTACAGTATGGTCAGTGTGCTGATCAGACAGCATGATCAGATTTCTACACTCCTCTGCTTAATCCTTAATGTGTTGATCATACTAATACCCTATGGTGGGAGGATCTGTCATATAGTCAGGGGGTGCAGAGACCGAGTCCTGCTTGTGTCACCCATCACTGATTGCTCGCTGGTGTCTCTATGCTAAGATCAGCTCATCACTGTATAACCCCTAATGCTTCACAAGATTGTAATAATAAGGCTGGAGTCACATTGGTGTATGGCATGTTATGCAAGAGAATCAGATGTGATATGCTAATGATACTTGGCTCAGGCTCTGCTGTGTGACAGTGTCATTCTACTGTGCTCTGATTCTGCAATTGGCTCATAGGTGCAGAGGAGAGGAAGAGATTAATTTCTCCGTCACCTCTATTGCCGGCCTCGGTGTATATCAGACTGCACTTGGATGTTTGCCAAGTGCAGCGCGATGTTTCACTCACATCCATAGATTGTATGGGTGCGAGTGATCCTAGTCTCACTGACAATTGCAGGAAGATGCATTTTTTTTTCCTTAGTCCAATTAGGCCTAAGGAAAAACTTGCAGATCTGAGCTGCCTGATTGTCTAACATGGGCTAGATACATATATCCAAAGGATCTTAACCCCTTCACTACCAAGGGCGTTATAGTAAGACCATGGTCAGGTACCTTCCTCTAATGCAAGTTCAGGTTCTTAGCTCACATCATCCCTCACACGTGTCAGCTGATCTGATCCTTTGGATCACAATGTCAATCGGTGATCCAAAGCACCACAGCAGGGAACATGCTGTTTCCCCGCTGGCATATGAGGTCCCATGATGTGATGACACAGGACCTCAATGTGTTACCTTGATCGTCCGGGGTCCTTTGATGACCCCAGATGCTGTCTGCAATCTCTTTCCTTCAGAGCGCCGGCATTCACAGAAAGTGATGATTTCCCCTGTGCACAGACGTTCAGCACACGGTGCGAAAGTGCAATTCTCTTTCTTTAAAAACCTCTGAATTTTTATCACCACTTAGATACCAAACATATATACTTTTACTGTTATCTACAAACTTGTACCGAACCGAGGCATCATACCAGCACGTCAGTTTTACCAGATAGTGAATGTGATGAATGAAAACAAAACAACGTGTCATTGAACTTTTTATAAAATGTCACCGCACTTGGAATTTGTTTTCTCGTTTTCCTGTACACTATATGGTAAAATAAATGATGTCATTCAAAAGTACAACTCATCCCTCAAAACATAAACCTCATATGTCTGTATTGATATAAAAATAAAAAATGTCTCTTGGAAGAAGGGGAGGAAAGATTAGAAAATCGTCCGGGGTGAAGGATTCAATCACATTGTAAACCTCTGGTGTTATAAATGTGTGTAGTCCGTGACCGGTCCGGGATATCGTACAGAAAGGGCAGGATTGTGTAACCTGTGCTCATCACACTCACATTGTAAACCTCTGGTGTTATAAATGTGTGTAGTCAGTGACCGGTCCGGGATATCGTACAGAAAGGGCAGGATTGTGTAACCTGTGCTCATCACACTCACATTGTAAACCTCTGGTGTTATAAATTAGTCAGTGACCGGCCCGGGATATTGTACAGAAAGGGCAGGATTGTGTAACCTGTGCTCATCACACTCACATTGTAAACCTCTGGTGTTATAAATTAGTCAGTGACCGGTCCGGGATATTGTACAGAAAGGGCAGGATTGTGTAACCTGTGCTCATCACACTCACATTGTAAACCTCTGGTGTTATAAATGTGTGTAGTCAGTGACCGGTCCGGGATATTGTACAGAAAGGGCAGGATTGTGTAACCTGTGCTCATCACACTCACATTGTAAACCTCTGGTGTTATAAATGTGTGTAGTCAGTGACCGGTCCGGGATATTGTACAGAAAGGGCAGGATTGTGTAACCTGTGCTCATCACACTCACATTGTAAACCTCTGGTGTTATAAATTAGTCAGTGACCGGTCCGGGATATTGTACAGAAAGGGCAGGATTGTGGATCCTGTGCTCATCACACTCACAGTGCAGGGCTCCAGCTCTACCTTCTAACTTCTGATGGTATTGTTGTGTCTGACCATTCGGGCACAATGAGGATTTTGTGAATTCTTTTACCTTCACAATCAGCAGTGAGGAAAAAATGCCGAGTGTTGACATGTTCCTATTGGTGACCAGAAAAATGCCCACAGGAAAAATGCCCACAGGAAAATTGCCCACATGAAAAATGCCCACAGGAAAATTGCCCACAGGAAAAATGCCCACATGGAAAAATGCCCACATGGAAAATTGCCCACACGGAAAATTGCCCACATGGAAAATTGCCCACATGGAAAATTGCCCACACGGAAAATTGCCCACATGGAAAATTGCCCACATGGAAAATTGCCCACATGGAAAATTGCCCACACGGAAAATTGCCCACATGGAAAATTGCCCACATGGAAATTTGCCCACACAGAAATTTGCCCACATGGAAAATTGCCCACACGGAAAATTGCCCACACAGAAAATTGCAAATTGCAGTATCACAAAGTTTCAGATCTCTGATATTTGAGGTGCAAAGTGAGGATGTTCACCTGATATGTGAAAAATGCCCACAGACATGAATGCCAACAGGAAAACAGGGTTATATGCTCTGCAAGACGAGGAATGGTATAAAGGTGTAAGTGAGATGCTTTGCAGGACTGCAGATGGTATAGAGGTGCAGGTGAGATGCTCTGCAAGATGGGGATAGTATAGATGTGTAAGTGAGATGCTCTGCAAGACGAGGAATGGTATAGAGGTGTAAGTGAGATGCTTTGCAGGACTGCGGATGGTATAGAGGTGTAGGTGAGATGCTCTGCAAGATGGGGATGGTATAGATGTGTAGGTGAGATGCTCTGCAAGATGGGGATGGTATAGAGGTGTAGGTGAGATGCTCTGCAGAACTGTGGGATAGTATAGAGGTGTAGGTGAGATGCTCTGCAGAACTGTGGGATAGTATAGAGGTGTAGATGAGATGCTCTGCAAGATGGGGGATGGTATAGAGGTGTAGGTGAGATGCTCTGCAGAACTGGGGGATTGTATAGAGGTGTAAGTGAGATGCTCTGCAAGATGGGGAATGGTATAGAGGTGTAGGTGAGATGCTCTGCAGAACTGGGGGATAGTATAGAGAAGTAGGTGAGATGCTCTGCAGAAAAGGGAACAGTATAGGTGTAGGTGACAGGGCAGGGGGATAGTATAGAGGTGAAAGTGAGATGCTCTGCAAGATGGGGAATGGTATAGAGGTGTAGGTGAGATGCTCTGCAGAACTGGAGGATAGTATAGAGAAGTAGGTGAGATGCTCTGCAGAAAAGGGAACAGTATAGGTGTAGGTGCAGGGCAGGGGGATAGTATAGAGGTGTAGGAGAGATGCTCTGCAGAACAGGGAACAGTATAGGTGTTGGTGAGATGCTCTGCAGGGCAGTGGGATAGCATAGAGGTATAGGTGAGATGTCATGCAATACAAGGGAATAGTATAGAGGTATAGGTGAGATGCTCTGCAGGGCAGGGGGATAATATAGAGGTGTAGGTGAGATGCTCTGCAGGGCAGGGGGATAGTATAGAGGTATAGGTCACATGGATGTCACACTGATGGTAGCTGATAAAAAAAAATGCATAATTGCATCACACTCGTACCACAGTCGCATGACCATACAGAAAGCACTCACGCGACTGTCAATCATCAAAATCCCTCTGATAATGCATACCTTAAGGCGGCCTTACACACAGCGATATTGCTAACGATATCTCTGCAATGCCACAGGTTTTGTGACGTTGCAGCGACCTCACTAGCGAAGTCGCTGCGAGTGACATGCGGCAGCAATCAACGATGAGCTCGCTGATTGCTAGTCGCTGCGGAATGGCCGGGACCATTTTCCCATCGTTGGTCTCTCGCTGTCCAGCATCCATCGGCATGTGTGACAGGGGAACGACCAGCGATCCCCATTCTGCGCCCGAGACGTTGAGCGATCCCAGTGAGCGTCAGGGGACGCAGCATCGGTATGTGGATCACCCAGTGTGACTGCAGACCAGCGATCACATAGCGATGTTCCAGCGATCCCGGTCAGGTGGGATTACTGGTGGGATTGTTGAAACATCGCTATGTGTAACGGGGCCTTTAGTGTGCCTGTACCCTATAGGTGAGATGTTCTGCAGGCAGAAGAATGGTATAGAGTTATAGGTGAGATGCTGTGCAGCAAAGAAGAATGTCGGGGGAAATTGCCCACATAGAATTGCCCACTAAGATGATAATGTATTAGACCTGCAGTCCCATGTAACTCCACAGATAATCCAGTGATACTCCTGTGAGTACAGATAGCAGTGATGACTTCTCTGAATCTGCTACTGGTTCGGTTCTGCTGTTTTGGGCTGGTGGGAGGGAGGAGTAAGGCAGAATCACTGAGAGATGACAGCAGACTGGATCTATCTATTGCAGATAATGACCGACTGCTACAAACCACAGATCTTCAGCATTTCTGCACTAGGTCAACTGTAATTCGCAAGATGATCACAGATCATGGGAATCCTCATCTTGCACCTCAGAGATCTGAAACTTTGTGATGCTGCAAATGGCAGTTTTCTGTGTGGGCAATTTTCCGTGTGGGCAATTTTCCGTGTGGGCAATTTTCCGTGTGGGCAATTTTCCATGTGGGCAATTTTCTGTGTGGGCAATTTTCTGTGTGGGCAATTTTCTGTGTGGGCAATTTTCCATGTGGGCAATTTTCCATGTGGGCAATTTTCCGTGTGGGCAATTTTCCGTGTGGGCAATTTTCCGTGTGGGCAATTTTCTGTGTGGGCAATTTTCCGTGTGGGCAATTTTCTGTGTGGGCAATTTTCTGTGTGGGCAATTTTCTGTGTGGGCAATTTTCTGTGTGGGCAATTTTCTGTGTGGGCAATTTTCTGTGTGGGCAATTTTCCGTGTGGGCAATTTTCCGTGTGGGCATTTTTCCGTGTGGGCAATTTTCTTGTGGGCATTTTTCCTGTGGGCAATTTTCCTGTGGGCATTTTTCCTGTGGGCAATTTTCTTGTGGGCATTTTTCCTGTGGGCAATTTTCCTGTGGGCATTTTTCCTGTGGGCATTTTTCCTGTGGGCATTTTTCAGGGAACCGTTCCTATTATACTTTTCCTCTGGATTTGGCTAAAAATATGGAGACAATAAACTCATCAAATACTTAACACCTAACCATGGCCTAATGGTTTGAAATTGTTTTTATATTTTTTTTTCCTTTTTTATTCTTTAATAACCATGGCTACGTCGGCCTTACTGCACACTCCTGATCTGTCTTGAGTCAGTATTATCCATTAATCCATTCCTGCATAAACCTTGATCCTTTCCAGTTTGTTCAGTGTGAGCGGAGCCGGACTGGGATGTTTAGGCAACAAAGCTGAAGTGCTGTTCAATTGTCCACCTGCCAGCGTCACAATCCCGCGCCTGTGATGGTGTAAACACTATAACCAGTAGACGCCAGTGTGGATTCTGTAGGAACTGGTTTTCATGGGGTCTGGGAAATACAGTAAACAGTGCTGAGTCCTACATTCATGACAGACGAGGCTTTATAGAAGAGGGGGGGAAAGTCCTGTCCTTATAAATAGGAATAAAAAAGCAACTGGCTGCAGTATTAACCCCTTCATGACGGGGCGATTGAAGAACTGGACCCTGAGCTGTAGGTCACTTGTACTTTACACATCAATAATAAAGTATTTCAATATATAATGAAAGTCCCAGCCGCCTATGAAGCTCAGCCTGTGGATAGATTTCATGGGGTACCAAGATGGCGGCAACAGTAAGCCCATGGCAACCCATCTGCGCCTTGTAATCGCAACAGTGACGACAGTGGTATTCATGGGGTTAAAGTTTAAGTTCACAATCATGTACAAAAGCGTCCATTTCTGCTAGAAAAGTTAGAGGATTTTATTTTTGTTGTTTACATTTTTTCTTGTTTGGGGTCTTTATGCCTCAGCTGTTATTAAAAAATATACAAGATTAATATAGATGCATACATTAAAACATCACCCATATCTGTAGGCATCGCATGGATGGTATACGGCAGCTCTGTATCTCCCGTATCTGTAGGCATCGCATGGGATGGTATACGGCAGCTCTGTATCTCCCGTATCTGTAGGCATCGCATGGGATGGTATACGGCAGCTCTGTATCTCCCGTATCTGTAGGCATCGCATGGGATGGTATACGGCAGCTCTGTATCTCCCGTATCTGTAGGCATCGCATGGGATGGTATACGGCAGCTCTGTATCTCCCGTATCTGTAGGCATCGCATGGGATGGTATACGGCAGCTCTGTATCTCCCGTATCTGTAGGCTTCGCATGGGATGGTATACGGCAGCTCTGTATCTCCCGTATCTGTAGGCATCGCATGGGATGGTATACGGCAGCTCTGTATCACCCGTATCTGTAGGCATCGCATGGGATGGTATACGGCAGCTCTGTATCACCCGTATCTGTAGGCATCGCATGGGATGGTATACGGCAGCTCTGTATCACCCGTATCTGTAGGCATTGCATGGGATGGTATACGGCAGCTCTGTATCACCCGTATCTGTAGGCATCGCATGGGATGGTATACGGCAGCTCTGTATGGGATCTGAATTTCTTTTAATTGTATTTTGCGCACTCAGACTTAAATGAACGGTCCTCATCCAAAACACAAGAAAATTAGTGCTTGCCGCATTTTTTTTTTTGTATTTACTATTTTTCTTCCTTTATATGCAAACAGAACTCACTCGTCTGCACTGTCCCATTGAATAACATTGGTCTGGGTGCTCTGTCTTTTCTTTACAGATCAATAACCGGTCACATGTACCTACCTGTTCACAGGATGCTATCTCAAATAGCATTTTGATCATATTTTTTATGCACATTTTTAAAAGCTTGGTCAGATCTTTGCCATATCATGTCACAAACTTTAAAGGGAACCAACCACCCCCAATGACCCCCCCGGACTCTTAATATCAGTCCCTACACACAGCACATAGATGTGCTGCAATGATTTTTGCTAAAAAAACTGTTTTTTCAAACTAAAGATAATGATTTAGAAAGTTTAAACTGAATGGACGGCTGGGCGGTACTTATCTCTGGCAAAAGCCGATATCTGATGTCAATCATCCTCCCGTCTCCCCTTGTAGCAGTAACGTCCAGCCCTTTATTCAGCGTCACAGCCCTGTGCACGGGCTCGCATGCCCGTGCACACGTCATCATCTGCAGCCGGGAAGCGAGCGCGCGCTCTGTCTTCCATAGCTGAGCGCAGGAAGTCAGAGCGCGCGCTCGCTTCCCGGCTGCAGATGATGACGTGTGCACGGGCATGCGAGCCCGTGCACAGGGCTGTGACGCTGAATAAAGGGCTGGACGTTACTGCTACAAGGGGAGACGGGAGGATGATTGACATCAGATATCGGCTTTTGCCAGAGATAAGTACCGCCCAGCCGTCCATTCAGTTTAAACTTTCTAAATCATTATCTTTAGTTTGAAAAAACAGTTTTTTTAGCAAAAATCATTGCAGCACATCTATGTGCTGTGTGTAGGGACTGATATTAAGAGTCCGGGGGGGTCATTGGGGGTGGTTGGTTCCCTTTAAGAAGCCTTGTCACTTCCTCACCCAGCGCCAAAACCGTGTGCAAAGCTGCACATTCAGAAGGCGAGTGACTGATTTGAGCAGTTGGTTGCAGCAATCGTAGACTCTATTAATACCATAGAGGAAAGGAAATAACTATACAGCAAAGAAGGAAGAATCATTTCTCATCTACTGTGGAACTGAAAGCCACTAAAAGCAAAGCCTGAAGACTTAAAGGAGTTTTCCAATAGTTGACATACAATAAAGATACATTAAAGGGAATCTGTCAGCAGGTTTTTGCTATATAAATTGAGGACAGCATGCTGCAAGTGTTGAAAAACAAAAAGCAACCGTGCTTTTCCGATCAGGCTGCGTGCTATTGTTTAGTTAAACTAAAGGTTTTATCACCTGGTGATTGCCATTACAGGACTAGTTCGTTCACACGCAGGACAGTCAGACACGCCCCCTGCCGTGATTGACACCTCACTGTTAATGCACAATCTCTATAGAAAGCCTGCTGTGGGCAGTGGCAGCTCTCCCAGCTCTGCTACATGCCTGAAAATAAATTCTCTGTGTCAGAACGGCTGGAGCCAGTAATCTATGTGATGCATTGTTGGATTCAGGGCTTCTTTGCCTACATTATGTTGCTGTCAGATGAGGTAGCAAACATCTGCTGACAGATTCCCTTTTAATAGCTTAGTTACAATCAAAATTATACAACGCTGACTGATAATTATGTTTATTATCAGAATTTACATAGGTGTTTATTGTTTTATTGCAAAGATGCAACAAATCTAACGTGGTTTCTCGAGATGCTGCACAGATGCCTCTTTCTGAACGTGTCTCAGTGGGAACGCTGCACTTGACATTTTTGTCTTTATCGGGTCAAGCAAAGTAGATGTGATTTCATGAAAACTCTTGGACATTTTACAATTAACTGGGCACATTTTTCTCCATAGTCTTCTATGGAGAACTGGGAAAAATGCATCAAAAAATTAAGTGCAGAGTCCCAGCTTTTCTGCACTAAAAAGTGCATTATGGAAAAAAAATGGTGCTGTAAATCTGCACTAAAAGTGCATAATAAAAGGGAAAACCGCTGGAGAAATGCAATAATCAGAACCGATTGCTATTCTGATATGGATTATTGCAGGAGAAACTGCACTTGGGAGCTTGGCCTCCATGATCAGTATCAGAAGTATTCAGCCTATTCATGATAAGCGTCTTTAGCACTTAGTAGATCTCCTCTGGCTGATATAGCCTGCTACAACCATGAAGCCTAGCTAGACGCCAGCTGCTTAGGGTGATTTCACACTGCGTTTTTGTTCAATCCGTGGCTGTCCGTTGTAAAACGGACAGCCACGGGTCAGATCTGGCCGCCATGTTATCCTATTGGCACGGATCGGATTGGATTTGGCCTTGTTACCATCCAATTTTTGTCAGATCTGATTTTGTCTGATTTTTTTGCTGTGCCCAAAATCACAGCATGCAGCGATTTTTAGCACAGCGGATCAAATCGGACCGAATTAGATCCGACCTGATCCGCGCCAAATAACATGGGGCCTATGGAGCGCGGGTCCGAGGAAACAGCTGATCGTTCCTCGGACCCGATCTTAGTGTACTGAGCATGCTCAGTACACTAAAATCGCTCTGTGCTATCTAATTTCACTTCTGAAATGTAAATTCATACATTGCAGAAGAGAAATTTAGTGAAAAGAAAGGGTTAAAAATGAAAAAAACTTTATTCTCACCTGTCCCACGATCCACCGATGCCTCCAACGCTCGATGCTTATAGGACCTGGCGTGATGTCACAGTCACATGACCGGTTACAGCGATAACCGGTCATGTGACTGTGATATCACACCAGATCCTGTAGGGATCAGAAGAATATAGCTGGAAGCGACGAGGGACTCTTGGATGGGTGAGAATAAAGATATTTTTTTTTTTTATTTTTTAAGGTCTGGAAAAGAGGGAAAAAGGGAGCAGAAAGAGGAGTGGAGAAAGGTGACAGGAGAGAGAGAGAAGCGAGGTGACAGGAGGGAGAGAGGAGGAGGAGTAAAGTGACAGGAGGAGCGGGGAGAGGAGGAGAGAGGGAGAGGATCCAAACTGATCCTGCAAAATATTGGAATATGGCAATTCTTTACACAGCAGCTCCTGCGTTTTCTCCCTCTGACGTCACAGAGGGGAGAAAGAACCCTGCTTCCTCCTCCCCTCTGTGACATCTGTGACCGCCCCATTAGATTTCACAGTGTATTAATATACACTGAGCAATCTAAATTAAACAAACCCAAATGTATGTAAAATAAAAAAGAATGAATACCTACCTCTCCGACGCCTTTTCCCGGTGTTTGCACTGCCAGCAAGGAGTCGCCGGAAGGGTAATGTACACAATGTTTGTTATTTTAATGTGTGCTGCAGCCTGGGGGACAGATACTAAGGAGGGGGGGCTGTATATCACTGCTGGGGGCCAGTGTAGTGCAATATGCACCGCTCCCCCCGCCGCTGATGGACAGGGGGGATGCAGTGCATGTTCATTACACTGATGGGCGGCCCCACGTGACCACCCACGGTCACTGCAGCCCCCTCCTGCCTCCTACAGCCCCCCTCCACAGCAAATACCAAGTGACTCAAGTATAATCCGAGGGGGGGCACTTTTCAGCACAAGAATTGTGCTGAAAAACTTGGCTTATATTCGAGTATATACGGTAGTTATCACTTTATGTGATGTGAAAGCAGCGGAAAGACTGCGAGGGAATTTGTTTTCAATTATGAGGCTACAATCACACTACATTAGGCTATATTTAAAGAATCCCTCCCATTTAAGTTTTTTTTTTTTCTATTAAATTTGTGTGTGGGTGTATTATTTTACTCATCTACTGTCATGTTCTCCAAGATCCGGCATCGTTCTTCTCCACCGTTGAGTAACGTTTCTGCTTTTGAGACTCTCTAGGTCACACCACACTCTGGCCTGGAATTAGCTTTTACAATGTAAGTCTATAGAACCTTAAGATCGAGGCTTCATAGACTTAAATTGAAAGACACGTCCGCCTCATGCATGGAGCATAGATTGAAAAGGAGAGTTTGAAATGTGATGATGTCACTGAGAAGAGGTGCAGAACAGAGCTGGATCTTGGAGAGAGCAGCAGAAGGTGAGTATACAGTGCCTACAAGTAGTATTCAACTCCCTGCAGATGTAGCTGGTTGACACATGCGGAATTAACTTGGCATTGTGACATTTGGACTGTAGATCAGCCTGGAAGTGGGAAATGCAGTGCCACAAAATGTTTTTTTTGTTTTTTTGGTTTTTTTTTTTTAAAGCGTTAAAAGTTAATTCAGAGGGTCATTTATTATTCAACCCCTCAAACCACCAGCATTCTGTTTGGTCCCCCTAAAGTATTAAGAAGTAATTCAGGCACAAATAACAATGAGCTTCACATGTGTGGATTAATTATCTCTTTTGCCAGCCTTTTCTGACTATTTAAGACCCTCCCCAAACTTGTGAACAGCACTCATACATGGTCAACACGGGAAAGACAAAGGAGCATTCCAAGGCCATCAGAGACAAGATCGTGGAGGGTCACAAGGCTGGCAAGGGGTACAAAACCCTTTCCAAGGAGTTGGGCCTACCTGTCTCCACTGTTGGGAGCATCATCCGGAAGTGGAAGGCTTATGAAACTACTGTTAGCCTTCCACGGCCTGGACAGCCTTTGAAAGTTTCCTCCCGTGCCGAGGCCAGGCTTGTCCGAAGAGTCAAGGCTAACCCAAGGATAACAAGGAAGGAGCTCCGAGAAGATCTCATGGCAGTGGGGACATTGGTTTCAGTCAATACCAGAAGTAACGTACTCCACCGCAATGGTCTCCGTTCCAGACGAGCCCGTAAGGTTCCTTTACTTTTAAAGCGTCATGTCAAGGCTCGTCTACAGTTTGCTCATGATCACTTGGAGGACTCTGAGACAGACTGGTTCAAGGTTCTATGGTCTGATGAGACCAAGATCGAGATCTTTGGTGCCAACCACACACGTGACGTTTGGAGACTGGATGGCACTGCATACGACCCCAAGAATACCATCCCTACAGTCAAGCATGGTGGTGGCAGCATCATGCTGTGGGGCTGTTTCTCAGCCAAGGGGCCTGGCCATCTGGTCCGCATCCATGGGAAGATGGATAGCACGGCCTACCTGGAGATTTTGGCCAAGAACCTCCGCTCCTCCATCAAGGATTTTAAGATGGGTCGTAATTTCATCTTCCAACAAGACAACGACCCAAAGCACACAGCCAAGAAAACCAAGGCCTGGTTCAAGAGGGAAAAAAATCAAGGTGTTGGAGTGGCCTAGTCAGTCCCCTGACCTTAACCCAATTGAAAACTTGTGGAAGGAGCTCAAGATTAAAGTCCACATGAGACACCCAAAGAACCTAGATAACTTGAAGATCTGCATGGAGGAGTGGGCCAAGATAACTCCAGAGACATGTGCCGGCCTGATTAGGGCTTATAAAAGACGATTATTAGCTGTAATTGCAAACAAGGGTTATTCCACAAAATATTAAACATAGGGGTTGAATAATAATTGACCCACACTTTTATGTTTAAAATTTATTAAAATTCAACTGAGCAACATAACTTTTTGGTTTGTAAGATTTATGCTTCTGTTAATAAATCCTACTCTCGTTTGCAGTTTGAAGGCTCTAACTTATTGGCATCTTATCAAACCACCTAAATCTGCAGGGGGTTGAATACTACTTGTAGGCACTGTATTATCACACTTGCACTACATTACATGCATGTGTAGACAGATTTAAAGCACCACTCCAGTGTTTGTCTTGTTTTCTTTCAGCGCTGGTGTGCTGCTTTAAACCTAAGCCCCTGTCTTATATCCATCCTCTGGCGGCTTTGTCATTTCTCAGTGTCGCTTCGTTCCCTTGGCGCTGTCTTCTGCCCCTGACTTTGAACTGTCAGGAAGTCAGAAGTTACCTCACAAGGCCTCAATGCATCTCTGAGAGTCAAAACAAGGCCAGAATGAGGCACTCATAGAGATGTATTGAGCTCTGACCTCCATGAAACACTGGAGCTGCCAGCTGGTCACGAATCACAGGAGACTGGCTGACAGGCGACAGTGATAGAAGATGACGGAAGGTGATTATCAGACAGGGGACTTAGATTTAAAGCACTGCTCCAGTGGTGGAATAAAAAGAGCACACCGCAGTGGTGCTTCAATGAAAAACCTTCATGGGAGTCTTCTTTAAGATATTAGTGCTGTCCGTAGACAAATCTGCCATCACAAGGTTCAGTTGAGCTCATCAGATGAGCGGTTTTTCAAATGGACCAAATGAGTCTGCATGAATGAAATTCAGAATTTTGGGTGTGCAAATAAAAAAAAACATCTATAGAACATCTGATATTTTTTGTATATATTGACATTAGAACAGTTTATGTTAATATCTTGTAAATTTTATTAACTGCTGATATAGAAAAACAGAAGAAAAATCGTGCAGTGTCTGGACGAAAGTCAAGCAATGTTTTATATTCTTGTGTGAGCTTGGCCTTGTGCTTGGTAATTGTAGATTTCTTGATTCCGATGCAGTAGAGAGATCTGAAGACTACTTGTCATTGCAGTTTTGACAAGTATAAGACTATTTAAAGGGGTTGTCGGGTCTTGTGGTGAATGTCTGCAGTGATTCTATGCAGAAATGTAAATCCTTACAGCGTGCACATTGCACTCTTTCAGGATTCACCAGGGAGAGTGGGCACTCGCATAACCTCTAGTAAGTGATTGGCTTACATGCCAACTAGATGTGCTTGGCCTTGCTCAGTACAAGAGAATTCAGTGAGGCCAGTCACGTCTAGTCATAACGTGGACGGAAGCATGTAAATCGCACACTTGTGGTCATGTGACTACTCGCAATCTCTGGCAATACAGAAGAATCCTGACAGTGTGTGATGTGCGCACTGTAAGGATTAGAAGTCTGCAATCACATAGTGTCTATAGATTTGTATTAAACAGCCGGACAGCCCCTTTAAACTGCTGGACTGACTCTTGTTTTTACCTTGCAGAGATGACACTAACCTGATCTCCACCCTGAAGACTCTTCTGTTCTTCACCGTCTTAATGATCATGCTGCCAATAGGCCTCTACTTTTCCTCTAAGGTTTTTGTGTTTGAAGGTCAGTATGTTGGTAATGATTGTTTTTTCTATGTGCCATATTATCAGCCCCGTTCAAACATTAAATCAATGTTAAGTCTCATCTCCGTGCACTATGGTGAAGGATCTGTCAGATCTACTTCTTGTATTTGCTCACATAATGACCGTTTTCCTGAAGGGAGAGATCGGCTTGACTGCTCATAACTGTTCATCCAGTGACAATTAGTCCTCACTGGCACCACACGCTACTATGTTCTCTTCACACAAGCTCTTGGAGCTTATACAGGGTTTAGGCTTCGTTCACATCCAGGTGTTAGGCACATCCCTGATGTGTCATATACTGTGGAATACTAGGGCCAATGACTCCCTTATGGACCATACATTTCTATACAACCTAAAAGCTACTGTATGTTAAAAGGACAGGACACTACTGGCTTATCCTGGGTGCCTATGGGCTTTTCGAGGAATACTTCCATCGTGAGTTGTGAACAGAACATTAGACAGTAAACTAATCCCAATGTAGGTCATGACAGGAGATTACCTTGAGGACCTCACCCGATGTCAGGGCGGCCACAGTACAGATTGACCACACCAGCAGTGATGTGCTGACAGCACCTGAATTTCATCTCACCCTGTGCTGTATCAGATAATTGGGAATGAACTGACATGATGGAGAAAGTATACTGTTATGACAGTATTCACACGTTCCTTATAATTAACTTCACGAAAATGCACCACGATTTCAAAATATTTAAAAAATCCCAGTGAATACATATTGCTGGCGCAATGTGTGATCACATCCTGTGACCCTCTGATACATTACATTTAAAGTTAACTTAACTTATAATTTTGGCAGCACAGGCCGATCTTCTGGTGTATGGCGGCCCCTCACACTTCCCTGACAGATTGTTAAGGAAGAGAAGGATTGACATGTTCACTGATGGAGTCTGACAGAAACTCTTTTCCCCTCTCCCAATTGAATACACATAAATTCTTGCCCTAGCACAACGTTCATATGTATGGGGGAGTCGGACCGAGCAGAGCATCCATGTGTATGGGGAACTTGGGTCGAGCCGTGTGTCCATGTGTATGGGGAACTTGGGTCGAGCCGTGTGTCCATGTGTATGGGGAACTTGGGTCGAGCCGTGTGTCCATGTGTATGGGGAACTTGGGTCGAGCCGTGTGTCCATGTGTATGGGGAACTTGGGTCGAGCAGTGTGTCCATGTGTATGGGGAACTTGGGTCGAGCAGTGTGTCCATGTGTATGGGGAACTTGGGTCGAGCAGTGTGTCCATGTGTATGGGGAACTTGGGTCGAGCAGTGTGTCCATGTGTATGGGGAACTTGGGTCGAGCAGTGTGTCCATGTGTATGGGGAACTTGGGTCGAGCAGTGTGTCCATGTGTATGGGGAACTTGGGTCGAGCAGTGTGTCCATGTGTATGGGGAACTTGGGTCGAGCAGTGTGTCCATGTGTATGGGGAACTTGGGTCGAGCAGTGTGTCCATGTGTATGGGGAACTTGGGTCGAGCAGTGTGTCCATGTGTATGGGGAACTTGGGTCGAGCAGTGTGTCCATGTGTATGGGGAACTTGGGTCGAGCAGTGTGTCCATGTGTATGGGGGAGTCAGGCCGAGCAGAGCGTCCGCATTTATGGGGAGCCGGGCCGAGTAGAGCGTCCGCATTTATGGGGGAGCCGGGCCGAGTAGAGCGTCCGCATTTATGGGGGAGGCGGGCCGAGTAGAGCATCCATGTATATGGGGAGTCAGGCTGAGTAGAGCATCCATGTATATGGGGAGTCAGGCTGAGTAGCACTTCCGCGTGTATGGGGGAGTTGGGCTGAGCAGAGCATCCCTGTGAATGGGGGAGTCAGGCTGAGTACAGCGTCTATGCGTATGGGGGAGCCAGACTGAGTAGAGCGTCCACATGTATGGGGAAGTCGAGCTATGCAGAGCATCCATGTGAATGGGGGAGTCGGGCTGAGCAGAGCGTCTGTGTGAATGGGGAAGTTGGGCCGGGCAGAGCGTCTGTGTGTACGGTAACGGGGGAGTTGGACTGAGCAGAGCATTCATTTTAATGAGGGACTCAGGCCGAGCAGTGAGAGCGTTAAACATTATTTGACACATGACTGTATTGCTTTGTGTGCAAATAGACAGGCTTCCTGTGTTTTTCTTCTTTTAGAAGAGTAAACCCAAATGTCCATCATGCAAAATAACAGACATAGATTGCACTCTCCATCCCTTGCCCAATACCAACTCTCCGCTGCCTGTCTTGTCTTTGTGCTTGGCTGCAGCGGTCACATCATCATCTCACAGCACTGCCTCTGCCAGACATTGAGCTTCACAGCTCTACAATGTAGACGACACAAGCGGCTGAGCTCAGTGACTGGCCGCAGTGGTGATGTGAGCTGTCAATAAGATGTCTTCACTGCAGGTAAAACATGAGGACGGGAGCAGTGGTGGAGAGCGAGCGCTGGACATGAAGAGGGCGAGGACTATCAGACTTTGACCAGAAACATTTGGGCTTCATTTTCTAAAAATAGAAAATCTCTTTTAGAAAAGATTACCCGCTGTTCTTTTTTTTTTTTTTTCTTTGTATATTAGCGCAACTATTAAATACAGACTAAGGCGGCTCACAATATATAATCAAGACGTCACATTTTATATACATGTCTTAAGCACCCTAGTTTTTTTGTTATGAGATAATATACAGTTTATTGATCCTGATGGAAATTGCAGTATCACAGCAGCAGAACAAAGACATGAATTACAACATAACAGTTATTGACGAAAAAAGGCTTCTGGTAAAACTTGCTGGTACTAATCCAAGTGGAAGGCAGCGCTAAAGTAAACTTGAATTATTCCATTAAATTTGACGGTTTTACACTTTCGACAACTGCTTTTTTGGAACTGATTTTCGGTTTATTTTAACCACGTGCAGTAACAGCAAATATTTTATTAGAAACCAAAAATTCAAAACACAAATTTTATATGTTTTGATCAGTGGTTGGGCACGGCCTTCTTCTCCACCTAGGATGCTGAAATTTTGCCTATGTACAACTATTTAGGGGGTGCCAGGGTTATAGGAGAGAGTTGCATTTTTTGGGCCACCCTAATGCAGATGAAATTATTAATTCCTGATCAATGTGTTGGGTTGTATTTCAGCAATATAGTCTCACCAAAGTGACACATGGATGCTCCCAAATTGTCCTCTGTCCATTATACAGAGGGACATAAACACTGTTTGTCGCCATATGTGGTTTCTGCAATGGGAGTCAGTAGCCAATGTATGCAATAATAGAGCTATAGATTACCAATAAAAGTAAAGAACTAGATGTGAAGAGTCTTATCCTTCAAAGTGTTTCCAATTAGAGAACATTAATTGATCAGTCCAACTGCCCCAATCCCGAGACAGAATCTCAAATAGCTCCAGGTCAACACTACTGCCAAAAACCGTGAAAATTAGCAAAAGTGGCTAGTAGAAGTAACCTGGTGATTTTTCTGGTGGCTTCCACTTGGAAACCACCACTATGTCACATACAGAATTGAAAAAAAAAAATGCTTCCGCTTAAAAAGTCTAGAAAGATATCAGAATAGATTGTTCAGGAATCGCCACCGGCGTTTTCCTGAAGAGTCTTCAGCTAAAAGAGAAGACGCAAAGTTAAAAATCTGTGTATGCACCTACCATAAAAGTTAGAAAATGGGATTTTCCAGCAAGACATGGAAGTCCACTTGTAAAGATTTTGGCTGTATATAACAGAAACCTCAACTTATATCTTCTTTTTTTTTTTCTAGGTCATTATGGGATGTCCAACAAGGACAGTTACTTTTATGCTGCTATCGTGGCTGTGATCGCTGTACATGTGGTTTTGGCCATGTTTGTGTATGTGGCGTGGAATGAAGGCTCTCGGCAATGGCGGGAAGGAAAACAAGACTGAGGGTGCTCCAGATGAGGACTCTGCACAGGGATTTTATGTACTATATGCGTTGTCATGCATAACTTATAGTGATAATGATTTAAGTTATAGAGTAACAGATGTTTCTGGTTTACTACATTTTGTACACTGCGTTCTTATCATATTGCTGTATGTTAGAATTAATCTGTCCATATGTTCATTTTTTTGTGACCCTCACATTCCCATCTCAATGAAACGCAGTGCAAAACATTGTTCATTTTCAATAACCAATAAATGATAACTCTTTTGGGATTGTTGAGACGTCTTGAGCTTTTGCTAATTTTTTTACGTTTTATTATTTTCAATACATCTGTTGACTTTTCTTTATAGGCTGTTAGATCTGAGAAAAACTTGACCTAGTTTTACATAGTAAGATGCTGGGGTGGACGACATCTAGGTTAGTTTCTTAGTTGCCTAGCAAGATATCAGACCCGGGCATCCCCACTATTCGGGGAAACCTTGGGGACAAGGACTAGCCTGGAGTTTCCTAGCTGCAGGGTCAGCTCAAGTTTACTCTATCCCTTCCCCTGCACAGTTACATCTGGATTGCCTGCCTTTGTGTGCTTGCCCTGTTGCGGTTGTTGCCCTAAGCAACCTCTCCCCTGGTTCCTTAGGAAGTATGAGAAACCATCGACGGCTGATCAGGGAGCGAGTCCCGAGCAATCAACATCATCTAGTCCAACTGTTAAGAATATATCTGTACAGGTGCCTTTATGGACTGCACAATTGGAAGCACTAGCCTGTGCAGGAACCAGGTGACTAGTGGTGCGGCTATAGAGAGAGACTGTCAAATCTTATCCTACGTCTGTGTGACACCCAGCTACTGTGCCATGAACTTAGAGTATGCACAGATTTCTCAACCCGCTTTGAGACACTGATAACATTTGCACATATTAAAGTAAACCTTTCACCCTTTTTCGGCATTATAACCTGTGCCCAACACCTTAAACATAGAGTAATTGTGGTTCCGGTAACCATTTTATACCCCCATACTGGCCCCTGATTATCTCAGAAATATACTTTGCATATGTCCCGCATGGTATATTAATGAGCTCTTCATGGTCAGACGGGATACGGCTCACTTTCATTTGAGACGCCCCACCGCCTGTAAAACCAGCCCCCTCCTGTGTATGTTTGGGACTCAGTATCTTGCCTGCGCAGTGACGTGGGTGACTGTGCTCTATTGAAACCGCCCAAAGTCTTGCGAGACTTCACAAATCTTGCGAGACTTTATGCTCTATTGAAGCCGCAATGACCAAAGTCTAGCAAGATTTATGAAGTCTCGCAAGACTTTGTGCAGTTTCAATAGAGCACAGTCACCCGCGCCACTGCGCAGGCAAGATACTGAGTCCAGTAAATCAAAAGAAAAAGTAGCGTGGAAAATGGATTGGGATCAAAGCCAGTAGAATATAAATATAAGTATAAATATCATTTTATTAGTGAAAAATCATAACAAAAACAAGATATATGGACAATGATAAAAACAATTAAAAAAGCAGAGAACTGCTGTACAAAGTGACTGACTGCAAAGGTGCTGAAATATGTACACAAGGGTGCAAATAATCTCAAGTTATGACAAAAAATGGCATGTTCTTGAAGATACTGAGTCCAAACATACACAGGAGGGGGCGGGTTTTGCAGGCGGCGGGGCATCTCAGACTGAGGTGAGCCGCATCCTGTCCGACCATGAAGAGCTCATTAACATATGGAAGGTGCATATTCAAAGATAACTTCTGAGGTAATCAGGGGCCAGTCTGGGGGTATAAAGGGGTTACCAGAACCCCAATTACATTGTGTTTAAGGTGCTGGGCAGAGGTTATAATGCCCAAACGGGGTGACAGGTTCACTTTAAGCTTGTTTAGTGTAAATTCACACTGTCAGAAATGTATATGCTTTATACGTGCCCCAGTGTGTCCACATTTTACTACAGACCCTCAAAATCCATCCCTAGTTCAATAAATAGACTATCAGGATTTCTGGGCTCTCCAGGTGCCGGATTGTTAGACTTTTCTTGGATATATTTGTGTAAGTAATGTAAAACATGAAAAATCTATTAGCTAATTGGAAAATAAAATGTCTCTGCTGTATCGACGTACATCAACAAAATGCATTGTCATTAACTGTAGACACTTGCACATTTCGAACACTGATATTTTTACTCCTAGCGTACTCCACAGGTGTACACGGGACCATTTAACTCCTTTATTGATGGAGCCAATTTGGCCTTCTTGACCAGGCCTAATTTTTTAATTCTGACCAGTGTCTCTCTATGTAGTTATACCTCGAATACTTTACTGGATCCAGTGATTCTGAGATTGTTTGTTTTCTTGTGACACATTGTACTTTGTTAGTAGTAAATCTAAGTGGATACGTTGTGTGTTTATTTTGAAAAATATCAGAATATTGATGCAAATTTTGAAAAATTAGCAATTTTCAAACTTTAAACTTTTACACTTTTTAACCGGTTAGTTATGCTATGCTAAATAATTAATAAATAACATTTCCCATATATCTACTTCACATCTGCATTATTTTTCAAATGTCATTTTATTTTGTTAGAAGGGTTTAAAATTGAGCAGCAATTTTCTATTTTTAAAAGAAATGTACAAAACTTGTTTCTTTAACGGCCTATTCAGGTTTAAATAAACTGAGGGGGCCTATATGTTGGAAACTCCCTAAAAGTGATACCATTTTAAAAACCACACCCCTCAAGATACCTCATAACTGCGGTCACAATATTTATCACTTTAGGTGCTACATAGGAATTGATACACAGTGGAATGACAAAATGCTGCTTTAGCATCACATTTTTTGCTTTTACAAGGGATAGGACAAGACAATGGACATCTTGATATGTTACCCAGCATCTTCCAAGCACGAAGATATCCAACATATGGACAGAAACCTCTGTTTCGACAAACGGGAGAGCTCGGAAGGGAAGGAGCAACATTTGAATTTTGGAACACAAACTTGGCTGAAATAGATTGCGGGCACCATGTTGGATTTCCAGGGCCCATAGGATGCCTAAATAGCAGAAACCATCCCCAAGTGACCCCATTTATCCAGACTATACTAATCATTTTGAACCCACAGCTACTACACAGAATTTGATAACAATACGTTGTCAAATTAAAACTTTTAAATTTTTTCACGAAAATGTTGCTCTAGCCCGAAATATTTCACTTTTGCATGAGGTAATAGAAAAAAGTTGACCTCACAGTTTGTTGCCCACTTTCTTATGAGTGCGGCAATACCCTGCATGTAGACAAAAAGTTCTGATTGGACAATTGGAAGGAAAAAAGTGACTTTTTTTTTTTAACCACCCCTGTGGTACCAAATCCGCATAAACCTCCACAAGTGACCCCATTTTGGAAACTGGACTAATGATGAGCGAGTACCGTAACATTCGTAATCGCTATACTCATAACGAGTACTTTGTAATGCTCGTGTATTCGTTCCGAATAACGAGTACAATGCAAGTCAATGGGAAATCCGAGTAATTTTCTACGGGACCTGACAGAGGTCGGAGAGGGCTGTAAAAAGGTACGGATGGCTGAAACAGTGCTCAAGCTGTATGGGAACCGTAGGCAGCCATGATTGTACACTGTCTGCATACTTTTCTGCCATACAGCTGTGACAGAACCTAGTGAAGATTGATATAAGAACAGGTAGATCGAGCTTACCAGACTCCTGCTGCTGCTCCCGGGGCCTCAGTCTTCCGCGCTCCTGCCGAATCACTTCCAGGTCAGCTCAGTCTCCCACTGAATCACTTCCGGGGCCGCCTATTAAGTTGCTTGCATATTCACTGCAATGTCAGACAAACAGCAAATCACAGATGCTTACACTCTGTGAGAGCCTCTGTGATTGGCTGTTGTGTTCAAGACTGCATTTCAACAATCTTGACGGTGATTCTGCTTGGTTGCCATGCAGATTAGTGTACGGCAACCAATCTGCCATCATAGGGTGTTAAGTAATTAGAAAAACCATGTGGGGCTTCGCAGTATTTTTAAGTGTATCCCAAAGAGAGCTGACAGCTGTGAGCTGCCACCCTCAGCTGCCTAATTTTACCTTGCCTGGCAAAAAAAATTTGTTGGCTCCGTCTTATTTTTAATTGCCAGCCAAGGTAAAACTAGGCAGCTGAGGGCAGTATTCTCACTGGAGTGAAGGTTGATTATTTTAGGGCCCCCTTATTCTAAAGAATAGTAGCCCGTAGCTGCCCCTGAAAATGGTTTGAATATTGAAGGTCCCCCACAAGTGACCCCATTTTGGAAACGACCCCCAAGGAACTTCTCTAGTTGCATAGTGAGCACTTTGAACCCCTAGGTGCCTCACAAATTGATCCGTAAAAATGAAAAGGTACTTTTTTTTTCTCCACAGAAATTTTCTATTTTCATTTTTACAGATTTGTGAAGCACCTGGGGGTTCAAAATGCTCACCACCCATCTAGATACGTTCCCTGGGGGGTCTACTTTCCAAAATGGGGTCACTTGTGGGGGAGCTCCAATGTTTAGGCACACAGGGGCTCTCCAAATGCGACATGGTGTCCGCTAACAATTTGAGCTGATTTTCCATTCAAATTGTTAGCGGACACCATGTCGCGTTTGGAGAGCCCATGTGTGCTCCGTCCTATTTTTAATTACCAGCCAAGGTAAAACTAGGCAGCTGAGGGCTGATATTCTCACTGGAGTGAGGGTTCATTGTTTTAGGGCCCCCTCACGCTAAAGAATAGTAGCCAGTAGCTGCCCCTGAAAATGGTTTAAATATTGGAGCTCCCCCACAAGTGACCCCATTTTGGAAACTAGAACCCCCAAGGAACATATCTAGATGCATACTGAGCACTTTGAACCCCCAGGTGCTTCACAAATTGATCCGTAAAAATGAAAAAGTACTTTTTTTCCACAAAATTATTCTTTTTTTCATTTTTACGGATTAATTTGTGAAGCACCTGGGGGCTCAAAGTGCTCACTATGCATCTAGATAAGTTCCCTGGGGGGGTCTAGTTTCCAAAATGGGGTCACTTGTAGGGGAGCTCCAATGTTTAGGCTCACATGGGCTCTCCATACGCGACATGGTGTCCTCTAACATTTGGAACTAATTTTCCATTCAACTTGTTAGCAGACACCATGTCGCGTATGGAGAGCCCCTGTGTGCCACCAGCATTGCTACCAGCACAAGGGCAACTGGAAAAGTTAGGGTACAGCACCAGAAAATGGCACTTCTAATGAATGCGCTATTTTCTGGGGTGGCTGTGCGTTGCAATTTGCAGCGTGGGGGGCCCACAACGTTTGGGTCTCTCCGTGCTAAGGACTCCAGCCCCCCAACTGCCAAGTCGTACCTGGCTGGCAACCAAAAATACAGCAAAGGCCTTTTTTTTTATTATTTCTAGAACTGATGTTTGAAAGAAAAATGACGTGGGTCTCCGCCATATTTTTGTCCCAGCCAGGTACAACTAGGCAGCTGGGAGCTGGAATCCTCAGCAAGGAGAGGCCCAAGCGTTCTGGGGCCCCCATGCTGCGAATTGCAGCCCGCAGCCGCCCCAGAAAATGGCACATTCATTGAAGTCCCATTTTCTGGCGCTGCACCGAGGCTCTGCCAGTTGCCCTGGTGCCGGTGGCAAACTGGGTAATAAAGGGATAATGGCAGCTTTTTTATTGGCAGCTGGCACTAAGGCAGAGATTCATAATGTCGGGCCAATGTTAGACCCGGCCATTAGGAATCTCTAGTAAATAGTCAAAAAATACACCACACAGAGAAAAATCTTCTTATTTAAAAAAAAAAAAAACACTTAACAAAATTCGGACTCCATCTTTATTATAAAAAGATCCGACGTAGTCCACAACGAAGGTCCCACGACACTCTATCGCCTCCGACGTAGTCCACAAACGAAGGACCCACAACGCTCGATCGCCTTTGCTCAATCCAAAGACTGCAGCAAGGGATCAAGTGTCCTGTTCCTACAGTCTCTGGGGTCAGGGTTATGGTGCACTGTATGGCAATGATCTGTCATACAGTGCACCATGACTATGACCCCAGAGACTACAAGAGGACACTTAATCCCTTGTTGCACCCATGCATTCATCCATCCACCCATGCACCCATCATCCACGCATGCACCAATCCATGCATGCACCCATCCACGCATGCACACATCCATCCATGCATGCATCCATCCACGCACGCACACATCCATCAATGCACATACACATCCACGCATGCATCCATGCACGCACACATCCACACACACATCCATCCACGCACGCACGCACACATCCATGCATGCACACATCCATCCATGCAAAATCCATGCATACACACATCCATCCATGCATGCACACATCCATCCATGCACGCACACATCCACACACGCACACATCCACACACGCCCACATCCATCAATCCACACATCCATCCATGCACATATCCATGCATGCACACATCCATCCATGCATGCACACATCCTGATGAGCAACGGAGTGGTGGGGGCTGAGGAGGGGGAGGGGACCTGCTGACCCGCCCCTCCAGATCTGATTAGAGAGCTCCAATCAGACCTGGAGGGGTGACTCGCTCTGATCAGCAGTTTCACTTTCATACTGAATGCAATCATACCTTTACTTGAATGATTCCATGTTTGAATGCAGAGAAAAGTGGCATACAACTCTTGGAAAACAGGGCAACAGATGATTGATGTGTGCAGCACTTCGTCACTATTTGGGGTTGTTTGTTTTTTTATTACTTCCCTGTGGGCATGCCTTTCAGCTGTAAGCTCTCCTGTAAGCTCTCTCTCTCAAACTCTCCACCCTCCCTCTCATCTGAAAGTCCAGTACCCCACATAGTGACCGTGCTTCACACATCAATCATCTGCAGCCCTGTTTTTCAGGAGTTTTATAACACTTTTCTCTGCAATAAAATATGGAATCATTCAAGTGAATGTATGATTGTACTCAGTATCCCAGAGCATGTAAGGCACTGGCTTCACTTTATAGCCCTAAATCCTGCTGGTTGGTTCCCTATAATTGCAAGTTTCCACCTGCTTGTTTCCATGTATATTTACCCTTCTCTGGCAAGAAACTAGAGCCATCAATCACAATAGAGGGGATGGTGGCGATAGAAGAAAAACCATCAGGTGGGAAGGTGCGCCATGGTGCACTGAGCGCCTGTTCATGCTTTGAACAGTTATTCTGTCTGTTCAATGGGCCCAGAGTGGGAGGAAAACAAGTCTCACTTACTGGACCAGCAATCACCCATCAAACTGGGGCCCCTCACCAGTCAAGTAGGTGGGGGGGGTTGTTGTTTTCTTAGATGCTTTTTTGTATTTTGTTTAGTTTGTTTTTAATTTGTTTTGTGTTTTTTCCCCTCTTCCCGCAACCATTGTCTCATTAAACCCCCATTATGAAGGAGTGAGACCTCCTTAGTAGCAAGGAAATCAAGTCCCTGTGTTTGCTGTGGCCCTTTCACTTTCTTTACACAAGCTTTGAGAAATACGGGCTCTTCTCCTAGTATCCAGCAGAGGGGGCCTTCTGATTAGACTAACGAGCACAGTTCATTGATCTAACATTTTCCTGGAATTGAAAGTTTCTTACGTCAATCAAACTAGATACGGAAAGTCTCATGTATCAGAAAATCTACTAATCTAGAAGTCTCCTAATCCGGCATAAAAGCCTGGAGAAGACTAAACAGTGACAACTAATTAAGAAACTGATATCATCGATTTTGTTTTGATGTCCTGCAAGCCGTTCGGTGTATTACATAAAATGTGGGGTTTTTATGTAATTTTTTATTTGTTACAGAAATTCAGAAAAACCAGGTCATTACAGCTGAAACCCAGATTGTCTGACGAACAAATGATTTTGACAATATAAAGATTATATAACTGTTCAGTGTAAATGTGTACAGAATGGGTGACCTACAAAATGTCATTCTCCTCTTCTGGAAACATTACTTGATGGCCCCGATTCATCCTGAATGGGTTTTTTACACCAGTTTTGATGAAAGATCAGCTGGAATATGATTTGCCAAACTCATTAGTAGACACGGCACATCTTAGAGCTGCCATGCTCCAATGTAAAAATTGGATTAATGTATGTTTCTATCATAAGTTACAGCACTTATTGACATAAATTATAAAGAATTTGTCTACCACATTATTGAAAAGTAAACCCACTTTCAAAAAGTTGTCCGAGCTGGCATCAAAGTTCAACCAAGAATGTTTGATGAATTACAGCTTATATTTTAAGCATGGTTTTTTACCTTTATTATAGTAATAGCAAAGTGACTACATAGGTAGAACTGTTACCTTTTATGACCGGCTACGAATGTCCATGTTTGACCATCTATATACAGGCTGGGAGTCTCCTGGCCGGAACTGACAGCGAGACCAGGAATCACGTATCACACAGATCTGTGAAATGTGGATGTCTTATAGGGATCCAGCCAGATCATTTTATGATACTAATATTACCCTTGAATAGTGCCCTGGCAGACCTTTTAAAGACATGTAAAATCATTATTGTACACTTTCTTGTTTTCTTGCTGTATGCATTTTCACACCCCGTAGGCTGCTCCTGCATTAGTCCTCTTCCATTAAATTATATTCCCAGCCAAATTGTCCAGCTGTATGTGTTATTTACATATCCATGCCAATCCAAGCTGGTGTTCTGTCCCTCCCCTCTGTGCTCTGCGCTGGGAGGGGAGGTGTTGCATCCTGCACTGTGCTGTCTGTAAGCTTTCCTGCAGATAAGTAATGTGTGTGTCTGCTGAGCAAGTGATCAAATGTTCTTATAATCACATAGAAATATCTCGGACTGCACACACTACACACATGCCTCAAATACACACAATAAAGATCTCTAAGACCACACACACCTCCTCCCCCCTCTTTTCTGCTCTGCAATGAGTCACACAGCATGACAGATCAGAGAAAATCTGGGCTGTGTACTGATGCATGAATATTCATTCCTTGGGGAGTGGGAAACAGAGAACTCACTGTGATTGACAGATGGAGTTTATATTTTATTTTGAAGTTTACAGAGGATAGGAGGGAAGTATAAATAATAGAAATACATGAATAGAGCAAGCTTAGAGAAAGGAATTAGAAAATGATAGCAGTTACATATGGATTTTTGACCTGATACATTCCCTTTAACTTGACCTAATGCTACATTTGCACAGGACACGTGATTTTTTTTTCAGACAGCAAACTGACCTGTAGAGTTAGAAGCATCCATGGAATACACGAACACGTGTGTGAGGCTACGTTCACACATTGCGTATTTTGCAGCTTCTCTGTGTTTTTTGCTGTGTTTTTTTATGCGTGCTTTTTGCAGTGAAAACGCAATTCTGGATAAGCAGCCCAGCCAAACCTATGGCTTTTGACAAAATCCATTCACACACTGCGTGTTTGTGCTTTTTTTTACGCGCGCGTTTTTGCAGTAAAAAGAATCACCATGTCTATTCTTTCTGCAGTTTTTCTCTGCGTTTTTCCATTGCCCCCATGATAAATGGGCTGTGAAAAAGCGCAGAGAAAAACGCAGTGTGTGAAAGGAGCTGCGTATTTCACAAAATACGCGCGTAAAAAAGCGCATCTGCGTAAAAAGACGCAGGGTGTGAACGTAGCCTAAGGCTGGTTTCACACCAGTGTTTTTTTAAATCCGGCAGAGATCCGGTTTGTGAGCAAAAATGGATCCTGTAAGGAACTGTTTTCTGCTGATTCATTTTCAATGAAGTGCAGTAGCATACGGTTGCTTCAGGCAGCTTCTGCTTGCTGCCAGATGTGTTGTTTTCTAATGAGCCCAAAAATCGCAAATTGTAACTTTTTTGAATTCGCTAAAAAATGCATCCAACCAGATCCATTATGATCCAGCATCAATTATAATGGAAGTCAATGGGCGATAGATAGATAGATAGATAGATAGATAGATAGATAGATAGATAGATAGATAGATAGATTAGATCTCACCATTTTCCCACTGCTTGCTCCCAGGGCCACTCATTAGGCTTCATGAATAATCACTGCAGTGAACTGCAACAGCCAATCACAGATGCTGACTCTCTGTGACAGCATCTGTGATTGGCTGTTGCACTCACGCTGCACCTCCACAATCTGTACTGGTGTCTCTTCTTGGTTGTCACAGTCGACGAGCAAACAGACATTGGCCAATGTGTGTACCAAGAACTTCAGAAATAAAAAGATAGGATTTTGAGTTTTTTGAAAAAACGTAAGTTTTTAACTTTTTTCTCATATATATAAAGCTTATTAGCATATGTACATCATTGGTAGTAACCGAGTGCTGCAGAGTATTTTTTTCTAGTTATTTGATCCAGCAGCCCTGCTGGCACCGGTTCACATTAGTCTGTGAGTGCTTTGCAGTTTTTTTTTTCTGTTTTGTATCTTATGGAGTTGCTGGCTCCATGCTGCAATTTGCACCCTTGTTGACTGCAGGTGATCTAGGGTTGAGATGGAGTCTGCCCACTGAGAGGTGGGGGGTGGACAAGGAGGATAGGGATATCAGCGTAGGACTCGTCGGACCTAAAGTCACTTTGTCGCAGTCGACGAGCAAACAGACATTGGCCAATGTGTGTACCAAGAACTTCAGAAATAAAAAGATAGGATTTTGAGTTTTTTGAAAAAACGTAAGTTTTTAACTTTTTTCTCATATA
The DNA here is from genome assembly GCA_033576535.1 of Allobates femoralis. Lineage (NCBI taxonomy): Eukaryota > Metazoa > Chordata > Amphibia > Anura > Aromobatidae > Allobates > Allobates femoralis. The sequence goes on along the minus strand of JARQOC010000008.1, from coordinate 111,481,588 downwards.
TATATAGCTTATTAGCATATGTACATCATTGGTAGTAACCGAGTGCTCAGGGGCGTAACTAGAACTGGCAGGGCCCCATAGCAAACTTTTGAACGGGGCCCCCTCCAAGACACACCCCCAATGACATGCCCCTCCAAGACACGCCCTCAATGACACGCCCCTTCAAGACACACCCCCTTACAGGCCCCAGCAGTATATACAGCAGCCCCAGTGGTATACAGCAGCCTCCCCAGTGGTATATACAGGCCCCAGCCGTATTACAGCAGCTCCAGTGGTATACAGCAGCCTCCCCAGTGGTATATACAGGCCCCAGCAGTATTACAGCAGCCTCCCCAGTGGTATATACAGGCCCCAGCAGTATTACAGCAGCCCCAGTGGTATACAGCAGCCTCCCCAGTGGTATATACAGGCCCCAGCAGTATTACTGCAGCCCCAGTGGTATATACAGGCCCCAGCAGTATTACAGCAGCCTCCCCAGTGGTATATACAGGCCCCAGCAGTATTACAGCAGCCCCAGTGGTATACAGCAGCCTCCCCAGTGGTATATACAGGCCCCAGCAGTATTACAGCAGCCCCAGTGGTATATACAGGCCCCTGGTGGTATATACAGGGCCCCTGGTGGTGGTATATACAGAGCCCCTGGTGGTGGTATACAGGGCCCCTGGTGGTGGTATATACAGGTCCCTGGTGGTGGTATATACAGGCCCCTGGTGGTGATATATACAGGTCCCTGGTGGTGGTATATACAGGCCCCTGGTGGTGGTATATACAGGCCCCTGGTGGTGGTATATACAGGCCCCTGGTGGTGGTATACAGGGCCCCTGGTGGTGGTATATACAGGCCCCTGGTGGTGGTATATACAGGCGCCTGGTGGTGGTATATACAGGCCCCTGGTGGTGGTATATACAGGCCCCTGGTGGTGGTATACAGGGCCCCGGTGGTGGTATATACAGGCCCATATACAGTGCTGCCGGCTGGGTGGGAAGCGCGGGAAGCGCACAGTTACCTGCTCTGCCTCTCCCCGTCTCCCGGCTTTTGGTGGGGCGGGCACTGCTGCGCAGTGATCACTTCCTGCAGCCCCTCTTCCGGCTCCTCTTCCAGGATAGCGGTCGCGGCGGGCGGCTGGGGGCACAGGCAGCAGGGCCCCCCGGGGATCTTGGGGCCCCCCCGGGGAGCTCGGGGCCCGCCGACCGCGGTAGGTATGCCGCTGTATTGCAGCTGTACGGCATAGCAGACGTAGCGGCGCTGGGTCCGGGACCCCCACAAGCGCCGGGCCCCAAAGCGACCGCTACGTCTGCTATGCTGGTAGTTACGCCCCTGCGAGTGCTGCAGAGTATTTTTTTCTAGTTAAATAGATAGATAGATAGATTAGATCTCACCATTTTCCCACTGCTTGCTCCCAGGGCCACTCATTAGGCTTCATGAATATTCACTGCAGTGAACTGCAACAGCCAATCACAGATGCTGACTCTCTGTGACAGCGTCTGTGATTGGCTGTTGCACTCACGCTGCACCTCCACAATCAGTACTGGTGTCTCTTCTTGGTTACCATAGAGTATAACAACTAAACTGCTGTCATATGTCTGTAAAATAACTAAATAATTGGAAAAAAAAAGTGTAGGGGTCCCCCCCATATATTTCATTCTCAGCACAGATAAAGCAGCCTGCTACGGGCTGCAAACCCCAGCTGCCTAGTTTTACCTTGGCTGGCAATAAAAAAGACCACAGAGTCCATTATTTTTTTATCATTTAAATAAATAATGTAAAACAAAATGTTTGTGTTGCCCCTTATTTATGATATCCAGCCAAGGTAAAACCAGGCAGCTGGGGGCTGGTATTCTCAGCGTGGTGAGACCCATAATTATTGGTCCCCCATGCTAGAGAATAGCAGCCTATAGCTACCCCAGATATTGGCGCATTCATTAGTATTGGCTGCTTGTTATTAAGCCCAAATTGGTAATGTTCAGGCATTTATGATTCCTGCCCATTATCAATCCAGTAAGGAAATAGTTAAAAGCATACAGAGAGAAAACCCTTTTATTAGAAATAAAACACTGACAACCTCATTTTCTCATGTATTAACCCCAAACATACCCTCTGACGATAATCCATAAAGATGTCCTTCGTGATATCTAAGCTTTGCTTCATCGGAGGTCACGCTGAAGAAGAAGCATCCTATCAGCGTGACCTCTGAGCACACAATTAGGGCCCCGAGATCAAGCAGTGGGAGACTGAGCTCTATTTATCTATCAATAGAAAAAAACAGAAAAACACAAACTAATAGCAAACCATGGATGCAAAAAAATCCTGAAATTGTGATGTCCAAAGCAAAAATCCATAAAGAAATAAAGCAAAGCAGCACTCCATAAAAAAAATAACAGTGGCCTTTAATCAAGGTCCAAAAGTGGCCCAACGCTTCGGCTTGATACAAGCTGTTCTCAATCACAGCCTTGCTTGAGAAAGGCTTGACCCAAGCTGAAACAATGCGCCACGTTTGGGGCTAGATTAAAGTCCACATTTATCTATCTATCTCGGAGGATCCTCAAATGGATCCAGTAAAAACAGCGCACAGTACCAGGCAAAATAAAAGGTAAAATTCAGTAAAAGTGTTCAAATTCAGTAAAAAAATTCAGTAAAAAATACAGTAAAAGGCAAAAATCTTTAAGGATGGAGTTTCTGCTGCAAAAACTCTGATCTGTACCCGATTTCAAAAACTGCTGGTGTGAAGCCAGCCTAAGACCCAGAGTTTGTCTGAATCTTATCTGTGTTTGTGGATCAGAATTGGTTAATCCTAGTATTGTGGGGAACCATGAGACAAGCATGGAAATCAGATGTGTTGCGTAGTAATCAATTTGAATAAAAATGTTTTGTTTTTCATTTTTTTGTTTGGATTCCTCCAGTGAAAAGAGACAGATGCAAAATGATGACGCATGAGAAAAAACGGTCCATCTTGCATAGTGTGTAAATGTAAACTAAGTCCTCATTCACACTTTAATGATTTTTCTGGTTTGCAAAAAAGGTAACATTTTCATCAATATTTATCTACGGTAATTTTCATCAATGTTTTTACCATCAGTATTTAGTCAGGATCAGTTTTATCATCTGTGTTTCATAAGTGATTTTTGCTTAAACAATAAATAAATTACAAAGCTGCTATTCATTACAATGTTAATCTCAGCTGCACACAGACTGCACATTGATGCTATGCTATGCTGAATACATAGACCTGTATGGAAAATATTACTCCGTGACCCCGATAAAAAACAGACTTGTTTACTTGATTGTTTTGCAGATGCATGGTCCACAAAAAAACATGGATATATGAATATCTCCATAGATTTGGTCTGACTTGACATCATTTAAAGTTTGACATCTTTAAAGTTTTACATCAGAAATATACCAGAAATAGCCCAGAAATTGGTCAAAATGTAGGAGTAATCACTGTCTTCTAATTATACTTGCCTTTCTTTTCTCACCCTGCTCTTTTACCATGCTCACATTTGCCCTCACTATTTTTGCTCCACGAATCCTCACTCTCCTATCCTCAAACCGCTGCACACTCGAACCAAATATCTATCTCCCCCTCTCTCTTACCCCCCACCTCTCCTCATCTGCAGACCTACTCCTTAACCTCAGACCTCTCCTACTAAAATATATTACAAGCCAGTCACTCTCCTTCACCGACCTGCTTTTCCTTTCTCTGCTCCTTCTCGCTGCTGGTGACATATACCCCAATCCTGCCCTCCCTGCCTTATACATCCAACTAATCCTCGCTTCTATCTCCCTCAAACTAAGATAAACTACCGCAATCCCTCACACGTAGAACCTGTGTCCCTGACCCCAACCCCCCTTCTTCCTCTCTCAGGAGCACTTTGGAATGCACACTCTGCCTGCAACAAGCTCCACATGATCCACAACCTCTTTACCTCCCGCAACCTCTCCTTCCTGGCCCTCACTGAGATATGACTGACTGCCTCTGATACAGCTTCTCCTGCTGCACTGAGCTATGGCAGCCTCTTCTTTACCCACACTCCTCGCCCTGACAACAGACATGGAGGAGTAGTGGGTTTCCTTCTTTCTACAAATTGCTCCTTCAATCCAATCCACCCCCCACCCTCCCTTATCCTCCCCTCTTTTGAAATTCACTCTATCTATATCTACTCTCTCTCTAATTTCCAAATGGCCGTCATAGACCAACCACCAGCCTCAGCCACTGCCTTCATTGACCAATGTTCCAACTGGCTCCTTCAATTTCTCTCTGCTGACATTCTTACCATCATCATGGGTGACTTCAATATCCCAACTTACACCCGCCAGCCAACAGCCTCCAAACTCCTGTCACTTACTTCATCCTTTGGACTTACTTAGTGGTCCTTCCACAGCCACGTACACAGACAGACATACACTAGACCTCATTTTCACATGCCTCTGTTCCCTATCTAATTTCACAACCTGCCCTCTCTCCCTATCTGACCACAATCTATTCACATTCTCATCTTTGTCCTCCTAACCTGCCCCCCTTGTCCAGCCACTAGCACATCCTCGCCGAAACCTCACACATCAAGACATTCACAGACTCTCAGACTCTCTCCTAGTTCTGTCTTCCATATTTTTGCTCCATGACATGGACAGTGCCCCCGCTATCTATAATGCCAACCTCACACCAGCCATAGACTCGGTCGCCCCTCTCGTGCATGGCAAAGTGTGACAAAATAATAGGCAACCCTGCCACACCAATTTCACCAAAAAACTTTGACAAGCGTCCAGGATCACAGAACGGATTTGGAAGAAAACACACCTGCCAGACGACTTCACTGCTTTCAAACAAGTTACACTTGCCTTCAAATCAGCCCTCATTTCTGCTAAACAGATCTACTTCACAAACCTTGTATCTTCCTTATCCTACCTATCATACAACCCCAAACAACTGCTCAGCACATTTAACTCTCTCCTCCTCCCATCACTGCCCCCTCTGTCTCCCTCATCTCTGCCGAGGTCTTCGCCACATACTTCAAAAATAAGATCAACCAGACAAGGCAAACTTTACTGACCCACCACCTGAACCCATCCATATACCAGACCACTGCCCTTCCCTCATAACCTCATTCTCCAACATCACTGAATGAGAGCTCACTCATCTCCTCTCCAAATCACAACTTACTACTTGTGCATTTGACCCCATCCTTTCCCACCTGCTCCCCAACCTTACTAATACACTCATCACAGCCCTAACCCATCTCTTCAACCTATCACTATCTTCTACCTTCAAACATGCCACCATCACACCCATCCTCAAAAAGCCAAACCTTGCCCCAACTGCCATTCCCAGCTATTGCCCCATATCACTGCTCCCATTTGCTTCCAAACTCCTTGAGCAGCATGTCCATGCTCTACTTTCCTCCCACCTCTCATCTAACTCTCTCCTTTTTTAAATCAGATATATTTTATTGGAAATAGTGAAAATATAACACAACACAGGTATCCAGTAATCCTACATTTTCCGTTTCCTCTTAGAATACCCCACTAAACCCCAAACACCCGCCCCTCCCTCTATTTGTTAATCAGATACCTTGTATTAATTAGGCTGGTGTCACACACACAGATATCTGGGCAGATATTGTTCACAGATCTCTGGTTGCAGTGAAATCACAGATTGCTCCATTTGTACACAGCCACAAAATGGAACCATGTGTCCATGATTTCACTGCAACCAGATATCTGTGAACAATATCTGCCCAGATATCTGTGTGTGTGACCCCAGCCTTACAAACAGAAACACCCAAATATCAACCTACATTATGCAAAATGGATTCAAGATAACCAAACATTACCCCCCCCCTCCCACCACTCTGACAGCGTACCACCTCTATATTAACAATGATACAAACGGCTAAATATCCATTACCCCATTGTACCTATTATGCCAGCAAGGTGTCATCAAAAGTGCAATATACCTGCCATACCTCATTCCCGGTCTTAACCGTCATACTGTAAACATGGAGACCATATTTTCTCATAGAGTTTAATTTTCTCCCTCCTATCGTACAGTTATGGCCAAAAGTATTGATACCCCTGCAATTCTGTCAGATAATACTCAGTTTCTTCCTGAAAATGATTGCAATCACAAATTCTTTGGTATTATTATCTTCATTTAATTTGTCTTCAATTAAAAAACACAAAAGAGAATGAAGCAAAAAGCAAAACATTGATCATTTCACACAAAACTCCAAAAATGGGCCAGACAAAAGTATTGGCACCCTCAGCCTAATACTTGGTTGCACAACCTTTACCCAAAATAACTGCGATCAACCGCTTCCGGTAACCATCAATGAGTTTCTTACAATGCTCTGCTGGAATTTTAGACCATTCTTGTCTGGCAAACTGCTCCAGGTCCCTGATATTTGAAGGGTGCCTTCTCCAAACTGCCATTTTTAGATCTCTCCACAGGTGTACTATAAAAATATAAAAGGGTGGGGGACAAGAGGCGCAATAGTGCCCTATCACTAGTGACACTGAGAGAATTATGGCCACTTTACATGCAGCTACAGGTAACAGGTTTTCCACAGGTAACTTACTGGTTGCAGTGAAATCATGGAGACATGGTTCTATCTTGTTGCTGTGTACAAATGGAACTATGTCTCCATGATTTCACTGCAGCCAGTAAGTTACCTGTGGAAAACCTGTGAGTGGTGCTGTGGAGCGACTCACCTGGTACAGTTGTGATCCCCACAACTGGTTTGAAGGCAAACAAAATACTCCAAGCTGCTGCAGGACCTCCACCAACCACTGACCAGTGGTGATATCCAGAGAAATGATGGGAGTGTAGGTGTGTCACGGTCCGCGCTGCTCCAAGGCTCAAAAAACTCACCAAAGAGTCAGAAATTCAGCAATCAGATTTCCATCCTTTTAAAAGGAAATAAAAGGATGGAAATCTGATTGCTCAATTTCTGACTCTTTGGTGAGTTTTTTGAGCCTTGGAGCAGCGCGGACCGTGACACACCTACACTCCCATCATTTCACAGGTGTACTATGGGATTCAGGTCTGGACTCATTGCTGGCCACCTTAAAAGTCTCCAGTGCTTTCTCTCAAACCATTTTCTAGTGCTTTTTGAAGTGTGTTTTGGGTCATTGTCCTGCTGGAAGACCCATGACCTCTGAGGGAGACCCAGCTTTCTCACACTGGGCCCTACATTATGCTGCAAAATTTGTTGGCAGTCTTCAGACTTCATAATGCCATGCACATGGTCAAGCAGTCCAGTGCCAGAGGCAGCAAAGCAACCCCAAAACATCAGGGAACCTCTGCCATGTTTGACTGTAGGGACCGTGTTCTTTTATTTGAATGCCTCTTTTTTTATCATGTAAACTCTATGTTGATGCCTTTGCCCAAAAAGCTCTACTTTTGTCTCATCTGACCAGAGAACATTCTTCCAAAACGTTTTAGGCTTTCACAGGTACCTTTTGGCAAACTCCAGCCTGGCTTTTTTATGTCTCGTGGTAAGAAGTGGGGTCTTCCTGGGTATCCTACCATAGAGTCCCTTTTCATTCAGACGCCAACGGATAGTACGGGTTGACACTGTTGTACCCTCGGACTGCAGGGCAGCTTGAACTTGTTTGGATGTTAGTCGAGGTTCTTTATCCACCATCCACACAATCTTGCGTTGAAATCTCTTGTCAATTTTTCTTTTCCGTCCACATCTAAGGAGATTAGCCACAGTGCCATGGGCTTTAAACTTCTTGATGACACTGCGCACAGTAGACACAGGAACATTCAGGTCTTTGGAGATGGACTTGTAGCCTTGAGATTGCTCATGCTTTCTCACAATTTGGTTTCTCAAGTCCTCAGACAGTTCTTTGGTCGTCTTTCTTCTCTCCATGCTCAATGTGGTACACACAAGGACACAGAGCTGCAAGTGTGATTTAGTTATTGCCAACACCTGTTAGGTGCCACAGGTAAGTTACAGGTGCTGTTAATTACACAAATTAGAGAAGCATCACATGATTTTTCTAACAGTTCCAATAATTTTGTCCACCCCATTTTTTATGTTTGGTGTGGAATTATATCCAATTTGGCTTTAGGACAATTCTTTTTGTGTTTTTTCATTGAAGACACTTGGCTGTCTCTGGGCTGCCAGAAAGTAGATACCTGGATTTGGCAACGCTAGTCCCCCGTCATCTTTAGGCCTCCGTAATATTTGTAGTTTGAGTCTGGACTGGTTCCCGCCCCAAATCAGGTCTCGGAAGACAGAGTTTATCCCCTTAAAGTGTCTCTGGGAGATCCACAGAGGGGTGTTGTGAATCACATACAGAACCTTGGGCATTAGAACCATTTTAATGAGGTTCATCCTACCCACCACTGACAGATGTAGTTTGTTCCAGGTATTTATTCTTCTGACGCGTTTCGGAACCTTCACCTGGCTCCTTCATCAGGGACATGTTCCTGAGGAAAGAGCCAGGTGAAGGTTCCGAAACGCATCGGAAGAATAAAGACACAATTCAGTCCAGATTCTCTCGTCTCTGGTGATCATTTTGACAGCAGCGCGCTCACAATGGCTCTTTGTCCTACAGATCTACAGACTTCTAAGATAGGCTTTCATAGCCTCCCAGACAGTTAGGGGGTCAGAGCTACCCTCATTAAAGGTAAAGTATTCAGCAACCTCTCGAGACACATTCTCCATATCAATATTATCAAAAAGAGTTTTTTACCAGGCTATTTGCGCTCCCAGAGGTCTATGATCCAAAGCTTCTTATAATTTCATAAAGAGTTTTTTAATATTTCTTAAGAAAAGCACATACAACGCGTTTCGACAGTATAAAATGTCTTTCCTATGGTAACTCGGTCTGAGCTACTTACTAGCTACCAGGGATTTGCAGCATACCGACTACTGAGGAAACCTACGCCTAGATACTTAATGGTCCCTAGTGACCGATACGCAAGTGAACAAGACCTAAAAAAGGTGAGTGCCATCCACATCCACCTACGATCTGATTATACATTTACATTTAGATCGGTGCAATTTCTTCCTTTCCTTTTCTTCTACCAGAAACCATATCAATATTATGTAACCATACCGGATCTAACTTCCCCTCCCGCCCCAGCCCCTCTCGCCCGGATATATTCCCAATAGACAACAGCATTGGACTATGGTCTGAGATTATTTTAGTCAGGTAGTCAATTTCCTTAACCCCAGCATCCATCAGCTCATTCCCCAGGGCCAGATCGATACGGGACAACGCATCATGGGATGTAGAGTAGCACGAGAAGCATATTTTCCCAGAATTTCTCACCCTCCATAGATCAACCAAACCCAGTTTTTGAATATAGGTGCCAAAAGGTGTAATGCTACCACTCTGTATCCCCTGCTGCCTCCTACTCCTATCCCAAAATGCGTCAATGACATTGTTGAAGTCCCCGATCAAAAGGAGTGGTAGCCTGTCCCACTTCGCCGAGATTCTCCTTACCTCTCTTATCTTAACTCCCAAGTATGGTGGCAGGATATATATAGCAGCAATACACATCAATTGTCCGAACAATTTACATAGTACAACAATGTATTGTCCCTCTGTGTCCACATACTTCTCCATCTCCTCGTATTGGGCAGAACTATGGATCAGCATAGACACCCTCTGGCATAGTTAGAGAAAGTTGAATGATACGATTTTTGCACCCACCGTCTAGTAAGGATGCCTATTGTCTCATTAGTAAGATGTGTCTCTAAAAGACAGATCAATGAGGGCCTCTGATCGAGTATGTATTTTATCATGGCGGCTCGTCTATTTTTGTCAGATAGACCCCGTACATTCCAACATAACAGTTTAATCTCCCCACCTATAATGGACAAAATAAAGAGCACTAGCACAGTTAGCCATTCCAAATGCACGCTGTTCTTTGCCTCCCCCTGCCCCCCACAAGAAGACCCCAACGAAAACTTTCCCCCTCCCTTGTGATACACTTTACTCTCACAAAGAGAGCAGGATCCGTTAATCCTGGACCAGTCTCCATTCCTCCTATTATCCTCTTTTTTCTCCTACACTCAGAAGAGTGAGTCTCAACTATACTGCCCATCTTGTGAGTCTCAGACACTACTCCCCCTCCCCCACTTGAATAGGAGAATCGTTCTGCTATAAATTCCAATATAAACATTGAACAAAAATTCAATAAGGAACAACAAAATATATTGCAGCTGCACATTCTAATACGTTCCCATTTCCTCCTCCCAATTATTACTTCCAAAAAAAATTTACTGTCCCAGCCATTGTCCCGAGGCAGATCCATAAGAAAAAGGCCAAAGGTACAGACAATAAAATGGAAAAACTATGTCCTTAGTAAAGTAAGGGTGCTCCACAGGCACCCAAATAAAAGAGTTCAAAATTATAGCCGACATCAGGCCTGACGTCCATCAATCTCCCTTATCTTGGAGCCTCTGAGCATTAATATCAATCCACTTAGTGGCCTCCTCAGGGTTAACAAAGAAGTGAACCTTGCCCAATGCTGCCACCCGCAGTTTTGCAGGGAAAATCATGGGGTATTTAACCCCCAGTTCTCGGAGGCATCTTTTGACTTCAGAAAACTGCATCCGCTGCCTCTGCACTGTTATGGAGTAGTTCGGGTAAATGGCCACCGACTGTCCATCTATTATCAGGCTTTCCAGCTCCCTCGCTTTGCGTAAAATAATGTCCCAATCTCGATAATTAAGAAGTTTCGCCAGCATTGTGCGAGGCCCCTTGCCAGGTGGCTGAGGTTGCATTGGGACTCTATGCGCCCTCTCCACAGCGTACAGTCTGGTTAGGTTATCAGGGCCAATTTTCTCTTTAAGCCACATTTCTATATAGTCAGTGGGATTCCTCCCTTCTGCTTTTTCAGGGATACCAACAATTCTAATATTGCTCCTTCTGGAACGATTTTCAAAATCATCCGTTTTGGCGGTTATTTCAGACAACTGTTGATGAAACTTTTTCTCAGCTTTTTGCAGTGTATTTATATGATCCTCAGCCATCCCCACTTTCTTTCACCACTGCACTTGTTCTAATGTCTGTTTTCTTCAGATCTTTTTTAAGGGTGGCAACTTCCCCCTGGATCCCTAACACTTGCTGTGTCGGGGTTGTGAGGGCTTGCTTACTAAAGGTGACCACTGCAAAGACATCCTTAATGGTGGGGTTCTCCTGTATGTCCTCAGCTGCCTGTTCCACCATCGAGCTCACACTGGTGCCCTCCTTCTCTGACTCCTCCTCATCTCCCAGTGTTTCCTCGTCTTCCTCCTCAGCCCTCTCACTCTTACCAGTCTCTTCCTGCGCTTCTCCGGGCTTTCTGGCATACAGCTCCACCTTAGCAGCTATTGCCATGCAGCGCTGACAGCCCGCATTCAGTCTTTCTGCCTCCCCTCTGGTCTCGGCGCCATCTTGGGAGCAGTGTGCCTCTCCTGCGGCCACTTCTTTCTGTCGCTGGTGGGTCATGCTGAGGCGTAGAGGGTCGGGAACGCTCCTGTCGGTTGTGGGAGGTCCGGGCTGTCGGCTGGTCCACACGCTGATAACGGCTGTGCAGCAGTACCGAAGAACCAGCGGTGAGTCAGAGGGAGAGCTACGGAGCACATCCGGTCACATATCCTCCCAGGCCATGTCCCCATCTAACTCTCTCCTTGATAACTTCCAATCTGGCTTCCACTCCCACCACTCCACCGAAACAACCCTGACCAAAATTACTAATGACTTACTCACTGCCAAAGCCAACAGGCAGTTCTCCATCCTCCTCCTTCTAGACCTGTCCTCTGCCTTTGACACAGTTGATCATTGCCTACTGCTACACATTCTCTCTTCCCTTGGCATCAAAGATCTTGCCCTATCCTGAATCACTTCATACCTTTCCGACCACACATTTAGCATTTCCCACTGCCACAATACCTCCTCATCCTGCCCTCCCTCTGTTGGAGTCCCACAAGGCTCTGTCCTGGGACCCCTACTTTCCTCCATCTACACCCTTGGCCTAAGACAACTCATAAAGTCCCATGGCTTCTAATACCACCTGCATGCTGACGACACTCAGATCTACAGGTACCATCACATGCGGCAATATTGCTAAGCAATTTCACTGGCAATTTGCTGGTTGCAGTGAAATCATGGACACATTTTTCCATTTGTACACAGCAACAAAATAGAACAATGTGTCCATGATTTCATTGCCACCAGCAAATTGCCAGTGAAATTGCCTAGCAATATTGCCACGTGTGACGGTACCTTACCTCTCTGGCCCAGACGTCACCTCTCTGCTGTCCAAAATCCTGGAGTATCTATCAGCCTTATCTTCCTTCTTCACCTCTCGCTTCCTAAAACTCAATGTAGACAAAACCGAACTCATCATCTTTCCTCGATCTCATGTATCTTCCCTACCAGATCTATCTATTATGGTAAATGGCATAACGCTCTCTCCTGCACCTGAAATGCGCTGCCTTGGAGTAACTCTCGACTGCTCTGTCCTTCAAACCGCACATTTACCGTATATACTCGTGTATAAGCCGACCCCCCTACTTTTGCCCCCAAAATCTGGGAAAACCTATTGACTCGTGTATAAGCAGAGGGTGGACCCCAGCACAGGTATACAGCCCCCCCAGTGGTATACAGGCCTCCCCAGTGGTAGTATACAGCCCCCAGCAGTGTGATATACAGCAGCCTCCCCAGTGGTATATACAGGCCCCAGCAGTGTTACAGCAGCCTCCCCAGTGGTATATACAGCAGCAGCCCCAGTGGTAGTATACAGCAGCCCCAGAGGTATATACAGCAGCCCCAGTGGTAGTATACAGCAGCCCCAGAAGTATATACAGCAGTCCCAGTGGTAGTATACAGCAGCCCCAGAGGTATATACAGCAGCAGCCCCAGAGGTATATATAGCAGCAGCCCCAGAGGTATACAGCAGCAGCCCGCCCACCACCCCCATCAGTATACAGGCACCCTCCCATCAGTATCCAGGGCCCCCCCCTTGCTCCGCAAACCTGTAAAGTAAGATCATTATACTTATCACTGTCCTGTCGCCGCCGTCCCTGCCGCTGCCATCGCGCTCCTCCGGCTTCATCCGGCTTCTTCCGGCTTCCTCCTCTGGCGCACAGACAATGATGTCATTGCCTGCGCCCACCAGAGGAGGAAACCGGAAGAAGCCGGATGAAGCCGGAGGAGCGCGATGGCAGCGGCGGGGACGGCGGCGACCGGACAGTGATAAGTATAATGATCTTCCTTTACAGGTTTGCGGAGCAAGGGGGGGGGGGGGCACTAGATACTGATAGGGGGGTACCTGTATACTGATGGGGGTGGCGGGCGGGCGGCCTGCCGTATGACTCGCGTATAAGCCGAGGGGGGGACTTTTCAGCCCAATTTTTGGGCTGAAAAATTCGGCTTATACGCGAGTATATACGGTAAACACTCGCCACCTCCTGTCGCCTCCAACTCAAAAATATTTCCAAGACCTGTCCTTTCCTCAACTCTCAAGCTACTAAAATTCTTGTACATGCACTCATTATCTCCTGCCTCGATTACTGCAACATCCTCCTCTGTGGCCTCCCCTCTAACTCTCTTGCACCACTCCAGTCTGTCCTCCACTCTGCTGCCCAAATAATCCACCTCTCTCTTCGCTACTCCCGTTTCTCCCCTCTGCAAATCCCTCCACAGGCTCCCAATTCCCAATGAATCCAATTCCCACTTCTAACAGTGATCTACCAAGCCGTTCACAACCTGTCACCTTCCTATATCTCTGAACTAATGTCCCAATATCTTCCCTCACGTAATCTTTGATCCTCCCAAGACCTCCTCCTCTCCTCCACACTTATTTATTCCTCACTTAACCGCCTCCAAGACTTCTCCCGAGTATCCCCCATCCTCTGGAATTCTGTGCCCCAACACGTCACATTATCCACCACACTTGGATCCTTTAGGAAAGCTTACAGCCTGCAATGTCATTCTGCCACCTTACCACCACCACAAGAGCTGTCGCCTCACCACCACCACCACCACCAGACCTGCCGTCTCACCACCACCACCACCAGAGCTGCCGCACCCACGACCTTCTATCTCTTCCCTATTATTCTACAGAATGTAAGTCCGCCAGGACAGGGTCCTCTCCCCTCTCCACCAGTCTGTTAATTTGTTTACTGTAAACTATATATCATTTTATATGTAACCCCTTCTCATGTAGAGCACCATGGAATTAATGGTGCTATATAAATAAGTAATAATAATAATAGATTGTAATGGGTATGTATTCTATCAGTGAAAGGGCAACATCAATATGGAGTTTAGATAGGCCCCATGTCTTCTATACTCATTCCAAAAACATAATGCCCTCAATTCATCAAGAACGGTGTTCACACTGGTCCTGATGGACGAGTTTGCAGGAGTCAGACATCCATCATTCTTAAAGAGGTACAAGCCTTATAAAAGAAACATCCCTATGAAGTTTGTTCTTTCTCTGGGGGTATATATGCATGTGTGTGTTAATATACTCCCCTAACAGCAATCTCTGGTGTCCTGGGCCGTTCTGCTCCTTGTTTTAGTGATGTCATAGTTCTTCAGACTCACCGGGTCACACTGTGCTCTATGTGACCAAAAAATGACTTTTACAAGCATAGAGCATACAGGCATAGAGCAGAGTGAGCAGATAGCCTGAATAGTGGTGACATCACTAAGAAGAGGAGCAGAACAACACTGGATCCCAGAGAAGATGACAGTAGGTGAGTTTATTAACACACAATACATTACATTCACATATACACAGATTTAAAGGAAAAAAATAATGGCATGGATTCATTAAAGGGCTGTCAAGTCTAAATCCACAAGTCTGCAGTCTCTCTATAGGCCCGGTTGCACGGCAAAACATCGTTAACGACATCGCTGATATGTTACGGATATGGAGGCGTTCCAGCGACCTTGTTACGACCTCGTTGACTGTGACTCTGCCAAGTTGTAATGATAAATCGTTGGATAGCTGATCACAGGTTTGAGAGCATGTTCTCAAACCACACGAACAACAATCAGCCAACCTGGTATATCATTGTGTTTGACAACACGATAACGATGTTGTTTACAACTTCGCCCATTCACAGCAATGAGCAGGGATCGTTTGCTGGGTTGTGCGAACGATACATGCTCACAACATCGTTGGTGAGTTGTGCACGATATCTAGACAATTGACATTTCATCAATGATGTCAAAACGATGTTTGCAACGATCGCGCGCCCACGAGATCGTTGCCGATATCGTTCCAATATCGTGCCGTCTAAGGGGCCTTAAGTGTCACTCTATGTGACCATAGATTTGTCCATCCTCTCATTGCACACAGTGCGCTGTGAGGATTCTCCGGAGTCAGAGTTGGAAATGACGGTCACTTGGCCGGGAGTATGTAATATGCAGACTCCAGAATCTGACTGGAGGGTGTAGCCTTATTCAATGCAAATGTTTTGAGCAAGGCCATACCCATCTAGTCAGAATGTGGCTGGAAGACTGCATATCGCATACTCGTGGATCCCGGCTCTGATACCAGCGAATCCTCACAGCACAGTGTGTTCAATGTGAGGATTCACAAGGCTGTGGTCACAATAAGTGATTGCAAACCTATGGAATTAGCCTGGACAACCCCTTTAATGTATCAGGACCATTGGACAAGTAGCATACACTTGCATTATTTTACAATGATATGCAAGTAAACAAAATGCACATGAAAACTTTGTATAGGAGACAACAGTATGTAAATCCTCATGACAGAAAGGACCCACACCTTTTAGAATGATTCAATTTTCCTTACTCTTGCATCATTTGACCATTATGTGAAAATATATGTAAGATGGTTAGGAACTGGCTTAGTGATAGGAAAGAAAGGGTGGTTATTAATGGATCACACTCAGAATGGGTCACAGTTAACAGTGGGGTACCACAGGGGTCAGTATTGGGCCCACTTCTTTTTAATATATTTATTAATGACCTTGTAGGGGGCATACAGAGTAGAATCTCAATATTTGCAGATGAGACTAAACTCTGCAGGGTAATCAGTACAGAGGAGGACAATTTTATATTACAGGAGGATTTATGTAAACTAGAAGCTTGGGCTGATAAATGGCAAATGTGCTTTAATGGGGATAAATGTAAGGTCATGCACTTGGTCAGAGGGAATAAAAGGTATAATTATGTGCTTAATTGTAAAACACTGGGCAAAACTGTCACTGAAAAAGACCTGGGTGTATGGGTAGATGACAAACTCACATTTAGTGGCCAGTGTCAGGCAGCTGCTGCAAAGGCAAATAAAATAATGGGATGCATTAAAAGAAGCATAGATGCTCATGAGGAGAACATAATTTTACCTCTATACAAGTCACTAGTGCGACCACACTTAGAATACTGTGTACAATTCTGGTCTCCGGTGTATGAGAAAGACATAGCTGAACTAGAGCGGGTCCAGAAAAGAGCAATCAAGGTTATTAGCGGACTGAGGGGTCTGCAATACCAAGACAGGTTATTAAACGAGGTTATTTAGTTTGGAGAAACGAAGGCTTAGGGGTGATCTTATAATAATGTATAAATATATGAGGGGACAGTACAGAGACCTTTTTAATGATCTTTTTACTCTTAGGCCTGAGACGAGGACAAGGGCATCCTCTACGTCTGGAGGAAAGAAGGTTTAATCATAATCACAGACGTGGATTCTTTACTCTAAGAGCAGTGAGACTATGGAACTCTCTGCCACATGATGTTGTAATGAGTGACTCACTACTAACATTTAAGAAGGGCCTGGATGCCTTTCTTGAAAACTATAATATTACCAGTTATATATACTAGATTCTTTGATAGGGCATTGATCCAGGGAACTAGTCTGATTGCCATATCTGGAGTCAGGAAGGAATTTTTTCCCCAATGTGGAGCTTAGTATTGCCGCATGTTTTTTTTTGCCTTCCTCTGGATCAACATGTTAGGCTATGGGTTGAACTAGATGGACTTAAAGTCTTCCTTCAACCTTAAAAACTATGTTACTATGTTACTATGTATTACAGTAACAGGTTGTGGTTTTTAGTTACTAATATACATCATTTTTGCTTATAGAAAAATTCTTTTTTATACGTTCTATGGTAAAAGACCTTTTAAATGTATTTGAAGCTAAAATCTATAAAACCTGCTGCCTAATGACACACAAAACAGCCTACGCCTGGCTCCATATGATCCTGGCTTTCATGCTGGCTTTTAGCACAAACCAATGGAGGTGGAGAGAACTTTTAAAATCGATCAATTAGAGATGGCATTAAACATATCCTTATTTTCCCAAGATGTATGCCAGTTATATAAGGGTGTGTGCCCACATAGTGGTTTAGTGTCGGTTTAGCAGCGAAAACCGCCGGCGGTTTAGCATAGGTTTTATTTAAATTTATGTAAATCATTAGCAGCTTTAGGACTTACAAGTAACCCTATGTAATTTAGAAAACGCTGTGCACACATAGTGGGTTTATGTGAGCAGATCTGCCAGCGGTTGGGCGGTTTCCCAGTGGTTTAGCAGCATACAACATGTCAATTCTTCTCAGCGGTTTATGAGCAGTTCCATGGACAAAATCCTCCATAGAAAACCGCCGGAAAAACCGCTGGAAAACCGCCGGAAAACCGCTGTGCACACGCTGTAAAAACCGCTGGTAAACCGCTGAGAAACCGCTGGAAAACCGCTGGTGACTTCTGAGCTCAGGAGTCTAGGCTCCTTGAATTTTCCAGTGGTTTACTGGCGATTTCAAAGTCACTAAACCACTATGTGGGCACACAGCCTAACTGTGTGACTAGCAGGGCAACTATCAGCTGAGCTCCTTCTACAGAATTAACAAGATCTGTGAGTAGTAACTCCTTCATCGCCTTCATATGACTCTGAATAACAAAGTCATCTTGAGCCACAAAACAAAAAGGATTACCTTACTACATTGTAAACATATGTGAAAAATTGTCATGTGGACCCCATAAGCATGTATGTAAGAGGCTTGAAAATTGGGTCTTCTACTGTTTTATAAAATGAAGTGCTGATGCTACATGAACCCACCTATTGTAATCCCAAATTTTCAGACCAGACATATCCTTCATTGGTTGAATGCTTCACAAAAAGCTGGGTAAAATCATAGCTGTTATGTATTTTCTACAAACCCGGTGGACAAGGGACACTTTCTTTAACCAGATAATGATTTAAATTTATTGCACTTGGTCCTAGTCTTAATGGGGTTGTCCAGTCTAAAATGATAATTCTGCAATCACTCTATGTGACTTCAGACTTATCAATTCTCCCAGCGCCTGCACTGAGCGCTGCAAGGATTTGTGGTTTGTACAGCGGGAACTGTATGCATGTTACCAGCCAGAACCCGACTAGTGAGCACAACCTCTCTTAATACTAGACTTCCGCTCCCACTCAGCGGCGTATCTAGGGGGGGTGCAGTCGGATCCTTTGCCCCGGGTGCAACTCAGAGGGGGCGCCAGCGCCATCACCTGGGCCGTGCGCCGACTCCTCAGCTCCGCCCTGCAAATTGTGCACGGCCGGCGCTGCGCGTGCACAATTGAACCCCTGCTGGTCCGCCCCCTGGGGGACATCTACACTAATAGTGATGTGATCTCCTGCAGGAGCACAGCTGACCAGACAGGTGGATGGTGACAGGTCAGTAGGCTGTGCTGGGCCGGATCTGGAGGATATCTGCACTAATAGAGATGTGATCTCCTGCAGGCGAACAGCTGACCATACAGGAGGGTGGTGACAGGTCAGAAGGACGAGCTGGGCAGGATCTGGAGGACATCTGCACTATTAGTGATGTGATCTCCTGAAGCACAGCTGACCATAGAGGTGGATGGTGACAGGTCAGAAGGCTGTGCTGGGCAGGATCTGGGGGTATATGTACTAATAGTGATGTGATCTCCTGCAGGAGCACAGCTGACCATAGAGGTCGATGGTGACAGGTCAGGAGGCTGTGCTGGGCAGGATCTGGGAGATATATGTACTAATAGAGATGTGATCTCCTGCAGGAGCACAGCTGACCAGACAGGTGGATGGTGACAGGTCAGGAGGCCGAGCTGGGCAGGATCTGGGGGACATCTGCACTAATAGAGATGTGATCTCCTGCAGGAGCACAGCTGACCATAGAGGTGGATGGTGACAGGTCAGGAGGTTCCCACCCCCGGGTCACGTCGCATTGTGGCTGACGTCACCCAGTGCGCCGCACGCAGTGAGCGCGCGCGTACATTGAAGTCGGACAGAGAAGACAAGAAGAGGAGCTGCTGCCTGCCTCCTGCCTCCTTATAAACGATAATGTAGCTTTACTTGGTAAGTGAGCGTTTCAAATAAAAATTGGCGGTGGTGGTGGAGGGGGGGCGCCGAAATAAATCTTTGCCCCGGGCGGCATGAAACCTAGTTACACCGCTGCTCCCACTAGTCGGACATGTCTGCTCCATACACTTGTATTTAGCGAGGCTGAGCCCACTAGTTGTTGCTGGAAACATGTATACTGCATAATTGCGGACCGTTCCCGGCTTAGAAACTGGTGAATCCTCACAGTGCAGGCGCTGGGAGGATTGATAAGTCTGAAGGACCGTGACTAAACAGCTACCTCTTCTTCACTAGAGCCTCTGATAGTGAAGTTAGACTTGGGCTGGTGGGTAGCTATCAGGTGGCACTCCAGTGGATTATGGTATATTGACAGCTGACTCAGCAGGAGATGGAAATGTAGGCAGGCACAGTCTCTGGTGTAGGTAGGTGCTGCTGGATGTGTGGCAGCAGACCCAGCAGCAGAGCTGGTGCAGTGGGTATGGCAGTAGGGCTGGTTCGAGCTAATCCAGTTGGTGGTTTGAGCTAGTGCAGTAGGGTATGGCAGCGAGGCTGATACAGGCAGGTACTTATGGGTGTAGCGATGCTAGGAACCAGACACAGGTTAGGTAAAGCATGGGACTCAGGATACAGCAAGGGTAATGGGGACCTTACAACTAGCAGCATGTCTCTAGCATAGACTATGTTTCTCAGGCATTTCCCATAGGGGGAAGGTGCCTTAAATACTCTGTGCTGCTCAACCATAATCTGAAAAGCACTTCTGGGTAGGGAGCACTGGCCGTTTAAGAGCAGTTGGCGTGTTGTGCGTGTGACCATGGCACGCTCCCAGGATACCTGTGTGACATCAGCAGTCCTTGGGAGCAGAAAGCAGAATATGGAGCCCGGGGAGATGCTGCGCAATCACTGGAGGGGTGAGTACGCCGTGAACGCCGGTCTCTCTGATGTGATGCCACTGCGCCTGTAAATCACTGGCCATGGGCAGGAAGAAGCTGCTGGAAACCCACCTTAATGAGTACACGTCTGTGCAGGTTTGTCCCTTTCAGTTTTTAATGTATATCTTTCTACGTTCTCTAAAATGTCACATTGTTTCAGAGTCAAACATAACTGCTTAAAATCATACAGCCAGTGTCTGATACATGCTGCCTATAGATCGGGCAGCATATATCAGCTGTCAGGATTCCTTTAAATCTTTATTGATTTTTCCTTAACAATTTTGCTTATCCAGAAGTTTTAAAGAAATTCATGAATTGCAACCTTTACAAAATATCACATTTATTTGGCAGATATTACTCCAGTCCCTACCTAGAGTAAGGTTTTTGCACAAGTTTTCAATTTAATTTTCAGCAAACATGTTTACGCTAAAAAATCGCAGGAAATTGGTAAAGATAAAAATAAAGAACATTTTTATTCTGTGTCAAGTTTATGAATGACATGCACCATTTTGAAGACTTTGATGCAAGAGACATTAAGAAATACTACAAGACAAAAAAAAACACTTTATGACACCTCTCTGTTTTGCCAATTAGTCAGGTCACTCATAGCGCCCATAGCATCCTAAGGAAGATATTTCCTAACAACATATATTTCAAGCTAATTTATTGGTCTGGATGAGGGGTCAGAAACTTGGTTGGGTAGATGAGCTACACATAGAAAAAAATGTCATTTAGGCGACCACAATCTTTGCAGGATGAAGTGACATTTTTAGTGATACCATATTTTTTTCTATATACCGTTTGATAATATTTTTGAACATTTTTGTAGATTTTTTTTAATGGCATTCCTTGTATGGGTTTTGGTATACATTTATGGATTTGGGTTTAGATAGTTACAGATGTGGCAATCACAAACATGTACTTTTTTAGTTTAGACAAAAAACAGCATTTAAAGTGGCAAAATATATTTTCATGCTTCATTTTGAATTTCCCATCCTCGCCTTTTCCTCTCATCTAATAGTTTTGTCCCCTGTCAAGGTCTTCATTTTGTAGTAATGTCCCAATCCTGAACTTCCTCTTGTAGTAGTCCCCATCCTGGTCTTCATCTGGTAGTAATGTCCCCATCCTGGTCTTCATCTGGTAGTAATGTCCCCATCCTGGTCTTCATCTGGTAGTAATGTCCCCATCCTGGTCTTCATCTGGTAGTAATGTCCCCATCCTGGTCTTCATCAGGTATTAATGTCCCCATCCTGGTACTCCTCTTGTAGTAATGTCCTCATCCTGGTCTTCATCTTGTAAAGTCTCCATCCTGGTCCCCTTCTTGTAGTAATGTCCATTATCCTGGTCCCCTTTTTGTAGTAATGTCCATTATCCTGATCCCTATCTTGTAGTACCACATCTTGGTCTCCCTCTTGAAGTAATTTTCCCCATCCTGGTCCGCATCTTGTAGCAAATCCCCATCTTGTAGTAATTTTCACTATCTTAGTCATCTTCATGTAGTAATGTGCCCCATTCTGGTCTGCATCTTGAAGTATTGTGCCCTATCCTGGTCCTCATCTTGTATTCATGACACCATCCTGGTCCCCCTCTGCAGTAATGTCCCTGTTCTGATCCTCATCCTTTAGCAATATCCCCTTCCTGGTCCCCATCTTGTAGTAATGTCGCCATCCTGGTCCCCCTCTGCCGTAATGTCCCTATTCTGGTCCCCATCTGTAATGGCCCCATCCTGGTCATCATCTTGTAGTAATATCCCCACCATAGGCCACCGTTGCAGTAATGTCCCCATCCTGGTCCTCATCTTGTAGTTATGTCCCCATCCTGGTCCTCATCTTGTAGTAATTTCCGCATTCTTGTCCTCATCTTGTAGTTATGTCCCTATCCTGGTCCTCATCTTGTAATTATGTCCCCATCCTGGTCCTCATCTTGTAGTAATTTCCGCATCCTTGTCCTCATCTTGTAGTTATGTCCCCATCCTGGTCCTCATCTTGTAGTTATGTTCCCATCCTGGTCCTCATCTTGTAGTAATGTCCCCATCCTGGTCCTCATATTGTAGTTATGTTCCCATCCTGGTCCTCATCTTGTAGTAATTTCCACATCCTTGTCCTTATCTTGTAGTAATGTCCCCTTCCTGGTCCCCTTATTGTAGTAATGTGGCCATTCTGGTCTCAATCTTGTTGTAATCTGCTAATCCTGGTCTCTCTCTTGTAATAATGTCCCCATCCTGTACCCCTCTTGTATTAAGTTCACCATCCTTTTCCTGTCTTTAACCAATATTCCACACACTGGTCCCCTCCTGGCCCTGTTCCCTACTAAGTTGCTTTTCACATACACATTAAAAAAAATCTTTCTCACCTGTCCTCCGTTCTCTCGGTGTCTTCCTTTCTTCACAGCCGTAGCAGTACATGGCAATGACATCATATGCTGCCATGTCAGTGTTGAGCCCACTGGGACGAGGGTACTCGGTACCGGACCGTGTCTGCTGCGGGGGAAGTCACGGGTCGTCCTGGTCCGGTCTGTTTCCCGGGCCCTGGCAAATAAAAGGGGTGTATTTACAGGGGATTGTCAGTCGTGACGCCACCCACCATATGCGGCCAGTGATGGGGCCGCCACTGCTGCAGAACCTCCGGGGATGATGGAATGGCAGCTTAGGTGTAATAGTTCCAGTGGGTAGAACTGTATTCCCCGGGGCAGTGATGGTATAGTCTATAATGGATATGAATGGTGAAGACGGGGTTAAAGGACACACACTTAGTAGTCAAAGGTGCAATTCTCCTCTTCTCCTGATGCTGCAGCTTCTTCTAATCCGTGTGCAGAGCTGACAGGCTGGTAGCTCTGCAGATGGAAGCTCTCTGTTACTGAATGTAGGGCAAAGGTTGCAATCAATACACAGACTCACAGTTTAGCTGTTTTCCAAAGCTTTACTGCCGATGTTGTTACGGGTTATAGTCCACGGAGTCTGTAATGGGGCTAAGCTCTCTTCCCACCCTGTCCGGGTCGTCAGCTTCCTCGTGTTACGCTGTGTGTGTGTCCTGAGCTGCTGCGTCTAGCTAAGCTGCTGGGACTTCTCACTCTTTCTCTGTGTTCTGCTGGTACCACTTGGCTAGGCAACTTGAGTCCTCTGTGCTGTGCTGACCCCTCCGTGTTGCTTTGCACTGGTACTAGGGGCATCTAGAGATCCCACTGTTCCTGGATTCACTGTGCTGTGGGTGCGAGACACAGTACCGGA
Organism: Allobates femoralis; assembly: GCA_033576535.1. Taxonomy (NCBI): domain Eukaryota; kingdom Metazoa; phylum Chordata; class Amphibia; order Anura; family Aromobatidae; genus Allobates; species Allobates femoralis. Next base: position 111,458,130 of record JARQOC010000008.1, on the reverse strand, counting down.
TCCGGTGTCCATTCCGTGCGCTCTTCTGGGGCAAGTGAAAGTGTCACTCCAGCTCCCAGACGTGTTCCTCTGTCTGTAGTTCTCCTGTTCCTCTGACCCTTGCTGGGCCTGCACTAAGTTTTGCACTAACTTGTGCTCTTCACAGCACTGCACCGTGCTGTACGGTCTGCTCTCAGTTCTCCTGAGCTGTTCTGAGCTACTTCCTCATGAGCTGGAGTATTTAAGGGAGCAGGTGGTGCTCCCCCTCCTGGCCCAGAGGTGCTAGTGTTTGTCAGTGTGTAGTGGGGAGAGAACCTATGTGGTGTTATTGTGGCATATTAACCCATGGGGTGCCACATCAGCATGTCGAAGACAGCGGCTGGCCTCTGAACTTGATGTTGCAGTGCAGTGTGCTGGTCTCTGTGCCGCAATACCTTTTCAACTGAATATGCATCCAAGCACAATACCCTGGTGCCGGCCCCGACCACCAGTTATCATTTGTTCACTGATAGTCTAATATGGTGAGCCACTTTTAATATTTCTAAGGCAGTATGTGCATGACCAAACTTGAAGGTGTTCAATAAAGGCTCAGGCAGTGGGGTAACTTGAGGCTCATGGGCCCCAATGCGAAAGCTCCAACAGGGCCCCCAATTATTGTAAATATTTAAAAGCAATAGTCTTTTTCTACAGGCCATAGAGACTTCTGGGGCCCCTACGCTCCAGGGCCCCAGTTCAATTGCAACCCCTGCACCTGTTGTAGTTACGCCCCTGGACTCAGGAGAACAACAAATCTTTTCCGGTGCAGTTAAGGGTTTGGTACTTGAGAGTCGAGGTGAATTGATTTGCCGCAAATCAAATTTGGGGAGAATGTCTATGAAGTCGGCAAATTCGAATTTCAAAAGCTTTGATTATGTCTATTATTAATGGTATTTTATTTACGCTATACATTGTCAACTATTGAGTTTTTTACTATATAGGTTAAATTGCAAAAACGCTGAAAAGTCAGTGTTTCTACCTTGAAGGAGTATTGATTTGTGCAGAGGAGAGCACCTTTTCCATGTCCCAGCTCTCAGCTGCCCACTGTTTTTCAGATACTGTAGTTATGACGTTGCATTGTGAGCAGAGGGCAGACTTTAATGTTACGTGGTATTTGGAAAGTAGGTTACTAGGTCAGGTACATCTAGTCCTGAGTGTTTGCCAGCTCCTGCTTTTTTTACACACATTAATAAGGCAGTGACCTGCCATGCTAAAATGAGCTGAGCATGACCACTGCTTTCAATGCGGATTTATCTGAACTCTGATTATTCCTGACAATACATGCTGCTTGCTGGGAAATTATTTACCTAAGTTTGCAAAACGGAGAAAAAGTAACCAGCAATCTTTCTGGGTTTCTGCTGCACTTTGTCCGAGTTTTATGACTTTAGGAGTTCATTGTTCTTTTACAACATATAATATGTAGTTCGGAGCATGGCACAGGACAGGAGCCTGCATGTAATAAGATGTATAATTGTGCACTAAAATGAAAAACACTGGGTATAACTATCCCTGAAAAACACAGATGTATGGGATCAATAAACTCAACTTTAGTGCCCAGTGTCAGGCAGCTGCTGCAAAGACTAATGAAATAATAGGATGCATTTAAAAGAGGCATAGATGCTCATACAGTAATTTTACCTCTATACAAGTCACTAGTGCGACCACACTTAGAATACTGTGTACAATTCTGGTCTCCGGTGTATAAGAAAGACATAGCTGAACTAGAGCGGGTCCAGAGAAGAGCGACAAAAGTTATTAGAGGACTGAGGGGTCTGCAATGCCAAGACAGGTTATTAAAGGGAACTAGTCAGGTACACTGAGCACCAGAACAATGTGCACTTATGTGTTCATATCTACAATCCTTGCCTGATAGCCCCAGCATCTATCAGCATACAAAAACAGATCATTAGAAAAAGTATTTCTAAAGATCATTGATGATTTGCTAATGAGGCATTAGTTTCCCAGGCTAGTCTGTCCACATTGCATGTTATTCTGCCCCTGTGTAAGCGTGCTAACATGCTATACATAGCATTACACAGCTGTGCATTACTCACCATAGAGTGTCTTTGTCTCTAGGTGTAGGCACCCCAGTTTCAGAGAGTCTCACTGCCCATGCTTGGATGCGCCGCATTTCCGGTTATGCACATATAACAGCCAGGTGTATATATCCTGGCATCATAGTACACATGGCCAAAAACCATATTCTGATCATGACCGATGAGGCTCTCTGATGCCAACACTGCTTACATCCGGAGACAGAGACGCTGAACTGTGAGTAATGCACAGCTGTGCAATGCTATCTATAGCATGTTAGCACGCCTACACAGGGGCAGAATAACATGCTATGTGGGCTGGTTAGTCTGGGGAACTAATGCCGCATTGGTAAATCATAAATGATTTTTAGAAATACTTTTTAGGCTGGGGTCACACATAGAAATCCGTTTTTGGAAGTGATTTTCATCACCAATCCGTTTTTTATAGGGTGCTTTTTGAGCCTCCTGCACCCCTGAACGTTTTTGGACTTAGTCATTTTTTCATTAAAAACGCATATGCGTTAACGCATGCCTATATGTGCCATGGGTTAACGCATGCGTTTCCCATAGGGCCCCATGTTAAAAAAACGCATGTGTTTTTTAACTGTTGCCAAAAACGTTGCTAGCAACGTTTTTGGCTCAAAAACGGACAGAGCAATGTTTTGAAGTCCAGAAAAAAACGGACAGGGTGTTTATTACATCCAATCCGTTTTTCTGTCAGTTTTTGGACTTAGAAAAAAAAAAATGACAAAAATGAAGCCAAAAACGGACCAAGGGCTTATGTGTGACCCTATCCTGACCCTAGCCTTATAAAGATCGATTTATGTATGCTGCCAGATGCTGGAGGCAGGAATTTGAGATATGTACCCAGAACTGCTCGTGTTTCTGGGTGCACAGGGGACCTGACAGATTCCCTTTACACTTGGGATTATTCAGTTTGGAAAACGAAGGCTTGGAGGCAATTTTATTACAATATATAAATATATGAGAGGACAGTACAGAAACCTTTCTAATGATCCTTTTACTTTTCGGCCAGTAATGATGATGATAAAGGCCATTCTCTACATCCTGAGGAAAGAAGGTTATCACAGATACAGATTATTAACTGTAATGGTACCTTTACACGCCGCCACAACAGGATGGATACCAACGGCAACTTCACGTGCACGAGCACGGCCGAACGGTTACCAACGGGAACCGCACCCCTCTATACACGCCGCCACAAGGTGCGCTACGCTACGCTACATCTACAGCTACATACATCGCCGGGTGTCGCAAGTAGCCGTCTGTAGCTCAGCGTACCAGCTTTACACACAGCCACCACAGAGTGATCTGGGAGCAACAAAGGCAGGACGTAAAACAAATAGGCGTGCCACAGACCTGTACGCCCGCGCCCAAACCACAACCATTGGCCAACACTACGGAGTTGTGATTGGGCACGACGGAAAGGGCGGATGGCCGAGACGTGCCGTACTAGTGAACGGAGTGTGGCACGGAATAAGCGCTTGTGACATGGCGGAGCCTGGCGAATGCATCCAAAGCGATGGTAATGGGTCACGCTAGAGCGGTGGCCAGTCACATATCCCGTGTGTATTAAAGTAGCGGTCCGGGGCTATGTGTGCGTAGTACAAGTGTTTGCCGTGTCACGCACGATCAGCGCTTGTGACAGCCGCGTGTGCAGATTGAACTGAGGTGCGTTTGTGTGCCACACATTAGCGTCTTACAAAAGACAGTATGTGCCTTTTCTGTCAAAAATCTGTGACAACTGTGGCGAAGTATGTGTATGTATACAGGCTGAATGGGGTTTAATATATGTGCTGACAGATGTGAATGTAGTGGAACAGCTTCCAAGGCACAAAGTCAAAGATCTGTGTGACAGTGTATTAGCAAACACCTGACAAGAATATGTCCTGCATCAATGTGCTGTGTGCAGGGGACCCTCTGCCTACAACAAAATAAAGGATCATGTACGCACAATGGCCACAAACACTGTTGGGCAAAAGACTTTCCGAAAAACATGGCTACCCACACATATTGTGTGCACAATCCCAGCCAATAGGTGGCTATGACATCCCAGGCCCCCACCCAACCCTGCATCACATTGCCCTCCTCCACCAAGTAATCAGGCTCACACAGATGATGTTGGATCCAACAGAAAAAGGTTTTAATATATTGCATGAATCTTGACCTTGTCTTGTGCAAACAAAATATACATGAAGTAAAAAACATTGTAGAATTCAAGAGCAGGTGACATTAATCAGGCAAATTCAATGGATAAGCAAATCACCACACATTGCAAACTGTGCATGGGAAAAAATACTAAAATAACCTAAACTAACTAACTAAATAAACTACATAATGAAAACTCATGCACATAATGCAAACAAAGAGAATGGAAAAGGTCAACCAAACATTAAAGGGGTGCAGCTAACCTGCTGTCACCTCCATTGAAAACACAAAAAGCAACTCCCAGAGCCAGCCACATTATATGGCCTGGTCCTGCCAGCTCACTGCACCAGACCCATTGAAGTAGGAGCAGTAAGCTTCTCTACTGTCCCTGGCCTCCTGCCGAGTGCGGCCATGGCTCTGCGGCTGGAGTGGCACAATCACATGGGCCTCATCACGCCAAGACCCTGGACGGAGCTCCCCTGTTGTAGCGTCTGCATTATCTACATAACCTCCTGGCGTGTATGATGCCCTATCCCTACGACGCAGGAAGTTATGTAGCACACAGCAGGCCACCACTACCGCGTCAATAGACTCCGGTTTCATATGTATAGGTGTATGAAAAATCCGGAATCTATTGGCCATTATCCCAAACGCATTTTCAACTACTCGGCGGGCCCGGGATAGCGGTAGTTGAAAATGCGTCTCGCAGAAGTAAGGGCCCTCTGGGGATATGGCCGCAGTAGGTGTTCCTGAAGTGGGAAAGCTTCATCCGCCACAAACGCAAAGTTGAGATGTTCGGTCGTGTGCTCATTTGAGGGTAAGTTTAGCCCACCATTCCCTAGTAGTGTTGCAAGGAGCTTAGGGCAAACACCCCCCCATCTGAGTTGCGACCAGGCATTCCAACATCCACGTAGAGGAACTCATAGTTGGCATCTACTACAGCCATGAGGATTATACTACAATACCCTTTGTAATTGTAATACAAAGAGCCAGAGTGGGCAGGTTTGGTAATCCTCACGTGCTTACCATCCAATGCCCCGCCACAGTTGGGGAAGTTCCACCGGGTTTCAAACCCTTGGGCCACTTCCAGCCATTCTGCAGCGGTTAATGGCATTTTCATGTAGGCTGGCTGCAGAGCTCTCCAGATGGCCCAACACGTTTCAGGGATCAGGCGGCTCAGCAGGGGCAGGGAGACACGTGACACGTATGTGAGGGATGTCATGGACTGCCCTGTAGCCAGGAACCGCAAAGTGATCGCCAACCGCTCAGCAGCTGATACTGATGGTCGCATTATAGTGTCCTGACGCGCTATCATTGGCCCTACACGCTCCAATAGGAAGGTGAAACAGTCCTCGGGCATACGGAGATAGTTTCGGTAATCATCAGGACAGTTAAGCTCCAGCTCCCGCAACAGCTGCATGTGGCCCCGGGTTTCCCGCCTCAGAAGCCAATCACGGGTCCACATCCGCCGCTGTCTGCGCCTCATCAACCTTTCATACCGATCCTGATACCACATTTGCTCTTCCACCAACGCAAGAGCCACGATAACATTGCGGTCATGGATATTCTGCATCCTCAATATCAGCACCTGTAGATGTGAAAGCACAACATGAGTACATAGACCAAAATGTGTGCAAGTCAGCAGGTTCAGCAACCCACACCTCTTTTCCATTACACACTATAGCCAAGAGGATGGGATCTCTTGTGTGGGCCCAAAACACAACCCTGAAGCAAGGACGGCAAACACCCAGTAGTCACCCCAAACAACATGGCACACGGCGATTGAGAGTGGCCTCCTCTACATCCACGTCAATGGGAGCTCCCAAAATTCACACATCTGCACCTAGGTGAGTTAGAAAGGGACATGTGTCACCAATAATGTTGGTCAAACAGGTCCCATAATCCATGACACAGCCCATAATGTCAATTGATTACAGTAAAAATGAGAAGAATAACGAATGTGACGTACCCCGATATGGAAGGTTGAGGAAGGCTACATGAACCAAACCACATTGCACATGACTGCGGATGGTTACCCATGGTGTAATTGGTTTTTGAAGGTGTCATTTTAAATACACATGTATGCCATGTCTGGCGCCCAACACCTCAAAGCCCTGGGTCATCCCATTCCCGTTGAACACAGTCTCCATTGGCCACAACCAGTATGCAGAAATCGATCCAGTCGACATGAGTGACACAGTTCCGTCTACAGTCATGCATCCATTCTCCTGTATGTTGTCTGCAAACAAACACAGCAATGTATCTCAACAAAAGTGTCAAGGCCACACAAAATGCCGTATCCTAACCCACACACCTACACTATATGTCGTCCCCAAAAATACAAACCCCTATATCGGCCGCTACACCAGTCTCCGGCGCTCTCCAAGAACATCAACATATGCACCCCACCCTGCGCCAATTCCATGTGTGTCCACAAAAAACTTACCTAATGGGTCTGGCCAGCAAGCGTAATGTTTGGCGGGATGGGCAACTTTTAAAGGGCCGGCAACCTATCACGATTCTGCGATCTCCACCAATTAGCGGAAGGCAAATCCGCACCCAGGTGCCCCTTCAGGATGTGCATTATTGTGTCCGCTGTGATTGGTGTCCCGGACTATAAAGGCAGGTCAATGGCCACTGCTCCGTGTCCAGACGTCGATGTGCATTGAGCTACTAGTGTCCTGTTTGACTTCTGTTGCTCTGACGGTAAGCCTCTTTAGCGGTTTGTAAGAAAATGTAATGAACGCAGCTGGTTCTGGCACAGGCAGCTTAGGCGATGTTTGTATGGCGATGTTTGAAGCGGCATGCAAATATTGAACACGTAATATTAAATATGTGAACCTTATTCTGTGTCGCCCAGTAGCCAGGTAGTGCCTCTACTTATATAGTGTAAGTATGTATTGCACCTTCTGCTTTTTGGCAATGGTAAAAGAGCACGCTTGTTATTTCTTTGGCTGGTACTTCACATCAACATTTCAGGGGTGGTAGAATTGTGGCGGACATTCCAGGGATGTTGGGTACATGTGTTAAAATGGGACTTCCACGTCTGGAGGAACACCTACATGATCATCTGGGTGCACATTACATGTAGTATGTGCAGTGTTGCCACACACCCAGCCCGCCTTTCTCATATAGTGACCCCTTACCATTGTGGACACTGGCCAGGTACTAGTTAGCACACAACGTGTTAGGTCACATGTTGCCCTCTACAGGTATGTACGCACACACCGTGTCAAGGTGTGTTGCAATAGGTACATTGGGGACAGAAATCATGTTTGAAACATCTGTAGGTGGACACCGATATCCGGGGCTTGATATTGGCAGCATACATGTGTTTGACTTAGTAGCGGTCTGAGATTGAGAAAATGGCACACTCATGGCCAGTTTCACTCCACAAAATAGCTGCATAGATGATCACTGTAGAAAGTTAATGATTATGTGTATGATTGTGGCAAGTTTTGAAATGTCGGTATGCCTTGTGTTGTGACTGTGTTCTTTTTGTTTTAATTTTTCATCGGCAGATGCCGAGGGGTACTGTGGAATTGGAATCCCAGCTTCTCACGGAGTATCAGCGGCACGAATGTTTGTGGCGCAGCTCGCTGCCCGAATATAAAAATCGGGCAGCGAGGGCCGAGGCCTACAGGAGTCTTGTGGCTCTGGCAAAATCGCTTGGAGCCAAGGGTAGGCAAGACGTGGGACCAGCCTATGGTGGCACTTAAGATCAAGAACATGAGGTCGGCGTTCATGCGGGCTCACATTCAGTACCAGCGTCGTCGCTCAGGGGCTGGAGCAGAGGAGGTACCATCACCTACCCTATGGTACTATCCCCTCTTCACCTTCATCCTGGGCGAGGTTCGCCCGCATCGAACGACCACCAACTGCCCCGTTGCTGCGTCCCATGTAGGCCCGGCTGCATCACCACCTGCGCCACAGGAGGTGGGTAATTGTGTGACAGTGGTGGGCCACAATGTTTCCTTCACATGTGTGTTTCGATAAATCCTTCACACCAAATGTGTTGCCATATTTACCTCCTTGCTGCGGCACACCTTGGTGTGTCAATCTATCTGCCCTCCTTCCCTGACTTACCAGACTTTTCTATTCTATGCTTCCAGCCGTATTGCAATGTTGCTTCTTCCACAACATCTTGGTATGTTTAGGTTAGTTATTTAAGGGTTTCAAGATAGCAGGTGGTTTGTTCTCAAACAGCCACATAGTACCATGTAGTAAATGGTGCTGTCTCACATGTGTGTTGGCTTTGTTGCCAGTGGGTTAAAGGTAATTGAGTGAGGGGTGGATTCTCACCATAAAGGAGTCCTAATGGGAAGGTGCCCAATATGTGTCATTGGCCAGCACAGCCCCCAGTATCAAGGTGTTGTGGTGACATGTCCTAATATTGGATTACGGCTACGTGACAAACAACTAATTATGTATTTAGCTGAGCTCCTGGAATGGTCGAGGTGAGTGTACAGGAGAACCACTGGTGTTGGGGTCTTGAACCTTATTTGCTTTACTGTGTTATTCCTCATTTTCCATTCTGGTAGTTGGGCTTGCTGTGTGTGGGAGTGGTATATAGAGTCCTGTTGTGAATGTATACAGTTGATATTGCCTCCACTAATGGTTTTTTTGTTTTTATTTTTTCCCCACCCACAGGCCCCAGAAGAGGACGGCTCCATTGCCGAGGATTCTGTTGCTGATGATGCTCAGCCCATGACATCTGGGGCTGAGCAGGAGGGCGCGGCGAGTGATGTGGGTCCAGGCCCAGGTCCCAGCTCCGGGATCCGTCGCCGCCGACGTCCTGCACCACCTGAGACGGAGCTGGCGACCTGGGCCCGACGCGTGTTGTTGGATGAACAACGGACCCACATTGACCCCGACGCCCTCTGCATGAGCAACAGAATGCGAGGGATGGAGCCGCTCCAGAAGAAGATCCTTCTGAGGGTGTTCCACAATGCCGCTGATGCTGCCGAGGATGGGGCCCTTCAATGGGGCTGCCACGTCCCCTCCCCCATGCAACACACCTTGTGGCCCCTTTCACCAGCTGCCCCATCTCGGCCCGTGAGAAGACCGGCCCCGCCACAGTCACCCCATCCCCCCTCAACACATCGTCGTTCAACCAGACGTTCTGGGGCAGGTCGGGGCTGCCCTCAGAGGAGGGGGGATGCGGCATTGTCAGAGCCGACAGAAGAGGAGTAATTTGGACACTAGTAGCCAATGCACAGAATTGGCAGTCTGGACTTTATAATTTCACGAATTTGGTTTTATATGTATATTTTGTTTATTGATTTTTGGCCAAAATTAGTGGTTTTTTTTAAATTTTTTTTTCCCACTTACATTATATTATTTGTAATTTATTTTTAATTCCAGGCTGGAATAAATTTTATTTATTAACACAATTGTGTATTCATTTCAGAATAAGGATTGTGTGGGTTTTTGGGGGTGAATGGAATTGTGGCCAATAATAGGTTTCCCCAAGCAACACAATATGGGCCAGTGCTCGCTCAGCAGGATCACCATCGGTTCATTTGGAATGTCTTAGCACATTCACAAAGGGATGTTGTGATGTGCCTCACATAGTTAGGTTATGGTGAGTTTTGGTCACCAATATTTAGTAAGGTCACATGAAGGAGCGTATAACAAAGTTAGAACAGCATTTTATTGTAAACATACATGTGTCACAGACATTTGCCATCATACAAGGAAGGCTTAGGCCAGATGGGGCTAGCCAGTCCACACTTGTGATGGTCCCAATGTGGGACAGTATAGGGATTGTAGGCCAGATGGGGCTAGCCGGTCCACACTAGTGATGGTCCCAATGTGGGACAGTATAGGGATTGTAGGCCAGATGGGGCTAGCCGGTCCACACTTGTGATGGTCCCAATGTGGGACACTATAAGAAAAGAGCCCAACGGGGGCAAAAAAAAAAATAAAACACAATATTTTCACTTTTGCAAGGCAACAAGCCAACGTGTGAAAATTTTAGGGTCCAACAAGGACAACTGTTTGTGGGGCCATGTTTGGCCAGGATACAATGCATCCCTCAAATTCATGGGTGTGAACCATGGTGTGGGTGTAGGTCCGCCAGCATTTGAGCCAGGCGGCCAAGGTCCTGCAGGCCACGCTGTAGAGCCGTGGTCAAACGGGCCACAAATGCCTGATGGGCCTGGATGAATTCCTCCATGGTAGGGGCACCTGTATTGGGAGTAAACACAAACTTTAGTACAGACTCGTCACTGCTGATGGTTAGTCATGACTGGCCGCAACCATCCACTTACCCTGTTCCTCCAAATCCAGTTCACCATCAGACGGGGAGGGAGATGGGGTCAAGCTCCATCCATATGAGCCCGCACGTTCACCATCTGGAAAAAGGGAGAACCAACATGGTTTACTTTGTTTACATAAATTGTTTGGCCCCAGATGAAATTGAAGCAACAGTGTGCAGGGTGTGTGTGGCAACATAACACACTTACCACCATAGTCACTGTGTGGGGACATGGTCACCCCAGGACTCGCCACTGAGCTGGAGACAGTGGGAGGTGGTGTTACTCCCGGGCTGGGGCTCCGTGGCCACATTATGTGGTTCAGGGGTAACAGTGGTCTTGGGCTACGGGGCAAAGACTCCTCTGGGCCGCCAGGTACTTGCTGCTCCTCGCCCTCCTGTGGGGAGTTGATGTGTTCCTCCAGCAGCCAGGCAGATGGGGACAGCTGGTCACACTCCAGCGGGCTGCCAGGTGCGGACTGGTCCTCCACGTCCTCTGTCCCGGTGGTTGACGGGACGTCTGGCTCCTGAGGCCCGGGGGAAGGTGTTGCCCCTGGGGACAAGGGTGCCACTTGAGGCTGATGTGGTGGGGTTCTTGATGGGCCACCTGTGGGTGGGGCATGGGGCCCTTCTTCTGATGAGGATTCAGCATCTAGTTTGAAATTTGAACATAAAAGACGTAATAAGATCATGCCTACACATTGTTGTCCTACAAAGAGCTTGTGTGGGTATTTATTTGACGGCTATGGCTGGGGTCACACACACACAGATATGTGGCCAGATGTTGTTGACAGATCTCTGGTTGCAGTGAAAGCATGGACACATTGTTCCATTTTGAGGCTGTCTCCAAATGTCAACATGTGACCATGATTTGACTGCAAACAGAGATGTGCAAACAATATGTGGGCAGATATCAGTATGTGTGACCCCAGCCTTACTTAGCATCAACCAGGTGATGCTGGATGCATACACTCATGTTGTATGCATGTACTGTGCGTGTGAGCCATTTTTAGGGCTGACTGGATGAGCACAACACTGTGAAGATGTGTTTGATTGTGTAGGCCACACTGTCCCTTGTCATATGTTTCCATCATTTTTTGTGTATTGTGGGACATGCACATGTGGCGGTGTGTGTTTTGGGGCAACAATTACTCACCACGCAGCCTGCCAATCCTGGCACGGATGTCCAGTATGCGACCTGGGCATTTGTGCTTCAAGTCAGCGATCTTTTTTTGGATCGCTTTGACTGTCCTCTGTACCCCCAGTTTGCAGAGCAGGGCCCGCTGGATCCGCCGCACGGTGCACCGATTGCGCAGCCTGGGGTGGCGGTGGTGATGGTGGCCCCAATAGTCCCGACGGTCACAATGATCAATGAGGATGATCAGCTCCGCCATCCCCCATGTTGCGGCGCGGTGCACGGCTGCCATGACTGCTATGGTGTGTGCAGAGGCGGGGCTGGCACCTTGCAGGCAGAGTGAAAATGAAACCAACGTCATGACGTCATTACGACCGCTGTGGGGGTGACGCACCTTTATAAGTAGGCCAACACGCAGACTCGGCCGACACACTTATGCGGCCCCTACTGCAGCAGACCCACAGTGCAGTCCGTACAACACGGCTCTGATCTGTCTACTGGGTAATCTCCTCCGATGTGGTATGGGATTGTGTGCATCTGTGTGCGCGCTGCGCGCACTGCCAGACCCGGAACACTTCTACAGCAGCTGCTGTGCAATAAGCCAGAGCGGTACGTAACACACACTTGTGCGCTGTGTCCCGCATTATTCGTTTTTCATGTTGATATGATGTGCACACTGTATGTAGATCATGGGCCATTTATGATTTTACGTTCAAGTGTGTGTCCGCGTAATTGTACTACTATCTGATCGTGCATACGGCGCGTATGTGTAGTGCTGAAGGGACAGCTCATCCAAGATGGAGGGCTGTGAGGCAAGGGCCAATCGTAACGCAGCATCTTCCACCAATGATCGCTGAAGGGGCGCGGTATCACGCAGCATGGGTGACGCCTTAGCCACATTGCAGCAACATCGCCGGGTGTCCAGAGTTCCCTTCTGTAGCTTCTTTACACGCCGATACAGCTCGCTACAATCGGCGATGTTGCCATATGTTTATGGGCAGTGCACGGATACAGAGGTATCTGTAGCCGGCTGTGTCGTCCCGTCTTCAGACGCCGCTACTACGGGCGATATTGGCTCGACAAGCTACATTTGTAGCCTGTAGCGGGTTGTATCCATCCTGTTGTGGCGGCGTGTAAAGGTACCATAAGAGCAGTCAGACTATGGAACTCTCTGCCACATGATGTACGGTATTTTTCGGACTATCAGACCAACCAGACCATAGGATGTACCCAGGTTTTAGAGGAAGAAAATAAAAAATAATTTGAATGAAAAAATGTGTTCATGATGCACTGTTATGGTGGGGGGAATCTGCTGCTGACACTGTTATGAGGTAATGTACCTCAATTCTGTAGTATTGTCCTCCATCCTGGACCCATTCCAGCTATATATGTCCCCCATACTGATGTATATGTCCCAATCCTGTTATATATGTTCCCTATCCTTGTCCCATACTGGTATATATGATCCCCATACTAGTATATATAGCTGCATCCTGGTGTATGTGGCCCTAATCCAAGGACCTACTATATACTAGTATATATGACCCCTTCCTGGTATATATGGCCCTCATCTTAGTGTATATGTTCCCCATCCTGGTATATATGTAGACCCTTCCTGGGCCCAGCATTGTATATATATCCCCATCCTGGTGTATATGCCCCTCATCCCTGGGCCCATCCTGGTATACATGGTCCTCATGTTAGTATATATGTATCCTGGTATTTAAGTCAACTTCCTTGGCTCATCCTGGTATATATAAAACCCATCCTGGTATATATTGTGGCGTCCACACATGCTTAGGGGACTGCTTGGCCGCTCATTAGGCTCATGAAACCTCCTAGAGAACTGCTTGGCCACAGAAAACTGTGCAAACAACCGGGTCTTCAAGTAAAACAAAGTCCAACGGTTTATTCTCAATCCTCATAAACCGCATAAGGTATATAGGGTATTCATGGACAGGACAAGTACACTATGTCAGGCTGTCCCCACTGACCGGGACGCCACCTGGTTAGTCCATAACCGCAATCACTGACCTTTAGTCCATCAAAGGGATTGGTGGCTACAGTCTTAGCTGAGGAATGCCTCCTCTGTAGGTTCACTGACTCTGGTCCGGTCCGGGCTCAGACCGGGGGCAACCTTCCTGAGTCCAGAGTGATCCAGGCTCCCGAAGGCTTCCTCAGCTACTGTGGATGCTGGGAAAGCTCCACCCTTATTCCCAAGGCTCCTTCCTTTCCTATGGTCAAGGACCATTCCTGGCCTCACAGCCCATGTGACTAAGAGGAAGTCTGCTTATCTGTGTTCCGTCACACCCACAGGAGGATCCAGGTTAGACAGCCACTCCTCAGGCTTCCAACCTGCAGCCCATACCCTGATGAAGGTGCCAGGAGAAGCTCCAAAACGCATTGGTGGAATAAAGTAGTTTGCTACTTTTGGAACTTTGCATTCCTTGTGACTTCTTGGAACCTTACATTCCTTGTGGTTCCATTGAGGCAGCAGCACGGACCGTGGTACACCATCTTCCCAATATCTGAACCTGCAGCCCCAACACATCTAATGCCGTACCAGAGCCCTGGAACTGCAAGTCCCAGCACCAACACCTGTGGGGCTGTCAACCGCTGCATCACATATTCCCCCCCTCATGTTCAAACCAGTAGGATTGAACAAACGAAACCCAGGGGCAGCACAACCCACAGCCACACAGAAGCCCATCATCTGTTGGGCGTACCTCTCAGTTCCCGGAACAGGAGATAGCCACCGTAGCCCCTCCCTCTGGGACCGACCACCCATCAGCGTCACTGACTGTGTCTTGGTGCAGTCCTCGCTATCGGACAGTGACACGTCACTCGTCAGAGTCGACTGTACGTCAGGCCCACCCCGCCTCCAGCAGTCAATACTGTAGGGAGAGTCATGTGCGTCGGCATCCGTGGTCAAGCCGACTCTGTCCTACCATGTACCTTATCAGGTCGGTTGAGTGGGCCTGTCAGACTAGAAACACCGGAGGATGGACTACCCCCACCCAGACTACATCCACTACTCTTAGGATGTCTATGGAGGTCTCCTGAGTGGTGACTGTCAACATCATCCGTCACCACTGGAGACCCATTACTCCCTGTAGGGCTTCTGGCTCTAGCTTCTGTTGTGGCTAATCTGGTGTTCGGAGGTTTCTTTCGTGGCCGAGTGCCACCATTCCCAGATAGCTGCCACTTTCCGGGGCTCACATGTCGCTGCCTCTCAGCTCTCCGTCTTGCAAGCTTCAGCCTTTCCACTTCTCGCAGGTGAGCCACACGGTATTCTATCAGCATCTGTAGGTATCCCAAAGTGTCTTCCGTGCCTCTAGCAAAGAACGACACCATGCCATCTGCTTCGGGTATCCAGTCCTGGTGATTACGTGGACAGCTGAGTTTCATTACCCCGGACTTCTTCACCATGGTTTGCATGACCTTGCCTTTTCTCCCAATGAGCTTTTGTACCAGATCATACGGCACCCGGATGATCTCTTCCCGTAGAGTTTGAGCTTACCTCACCAGCTGCAGTTGTCTGACAGTTTCTTCTGTCTTCTCCCGCACACTCTGCTTTATGCGAATACATCGCCAGTGTATGTCACTCAGAAGTGCCACCTTCTTTGCTGTGCCTTCTGTTGTGGATAGGACCACCAGCTGTTTAGCTTTTAGGGCCAAGTACACCATACAGGCTACCAGGGCCTTCTTAAAGTCTTGGTGCACGCCTTCCCGGGAGCATTCTTCTCTCAGGTCTTCGGGTACCTCCACGAGGCACTTGTAGAGAGACGATTCGGGCTTACTGCAAGTTCCTACAGGGTCACACGGCTTAAATCTAAGGCCCGACCTGTTTACGGCTTCTTCAGTGCGTTCACCCGGGAGGAACACTGGACGCTCTACCTTCTCCAAGGTGACCACGTTCCTCATCTGGTATACAGCCAGACGACCTTTGAGCTCTGCAACTTCGTCCTCTAGCTCTGCTACTCGCCTCTCAGCAGCTCGCCTTCGTAGCTCTTCCTGCATTAACTGCTTCCCTTCTATGAGACTTCTCGTATTCTTCTCCGTCTCCAGAGCACCCACTCGAGACTCAACAGCTTGTCTCCACAGCTTCTCCTCCTTTAAGTGGGTCTGGAGCATCTCCCTGAGCTCCCTTATCTCGGCTCTGATATCCACGGGACCAGGCAAGCCCACCACATCCCAGGATATATTCACTTCGCCTCTTCCTCTTCTAGTGGCTTCTTTGACTTCTACACTCATCACCCCCTCTTGGGGTCCGGTAGCACCCCTGGCACCCTCGGCCACATCTTCTTGTGCCTGTCCAGGGGTCTCCGATTCTTTACTTGTGACCTCTGCCACGTCATACAATTCTTGGGCACCAGCAGCCCCTTTTTCCGCCCTCTCCTGGGCAACAACAACATCACCTTCCGAGGTCTCCGGACCTACTCTCTCTTCCCTCCCAGGGCCTTGTGAGTTGTCTACTCTCTTGGACCTAGCACTGTACATTTCTGGGAGGTGACCTGTTGACCGACCACCGGTTACCCGTTCAGGCCCTGGAAACCATGCCCCTTCCATCGTCATGGCTGGTTTCTTCTTCTTGTCCTCTGGGCAGGCTGTCACTACACCAGAGACTCCTATGAGCAACATCACACCAGCTTCCTTCTGGATTTCCTCTGAATCCGAGAGAGGATGCAGTCCGGTAACAGACGCATGAGATGTGTCCTCTACGTTCATCACTCTTTCAGACGGTGCAACTGGCACAACTTTCTTTTTCCCTTTTCCTTTCCGGCGATGGGAGGGTCTTAGGCCCTGGCTTGGACCCTCCTTACTGCACTCTTGGTCGGTCATCCCTGAGTTACAGTCACCCTGGGAGTCATAGGCACTCTCCCTGGTATCGTAGATCAACACATCACTAGCTAACTTGGGGCCAGCTCTCTTTTCCGGGGTTACTCCCGCTGTAACAGTCACCGGGTCGTGTCTTTCTGGGTCTGTCATGTCTCCACATTGGGGTTTCCCACAGGGTGTGTTGGTCGCCCCTACCTCTGGACTGTCACCCTTATGATGTACTGACACGGTATCACCTACGTATATTTCACAGGTAACCTCTGTAGCCTCCTGCTGTGACAGCGCCCCCTTAGGACTGTTCAGGCTCTGGCCATAACAGCCAGACCCGGACCCTTGTTCCCACAAACCAGAAAACAATTTGGAGTCCCGGCCTATTATGATGGGACACACTAAGCCTGGGACTACACCCACATCATGGCTGGCAATTACCTTGGTTGTCTCAATAACCACTCTCGACATTGGGTAATTGACAGTGCACCCATGAAGGCAGGTGACTCCAATTGTTTTACCGGGCATCAGGAAAACCTCAGACGTGGCCCTCACTAGGGTCACCCAGTTTCACTAGGGTCACCCAGTTCCTAGAATCTACCAGGCCCATCACGGGTACCGCATTGACTCCCACGGTACATGTGCGAGGGACCTCTCCGGATAGATAGTCCACCTGACAGACCGGACACCTATAGTACCTTTGTCCGAACGAACAGTCTCTCTGCACCACCCCCTGTTGGGCCATTATCCCCTTCATGGAATCTGCCCCCTTTTGGACTCCACTCCCTTTTGGGCAACAACCTCTTTTGGGACTCTGGCCCCTTTCTGGGTACCGTCCCCTTTTAGCCGATTACCCAGTCTATAGGGGGATATACTCCGGGGATACCCCACAGCAGTCGAAGAACCCAGTCCACATTGCCTCCTTCTCTCTCCCGGGGCAATGGCGCCGCACACCGCGACAGCTCCGAGCCGCATACAACCAGAATTGAGTGCGACTATTGTGGTCTTCGGGACCCCACCCCACCGAGTCACCGGAACACGTGCTTGGGTGCGTTGTGCAGTTGCCCGTAGCACCCAATGTTCATATAAGTGCACCTGTACTGTTAGCAACCATGCTTTGATGCCCCACCGGGTCGCTTGCCCGCATTCTCTCGCACATGTGACGTCCACACACGCCTAGGGGAATGCTTGGTCGCTCATTAAGCTCATGAAACCTCCTAGAGAACTGCTTGGCCACAGAAAACTGTGCAAACAACCGGGTCTTCAAGTAAAACAAAGTCCAACGGTTTATTCTCAATTCTCATAAACCGCAATCACTGATGTTTAGTCCATCAAAGGGATCGCTGGCTACAGTCTTAGCTGGGGAATGCCTCCTCTGTAGGTTCACTGACTGTGGTCCGGTCCGGGCTCAGACTGGGGGCAGCCTTCCTGAGTCCAGGGTGATCCAGGCTCCCTAAGGCTTTCTCTGCTACTGTGGATGCTGGGAAAGCATCACCCTTATTCCTAAGGCTCCTTCATTTCCTGTGGTCAAGGACCTTTCCTGACCTCACAGCCCATGTGACTAAGAGGAAGTCTGCTTATCTGTGTTCCGTCACACCCACAGGAGGATCCAGGTTAGACAGCCACTCCCCTGGCTTCCAACCTGCAGCCCCAACACATCTAATGCCATACCAGAGCCCTGGAACCGCAAGTCTCAGCACCAACACCTGTGGGGCAGTCAACCGCTGCACCACAATATGTAGACCCTTCCTGGGCTTATTCTGGTATATATGCTCCCATTCTGAGCCCATTCTGGTATATATGGCCCCATCACAGACCCATCTTGATATATATAGCTCACATCACGTCACAGACATATAAAGAAAACTATTCTATTCGCCTTCCCACAACTCCCTTGGTGCATTGTGTTCTTCTCTGATGCTGGCAACTGACTTCAGTGTGTAAGCGAGCAGAGCATGACGTCACAGCCATACATGCCGACTTACACCAATGTTACCCGCCAGAATATTCACTGCTCCCCATGCCAGGGATTATGGGAGTGGGATGCAGTTAATATTCATTTTCTTTATTCAGTCTCCTGTCAGCAGAATTTAAGACTATAAAGTAAAACTATTGCCATAATGGTGCTGAGATGCTGATTGAATACTAACCTGGATTGAAGAAATCAGTTCTTTGGATGCTGTATAATCTTTTTCTAAAGTTTCATGCTGGCTTCATCTGTGCATCGCTTGTGCATAGGGTCTTATTTCTTTGCCCCTCCCTGATCCCTACCTCTCTTTTTATTTAATCTCCACACTGCCATCTTTGCATTGGACAGCGCATGCACATTGTGCTTCTGTAGTCTGCAAGTGTTCACTGAAATGGTGGCAGAGGCACAGCCCCTGATGAAGCCACGTTTGTCTCGATACGCATTGGGTGTGCCTTTTGTCCCTGACTGTAGTTTTCATTGGTAGATACTTCCCTTAACTTCTTTTTATCATGACAAGGCTTTGCTAGTTGTATGATCTTTAACCTGTTTTTCCTGTGCATTGGTGTTCACTATCTATTTTTCAATACAGTTTGAGTTTGTATGTGATTATTTTGTGCCTGCTTAATCTTATATTTGTTTTTATATACTGTACATTGTGTTTGCACATTGTAACTACATATTGTATAAATTCATTAGCACTGTATGTTCCTATTTGGGTCACTAGGTCATGTATACAAGCAGACAGGGTTCCTCTGAATCTTAACATTAACTTTTGAATTGTGAATGCTTCATGTTGTCTTCATATGATTCTGCCAGTATATACTGAGTTAATCTCCTAAGTATGAATTGGTGCCCTGTATTTTTTTGTTGCATATCTAGAAATGGCACCAAATAGTATCAGATGACCCTTGGCTGTCATGACAACCAATCAGCGCCCTGCAATCACGTCATAAGGCTGCAGATGAGTGCGGGGAATGACTTGATTCCTGCTGGCACGTGATATCCCTGCTGTCGGAGATTGACGACAGCAGAATTTAACTGGCTAACAGCGGCAGGTGGATCTCAGATCTGTCCGATGCTGTTACAGGCACATATTGGCAGATCAGATCAGCCGACATGTGCAGGGAAAGATGTGGGCCCAGCATGTGAGCCTGCATCAAAGACAGGGAGGTGACCTTGGATGTGCTTGGTTGTGAAGGGGTTAATGCAATGTTTTTTCCACCAGTATGAAATAGAAGCGCTAAGTACAGTAAATGTCTGCATGGTCTGCACTCTACACCATCACAATAAAATTATTTTTGAAGTTGAGAAATTTCATTTGAGAATTGTGCCTTACACATTTCTATATATTATCCATTAGTATACTATCTCTTGTCAATGGTGGGAGCAGTCCTATATTTGTCCATTACATAGAAGAGATTATGATACATTGATTGAATGTCATGAACACTCCATTGATGTAGGAATAGTTCCTTTCAATGATAAAAAGCAAAAAATGAATGTCACAAACAATGATGCATGAAATTAGGTTACTCAATGTCCTTGAATTCTACCATATACCCAGAGATTCACATTATAAATAAAATGCGCTTGTCAGATTGATTCGTGTTTTATATGCTGGCGAACACTCCACAGCTGACACTTTATCACAGTCTGCTATTACACTTCATGCACGAAGCAGTAAGCCAGAGTTGTAGATATTGTGACATATCAAATAGAATACACTCTCAAGAACACTGTACAAAACCTTAACAAATACAATCAAGTGGACCATTATTATTTATTATTTATTTATATAGCGCCATTATATTCAATGGCACTATATAAATAAATTATTGAACATTTACTACAAATAAAGCATAACAGTATAGATAAGAACAGACAGAACATGGATAGAAACACAGAAGTGCACAGACATCAAAAAAATCAGTTATTTAGAATGTACTAGTGATGGTTACCCAGTAGTAAACCTAGAGCTTAGGTATCTTGAGTCCCTCAAGCTTTAAAGGGGTTTCTACTACTAGGACAATCCCTTCTGATTCCACTTGTTTCCTGCATTTAAAATACAAGACTCTGTTCTCGCCTCCCGTGCTGGCGATGTTCCAGCACTGTCAGAAATCACAGTTCTGGGGATCACGGGACATTATTATGCCTCATGAGCACTGAATCCAATCACCGCCATCTTCTCTCTCCCAGCCTTCAGATCAAATGACTTAACCAACATGAAGTGACGATGTGGCGGCCATTCACTTTTTGTTGATTGCTCCTGTTTCCAAAGGCATAGCGGGAGAAGTTCCCAGTGATTGCATGCAGGACTTACATGACTTCACAATCTTCCATGAGCAACAAAGAGTGGTTACCAACAGAGCTGGAGCATCGGCACCACGGGAGGTGAGTACAGGCTCTTTTATTTTAATTGGAGGAAACTAGTGGAATCAGAAGGGGTTGTCCCAGTAGTGAAAAATCCCTTTAAGTAAAATGGTAAGGCCCATTTTTATTGAATAAAGTTGTAAAAACACTTCAGGATGGACTCCAGAGGCCAACCAGATGATGAACTTGGCCAAGGAGCAGAAATCCACCAAAGAAGACCACTTCAAGGAACTCAAGTTTTCAACCATCACCTAAACTCAGCTTACCTTCTCTACACATGCTTCAGACTGAGCATGGAGACATATTGTCAACCTAAGGCGGCCGTCACACGCACAGATATCTCTAGCGATATTGTAAGCGATCACGTGCACGCGCAATCGCTTACAATATCGCTCACATCGCTGGTGAGATGTCACACAGACAGACTCACCAGCGATGTGGAGCCGCGATCTCGCTGGTAACTATGGTACACATCGGGTAACTAGGCGCCGCGCGTCGCTTAGTTACCCGACGTGTACCATAGTTACCATCTCCCAGCATAGGCTCTGCCGCTGGGAGATCGTTCATCGTGGTGTTATACACCACGATGAAGGAGATTGTGAAATCGATCATCGCTAGATCTGAGAACCGGACCTCAGATCAGCGATGTCACGATCAAGCGATTTCACATCGTGAATCGCTTGATTACATGCATCGATTTTAAGCCCGATATCGCTTAAGCGATCAAAAAGGAGATCGCTTAAGCGATATCGGGCAAGATATCTGTGCGTGTGACGGCCGCCTTAGTAAGAGAACTCTGGGGACTATTCAAGTCCAACTTGTAAATTTTAGAATACCAGAGGTGGAGAATGGGAAATAACTAGGTGGAATTGGGAGTGCATAGACGTAAGTCTATGACTCCCTGTACAATATCTCTTTTCATGATCTCCCTTAGGCGGCCGTCACACGCACAGATATCTCTAGCGATATTGTAAGCGATCACGTGCACGCGCAATCGCTTACAATATCGCTCACATCGCTGGTGAGATGTCACACAGACAGACTCACCAGCGATGTGGATCCGCGATCTCGCTGGTAACTATGGTACACATCGGGTAACTAGGCGCCGCGCGTCGCTTAGTTACCCGACGTGTACCATAGTTACCATCTCCCAGCATAGACTCTGCGCTGGGAAATCGCTCATCGTGGTGTTATACACCACGATGAGACAGATCGTCAAATCGCTCATCGCTAGATCTGAGAACCGGAGCTCAGATCAGCGATGTCACGATCAAGCGATTTAACATCGTAAATCGCTTGATTACATGCAACGATTTCTTGCCCGATATCGCTTAAGCGATCAAAAAGGAGATCGCTTAAACGATATCGGGCAAGAAATCGTTCCGTGTGACGGCCGCCTTAAGGATTCCTCACAATGAATAACGGCAAATTAGGGAGAGATAGAAGAACCGTTCTGACCTGAAAATAAATTTTCAGAGCAAGAATTCCAAAAGATTAGCAAAGACCATAAGATAAGCAAAACCTCCGACCTCATGTGTGTGCATTCAATTATTATAAACTGATAAGCAACATATTAGGTACATTTTCTCTTCAAGCATTGTTCTTCTATAGCTCTGTGATTCTATTACAAGGAAAAGACATTGTCCTCTGCAAGTGTCAAGAAAAATCCAACTTTTTTAAAAAGTTGCATAAAACTTTTGCAAACTCAAGTTAATGGGTCGCGTAACAATACCATGTGGTTACTTGATACAATGTAAACTAGTCAGTGTACAGCTTGTTTAACAGTGTAAATTTGTTGTTCTCACTAAATAACTAAACACACAGCCATTAATATCTAAACCGCTGGCAACAACAGTGAGTACACCTTTAAGTGTAAATGGCTAAATTGTGTCCAAATTGTCTGGCCACCATTATTTTCAAGCACTGCTTCAACGCTCTTGGCCTGGAGCTCACTAAAGCTTCACAGCATCCAGTAGATCCTCTCCAATCCTCCATGACAACATCATGGAATAGGTGGATGTTAGAGACCTTTCATTTTTCCATCTTCCATTTGAGTAGTCCCCAGAGATGATCTATAGCACGGGTCTCAAACTCGACTGGGTTGGTGGGCCGCACATAGAAAAACATTTATAGTTGGGGGCCGCATCCCTTGTAGGACTAAGTGATATTTTTAGTAATATCAGGATTTTTTGCTCAATGTAGTAAAGTACAAATCCTGATCCCCTTCTTGTAGTAATGTCCCCATCCTGTAGTAATGTCCTTTACTACTGATGTCCCCATCCTGATCCCTTTTTCTAGTGATGTCCCCATCCCGATCCACTTTAGTAGTGATGTCCCTATCCTGATCCCCTTTTGTAGTGATATCCCTCATCCCGATCCACTTTAGTAGTGATGTCCCTATCCTGATCCCCTTTTGTAGTGATATCCCTCATCCTGATCCCTTTTCTAGTAATGCCCCCATCCAGATCCCCTTTAGTAGTGATGTCCCCAATCCCGATCCCCCTCAGTAGTAATGTCCGACATCCCGATCCCCTTTAGTAGTGATGTCCCCCATCCTGGACCCCTTTTGTAGTGAGGTCCCGCATCCTGGTCCCCTTTTGCACTGATGTCACACATCCTGATCCCCTTTTCTAGGTATGTCCCCATCCTGATCCCCTTTTATAGTGATGCTCCTATCCTGTTTTACCTTCTTTTTACACACTCACATACACACTCTCACACATAAACCCCCCCCACACAAACACACATACTCTCAAACACACACACACATACTCACACACACACACACACTCACACATCCGCATACACGCACTCACATACACACTCTCACACATAACCCCCCCACACACACACATACTCTCACACACACACACACACACACACACACAACACACACACACACTCACACATCCGCATACACGCACTCACACACTCTCATACACACACTGAAACTCACACACACCTCCCACACACTTTCTTATACACATATCCTTAATCACATACTCACACACTCACCCTCACACACACACCCTCTCACATACACTCACACTTTTCTCACTTTAATGATGCATCGCTCCAGTGCAGGGGGCCGCCATGGTCCCCGCTGTGCTGACTTCTAGCCTTCACTGTTCTATGACTTCCTCCAGCCGCCGCTCAGACAAGCTCTGTTGCTCAGCAACATCAATGCAATCTGCCAGCCAGAGGCCCGCATGTGACGTCATATCCCGCCATCAGGTGCGGACCTCTCATTGGCTGGCAGCTTGCATTGATCTTGTTGAGTGGCAGAGCTTGTTAGTGCTATAGACGGATGTCATCACACAGTAGGGACTGCAGCGGCCCCATGCACTGGGGCGATGCATCATTAAGTTGTCCAAGGTGCCACGGGCCGCATAGTGAAGCCCCAGGGGCCGCATGCGGCCCTTGGGCCGCGTGTTTGAGACCCCTGATCTATAGGATTTAGGTCTGGAGACGCTAGCCACTGTAGCACCTTTACCTATAGTTTCTTTACCAGGGCAGTGGTCGTCTTGGAGGTGGATTTAGGGTAATTATGCTCAGCTTCAGTATGTCACAGTACACGTTGGCATTCATGATTCCCTCAATAAACTGTAGCTCCCCACAGCTGGCAGCACTCATGAAGCCTCAAACCATGACACTCTCATCACCATGATTGACTGTAGGCAATTTACACTTGTCTTTACACTGTGTGCAGAATTATTAGGCAAATTAGTATTTTGATCACATGATACTTTTTATACATGTTGTCCTACTCCAAGCTGTATAGGCTTGAGAGCCAACTACCAATTAAGTAAATCAGGTGATGTGCATCTCTGTAATGAGGAGGGGTGTGGTGTAATGACATCAACACCCTATGTAAGGTGTGCTTAATTATTAGGCAAATGCCTTTCCTTTGGCAAAATGAGTCAAAAGAGAGATTTGACGGGCTCTGAAAAGTCCAAAATTGTGAGATGTTTTGCAGAGGGATGCAGCAGTCTTGAAATTGCCAAACTTTTGAAGCGTGATCACCAAACAATCAAGCGCTTCATGGCAAATAGCCGACAGGGTCGCAAGAAGTGTGTTGGGCAAAAAAGACGCAAAATAACTGCCCATGAATTGAGGAAAATCAAGCGTAAAGCTGCCAAGATGCCATTTGCCACCAGTTTTGCCATATTTCAGAGCTGCAACGTTACTGAAGTATCAAAAAGCACAAGGTGTGCTATACTCAGGGACATGTCCAAGGTAAGGAAGACTGAACAACGACCACCTTTAAACAAGAAACATAAGATAAAACATCAAGACTGGACCAAGTAATATCTTAAGACTCATTTTTCAAAGCTTTTATGAACTGATGAAATGAGAGTGACTCTTGATGGGCCAGATGGATGGGCCAGAGGCTGGATCAGTAAAGAGCAGAGAGCTCCACTCTGACTCAGACACCAGCAAGATGGAGGTGGGGTACTGGTATAGGCTGGTATCATCAAAGATTAACTTGTGGGACCTTTTCGGGTTGAGGATGGAATAAAGCTCAACTCCCGGACCTACTGCCAGTTTCTGGAAGACAACTTCTTCATGCAGTGGTACAGGAAGAAGTCGGTATCGTTCAAGAAAAACATGATTTTCATGAAGGACAATGCTCCATCACATGCATCCAACTACTCCACAGCGTGGCTGGCCAGTAATGGTCTAAAAGAAGAAAAAAATAATGACATGGCCCCCTTGTTCACATGATCTCAACCCGATAGAGAACCTGTGATCCCTCCTAAAATGTGAGATCTACAGGGAGGGAAAACAGTACACCTCTCGGAACAGTGCCTGGGAGGCTGTGGTGGCTGCTGCAAGCAACGTTGATCACAAACAGATCAAGCAACTGACAGAATCTATGGATGGAAGGCTGTTGAGTGTCATCATAAAGAAATGTGGCTATATTAGACACTAATTTTTTGGGGTTTTGTTTTTGCATGTCAGAAATGTTTATTTCTAAATTTTGTGCAGTTATATTGGTTTACCTGGTGAAAATAAACAAGTGAGATGGGAATAAATTTGGTTTTTATTAGGTTGTCTAATAATTCTGCACAGTAATAGTTACCTGCACAAACAGATATCCTCCTAAGATAGCCAAATCTAAAAAAAAACACTCCAACTTCCAAAAATATTAAGCTTTGATATTTATGAGTCTTTCGGGTTGATTGAGAACATAGTTGTTGATCAATAATAAAAATAATCCTCTAAAATACAACTTGCCTAATAATTCTGCACACAGTGTATACTCCTCACCTGATACCACCACACATACGTGACACCATCTGAACCAAATATGTTTATCCTTTTGTCGTCAGACCACACGATATGGTTGCATAATCCATTTCCTTAGGGCCCTTTCACATCAGCGTTTTTTTCAAATCTCGGCAGATGCGGTGAAAAAACCGCATCTGCCGCGATTACCGCATACCGGCTGCACTTGCGGCACGGTTGCGGTAAACGCCATACAAGGTATAGGCGGACTTGCGGCAGGTGCGGCAAGTGCGGTTTTGGCACTTCCGGCAAGTGCGGCCGCGAAAAAAAACGTGGTCAGCCGCGTTTTTTTTCGCGGCTGCACCTGCCACAAGTGCAAAAACGCACTTGCTGCACCTACCGCAAGTCCGCTTATACCTTGTATGGCGTTTACCGCAACCGCGCCGCAACCGTGCCGCAAGTGCAGCCGGTATGCGGTAATTGCGGCAGATGCGTTTTTTTCACCGCATCTGCCGGGATTTGAAATAACCGCTGATGTGAAAGGGCCCTTAGTCTGCTTGTCTTTAGCAAACTGTAGCTTTCTTGTGCATTATCTTTAGCAGAGTCTTCCTTCAGGGATGACAGCCATGCAGACCAATTTGATGTAGTGTGTGGCATATGGTCTGAGCACTGACAGGCTGACTCCTCAGCACTGTAACCTCTGCAGCAAAGCTGGAAGCCTCACATGTCTATTTTGAAGAGACAACCTGTAGATATGGCACTGAGCACATGTACTCAACTTCTTTGGTTGAATATGGCAATGCCTGTTCTGAGTGGAACCTGTCTTCTTATCTGCTGTATGGTCTTGGCTACTGTGCTGCAGCTCAGTTTCATGGTGTGGCAATCTTCTTATAGCCTGGGCCATCTTTATGTAGAGCAACAATTCTTTTGTCCAGATCCTTAGAGAATTCTTTTCCATGAGGTGCCATGTTGAACTTTTATAGACCAGTATGAGAGAGTATTTGAGCAATGATATCAACTTTAGCACATGTCCTCCCCATTCGCACCTGAGACCTTGTAACATTACATACATACAACACTATGGGGCTTGCGTTTCGATGCAGCAAGTGCGGTTACACCGTATCAGCCAGATTTGGCACTTGTGGCCGTAAAAAAAAAAGCTGCAAGCAGCGTTTTTTTTTTTCGTGTCCGCAAGCGCCGGATCTCCTGCATCCGGCAGAACCGCACTTGCCACACCGAATCGCAAGCCCCATAGACAATGCAAAAGGGGCTTGCCGGATCCAGGCTGCAAGTCGGGCGTTAGGCGGCCGATCCGGTAGATGCGGCACCACCTGCCGAATCGGCCGCACATCAGCGAAAAACGCTGATGTGAAAGGGGCCTTACACTGTTATACAAGCTGAACACTGACTACTTTACATTGTATTAAAATGTCAGATCCTTAGTGTAGTCAAATTAAAGGATATAATAAAATAACTACAAAAATATGAGAGGTGTACTTACTATTGTGATATACTGTATATTATTTTTTTTTCAATGAAACCCATTGATGGTATTGTGTCTCAGGGTTCTTTGGATCATTGAAATCAATCTCAGATATCTGTGATAATTAGTTTGGCAGATGAGCCAATAAAAGGAAAACTGGGTGTTCCACAATATTGAGCAGGCCACAGTTTTCAAGTAACATGGGAAAGAAAAAGGCTGTCTCTGCTGCTGAAAAGCAACAAATAGTGCAATGCCTTGGACAAGGGATGAAAACATTTGATATTGCACGAAAACTTAAGCGTGATCATCGTATTGTGAAGAGATTTGTGGCTGATTCTGAGCACAGATGTGTTTGTGCAGATAAAGGCAGAATGATGAAGGTTTCTGCCAGGCAAGTTTAAGATTAAGAGAGCAGCTGCTAAAAAGGCCTTACAAATCAGCAAACAGATATTTGAAGCTGCTGGTGCCTCTGGAGTCCCTCGAACCTCAAGGTGTAGGATCCTTCAAAGGCTTGCTGTGGGGCATAAACCTACTATTTGGCCACCCCTAAACAGTACTCACAAGCAGACACGGTTGCAGTGGGTCCAGATATACATCAAGACTAATTTTCAAACAGTCTTGTTTACTGATGAGTGCCGAGCAACCCTGGATGGTCCAGATGAATAGAGTAGTGGATGGTTGGTGAATGCCACCATGTCCCAACAAGGCTGCGACGTCAGCAAGGAGGTGGAGGAGTCATGTTTTGGGCTGGAATCATTGGGAAACAGGTTGTAGGCCCCTTTAAGGTTCCTGAAGGTGTGAAAATGACATCTGCAACGTATATAGAGTTTCCAACTGAGAACTTTCTTCTATGGTACAAAAAGCAAAAACGTGCCTTTAGGAGCAAAATCATCCTCATGCATGTGAATGCACCATCTTACGCTACAAAGAATACCTCTGTGCCATTGGCTCCTAAAGGAGATAAACTCATGGTGTGGCCACCATCTTCCCCTGAACTCAACCCTATAGAGAACCTTAGGAGTATAATCAAGCAAAAGATCTATGAGGGTGGGAGGCAGTTCACATCAAAACAGCAGCTCTGGGAGGCTATTCTGACATCATGCAAAGAAATACAAGAAGAAACTCTCCAGAAACTCACAAGTTCATTGAATGCAAGAATTGTAAAGGTGATATCAAAGAAGGGTTCCTATGTTAACATGTAACTTAGCCTGTTAGGATGTTTTGGAGTTAAATACCTTTTTATTTCAGTGAATATGACCTCCTAATGCTGCAAATTCAACAAATGAGCATTTTCAGTTCTTTCAAACATATCAAATGTTTAGAAACTCTACCGTGCATAATAATTTGGAACAGTGCATTTAGAGGTTTTTTTAAATTTTGAAGATTATACTGTTATCATTGGGAGGTTTCTTCAATAAATTCGATGTATACTGTAATGGGTGATGACTTTTATTACACTGACTGTCATTTGCACCGACCATTTAGGAAAATCAGAAGAAAAGAACATTTGCATAATAATTTGGAACATGGTGTATATATATATATTATACAGCTCCCGTTAAGACCTATGTATCCTGTAATTGCAGACAATACACAAACCCAGTTACTTTGCGCTTTTTCATGTTACTTTTTGTGCAGTAAAGTAATAATAGCTGCAAAAATCTAGATATCCTTTCAGCATAAGGATAAGGTTGAGAACTGAGCTAAGCAGAAGCAGTCACATGTATGGCTCGGTGATTACTCTCCATGGTCCTGAAAATCTATTCCATACTTAATGTATAGAAGACTACATGGTGCTGAAATTACTCTCACGGCAGAAGTTACCATGAAATGTCTACAATTTGCCCTATTTTATTTTCATTATCTGCTTATTACAGTATGATTTTTTATAATTATATAATGTTAGAAACACACTGGAATTCATTCATAACTATGCGGCTATGACCCAAATATCTGTCATGAAAGAATACATTTAAAAGTCATCATAATATTATAGATAGGTATAAAATACTAATTGAAACTTCAGGTTGGTATAACAAGTGTAACATTTGGATAATACGGCTGACAAAACAACAGGGAAAGTGCAGTAAAAGTCCAGGGGCTCCCTGCATACTATGTAATACAGTAAAGAAGTCCAAGGACTCCCTGCATACTATGTAATACAGTAAAGAAGTCCAGGGACTCCCTGCATACTATGTAATACAGTAAAGAAGGTGGAATATCAACCAATAATGAACCCTGAGCAGAGTTTCACTATCGCTTCCTCAGGAACTATGTCCTTCAGATCTCCAGATCAGTAATTTTTTTATGATGGTTTTTGCTAGGATGGAGAAACAGCACAATGGGTTTTATTCGAGAAAAAAAGAAAAATAAATGATCATATGTGCTCAACTCAGCGGATGAAAAGAGGCATATAAATCACCACTGCTGCAGAACCACAGGCTCAAAGAGCCGATCAATAGGACAAAAAGGATGATTAGTGGTTATCCTGCACTGCCGGTCAACAATAATGTGGAGCTCACATCAAACACCCGATATCTCAGCTGATCTTATCATCTGAGATGTCGAACTAACAGCACCGATCGGATCCAGGATCCGATCGGTGGTATTAACCCTTTGGATCCCGCTGTCAATCACTGACAGCGGGATCCAAAGGTGCCGCGGCAGGGAATGCGCTGTTCCCCGCCTGCACCGGAGATTCCGCGATAGTATCGCAAGATCTCCAGCGCTCACGTGACAGCCGGGGTCCAGGCTTGATCCCGGAAGCTATCACGGAACGCTTCCTGTGAGTGGTTGGCAAGCGCTGCCAACCACTCACCATCCGCGATTCTGACAGATACCGATGTGCTGCAGCTCGTCGGTATCTGTCAGAAGCAATCGGATGGTGCAGCAGGGTGCCTCTCTAAGGGGATGTCTAAAAATAAGAATGAATTGTGAAATAAAGTTTTTCTAACATGTGAAAAAAAACATAAAAGTTCAAATCTCCCCCCTTTTCCCCCATTCACAATAAAAGTATTAAAAAAAATGTAAAAATACACATTTGGTATCGCCGCGTTCAGAATTGCCCGATCTATCAATGCATAAAATCAATTAATGAGAGCCGTAAACTGTGTAAAAGAAAAAAAGGTCCAAACGGCAAAATTACTATGCTATAAAATGCAATAACGGGCGATCAAAACAGTGCATCCACCCAAAAATGGGATCATTAGAAACATCAGCTCAAGCTGCAAAAAATAAGCCATCACACAGCCCCAGATCCTGAAAAATCAGGATGCTACAGGTCTAGAACATGGCGCAAAAATTTTTTTTCACCACTTAGATACCAGTAAAGGTATACATGTTTGGTATCTACGAACTCGTACCGACCTGAGGCATCATACCGTCATGTCGGTTTTACCATATAGTGAACATGGTGACTAAAAAACGCAAAAAACAAACATGTAATTGCACTTTTTTTGCAATTTCACTGCACTTGAAATTTTTTTGCAATTTTCCTGTACACTGTGTGGTAAAATAAATGATTGCATCTGAAAATGCAACTCATCCCGCAAAAAACAAGCCATCATATGTCTATATTGACAGAAAAATAAAAAAGTTATGGCTCTTGGAAGTAGGGCAGCAAAAAACGAAAATGAAAAATTCCAGGGTCATGAAGGGGTTAATTCCACATGTTTCGAACCTGCCTCACTTCTTCATTAGGAAATATTGATTGTGTTTTTTCTTTTTCCTAATGAAGAAGCGAGGCAGCTGTGAAACACGTTGAATCAATGAACCACGGTTTTTGAATAACGCAGCAGCATCATTATTGACCGACAGCGCAGAATAACCACTAATCATCCTATTCTCCTTATGATGGGTTTGATAATATCTAACAAGTTTGTAATGATAAAACATTCCCTACACCATTATTTAACCTGTTTTCTGACTATCTTCATCAGAATAGAGCACTAGAGATCTGATCTGATCTGACCAGCAGAGAGGAATGAATATATTAAAATGGAATAAAATTGTACTTGGTTTTAACAAAACCTGCATTCCCCAAAAATGTTTTTATTTTGCTTACACGCAGATGCAGGAAAGAAGCAGCTGTTGGCCACCATAATGCTCACCTCTCCAACCCCTCCAAGTCACCTGTTTGTTCCTTGCATATTCATATTGAGAAGGAAAAATAAAGATGGTACTCACCAATGCATAAAACCTTCTTATTTCTTCATAATATTAAAACATGTGACACGTATGCACCAGGACCGTGGGGTAGTTGGAACCGGGACAGTTCTCAGAAAGGGCACGCCATGTCATAGAATGGGGGGGATATTTACATGGGATTAAGTCATGACGCCACCCGTAGTATTGGGCAATTGGATGGCCGATGCTGTGGTTCAGGACCTCTGGGGCAGTTGGTGACGCAACCAATATCGTACAGCTCCCGACGGGTGGAGCGTGCTCCAGGGAAGATGTAAAGTCTATTTGAAGATGGTATCACTTGTAGAACAGGACAAGTGATGCAGGAAATAATCTGAGGACACAGCAGGGTGCAGTCTTCACACCAACTCTTCTTGACCCTCCTCCTAACATTGCTCTCTCCGACTCACTAACGTTTTTCCTCACGTTCCCTCTACTTCCAGGTGTCCTACCCTTCTCTACTTCCTACACCCAACCCCTCTACCTAGTTCTCCCCTCCAGCCTGAGATGGGGCCCTCCCTAAATAGGGTCCACACACACCCCTGGCCTGGAGTAGTGTGGTGTTGGGTGCAGGTGTGTGGGTACCGGATAGGGCCCCCTCGTTTCCCGAGAGTTGGGCACCACACCTCTCTGGCTGAGGTGCAGTACCTCTGTGGCATCTGGACCCACAGGGGTGCCATATAACCCCGTAAAACACAACATGTCCACAGGCTGGAACAGCTTAAAAACAGGTGTTAAAACATGCAAAATGTCAAACATGTAACTCTCTCTTCCGTTTATGAGAGGTACTCTTCACTTGAATGTTGCATACAAATACCAGGGATATAAAACATAGCATTACTCTAAATAAAACTTTCTCAACCAAGTTCATCTGGGTCCAGTGAGATCCCCTACTGGGGTGTCTTTCTCACCGTCCTAAATGCAATATGGGGGAACCCATTTCAAACCCCCAACATTGGACCTTGGCGTGGCAACAAGGCATAGCTGGTCAGCTTGTTGAACCACTTTTAACCGGGTTTACACACTCTGACTATCAATTACTTTAACATTCATTATCACACATTGAACACCCAACAAGGTTAACTAACTATTTACATTTATACTGCCACTTCTTAAGGCTGTGACTCACATAACGATATCGTTAGAGAGATCGTTGTAACTATGACGTTACAACGATCTCTCCAGCGATGTCGTTCTGTGTGACACTTTGCAGCGATCAGGCCCCTGCTGTGAGGTCGCTGATCGCTGCAAAGTGCTGCAGGTCATTTTTAGATCGATGGTTTCCCGCTGGTCGGCACGCATCGCTGCGTGTGACGGCGAGAAACCAGCAATCAGTTACCTCACTGGCTGGTAACCATGGTAAACACTGGGTATCCAGGCAGCGCACGCTGCCTAGATACCCAGTGTTTACCATGGTCACCAGCGTCCTCCCTGCTTAGCACTGCCTGTAAGCATGGAGGACGCTGGTAACTATGATAAACAGCTGCTATCCAGGCAGCCCGGAGGACGCTGACATCGCCTTCAACGATGTGGGAGGAGGCTCCCATGGCCCTGATCGCTGGGGAGATCTGCCTGTTTGACAGCTCCCCAGCGAACAGGTAACGACGCTCCAGCGATCCCGGCAGGTCGTTATTGCTGTCAGGATCGCTGGAGCGGTCGTTATGTGTGACTGGGCCTTTAGTTCTGTTTCCAGGGTAGTTCTTTAGGCCTGCAACCACCTCCTGGTCAGGCGAGTTCTCCTCTAAACTCCACACTTGGTGGCCGAAACTGAACAAGTCCTGCAGCCGGGGCTGAGACTGCGGGGCTTGGTGCTGCAGCTGGGACTGAAATCACTGGATTTGTTGGCTCCACTACCATGGGTAATAGGGGGCAACACTTTCTCTGTCACCCTTTTTACATTCAGGGCATATCACCCTCGTTCACCCACATGCCGGGTATAGGCTACACTGTCCCCTGGGTACAGGTGTTGTCCAGGGTGTCCCTTCAGCAGGTGAGACTCTACATTCCGATGATAGGAAGAGTTCATTAGCCATGTCTGGTTCCCTAATAAAGCCCCAACCGTTCATTAGGTCAAAGTGGACTACTGTACCCTGCTTCTGTACTTCCTGGGCAGTGGCCTTGGCCTGGTGGATTCTATTCCTTTCTTTTTAATTACGATCCTCCATGGCTCTCCACTGGGCCTATCACTCTTTCTCCTCTGCCTCCCACGTGGCTTCTTGCTGTCGGCGGTACTCCTCCTCACCTACAGCCTCTATTTGGGCCTTCCCTGTATGTGCTTATATCAGGGAATCCCATCAACTCCTCTCCCCGGTTCACCTAGTGGAAACCGACTCTCTCGGTGTGGACCTATTAGTGCATGGACTCAGGCTCTAAAGGGGCTGCCAGTCTATCCCCAAGGTCAGGGCCGGCGTCAGCACCCGGGCAAGTGCCGGGGCCTGGACTGCTTGGAGGTGGCCCACTGGGCCTCTGAGCGCTAAGGCTAGGGTCCAGGGCCGGCGTTAGCTAGGGTCACACATGCGTTGTGACCCTAGCCTGACGCAAGTATTTCCGCTGCAGTGCATAGCGTTTAATGCTATGCGCTGCCAGACAACGGAGCCCATAAAAACCCGCTGTTTACCTTGCCAACCAGTGGTTAGCAAGGTAAACAGTTGGTTTATATGGTCTCCAGCACCTAGCATTAAAAGCTATGCGCTGCAGTGGAAAATACTTGCGTCAGGCTAGGGTCACAACGCAAGTGCGACTCTAGCCTAACAGGGGCCCCTGAGCACTGCCCCCACACCTCAACCTCGAGGGCCTCTGAGAACTGCCCCCACAGCGGCAGCTGCTGATCTCTCAGACTCTCAGCCTGTCATGTAGTGAGATCTGCAGCTGCATTGTTTCCTGTATTGCCGCACACAGGAAATAGAGCAGCTGCAGGCAGCTCACACTACATTACAGACTGAGAGTCTGAGAGATCAGCAGCTCCAGCTAAGTTTAGATGGGAG
Source organism: Allobates femoralis (assembly GCA_033576535.1). Classification (NCBI taxonomy): domain Eukaryota; kingdom Metazoa; phylum Chordata; class Amphibia; order Anura; family Aromobatidae; genus Allobates; species Allobates femoralis. The sequence goes on along the minus strand of JARQOC010000008.1, from coordinate 111,423,478 downwards.
GAGGGGGAGGCAGCACTAAGGGGCCTCTGAGGGTCTCACGGGTCTAGGCGCAGCGCTAAGGGGCCCCCCCGGTGTTGGGGGCAGTGGTCAGGCCACCCCCCAGGGTTGGGGGCAGTGCTCAGGGGCCCCCCAGTGATGGGCGCAGTGCTCAGGGGCCCCCCAGTGTTGGGGGCAGCGCTCAGGGGCCCCTTAGTGTGCGGGCAGTGCTCAAGTGCTCCCCAGTGTTGGGAGCAGTGCCCAGGGGCCCCAGTGTTGGGGGCAGTGCTCAGGGGCCCCCAGTGTTGGGGGCAGTGCTCAGGGGCCCGCCTGTGTGGGGGCAGTGCTCAGGGGCCCCCCAGTGTTGGGGACAGTGCTCAGCGGCCCCCCAGGGTTGGGGGCAGCACTCAGGGGCCCCCCAGTGTTGGGGCAGCGCTCAGGGACCCCCGGTGTTGGGGGCGGCGCTCATATATATATTACAGTCCGCAACCTTTATAAAATATATATATATATATATACCGTATATACTCGTGTATAAGCCGACCCGTGTATAAGCCGACCCCCCTACTTTTGCCCCCAAAACCTGGGAAAACCTATTGACTCGTGTATAAGCCGAGGGTGGACCCCAGCACAGGTATACAGCCCCCAGCAGTGTGGTATACAGGCCCCCTCAGTGGTATACAGCAGCCTCCCCAGTGGTAGTATACAGCAGCCTCCCCAGTGGTAGTATACAGTAGCCTCCCCAGTGGTATATACAGCAGCCCCAGAGGGGTATACAGCAGCCCCAGAGCTGTATACAGCAGCCCCAGAGGGGTATACAGCAGCCCCAGAGGGGTATACAGCAGCCCCAGAGGGGTATATAGCAGCCCCAGAGGGGTATATAGCAGCCTCAGAGGGGTATACAGCAGCCCCAGAGCTGTATACAGCAGCCCCAGAGCGGTATACAGCAGCCCCAGAGGGGTATACAGCAGCCCCAGAGGGGTATATAGCAGCCCCAGAGGGGTATATAGCAGCCCCAGAGGGGTATATAGCAGCCCCAGAGGCGTATATAGCAGCCCCAGAGGGTATATAGCAGCCCCAGAGGGGTATATAGCAGCCCCAGAGGCGTATATAGCAGCCCCAGAGGGGTATATAGCAGCCCCAGAGGGGTATATAGCAGCCCCAGAGGGGTATACAGCAGCCCCAGAGGGGTATACAGCAGCCCCAGAGGGGTATTTAGCAGCCCCAGAGGGGTATACAGCAGCCCCCGCTGTATACAGCGGTACCCGGCTGTATAACAGCCCCCCCCCCCGTGGTATACCGGGCCCCCCCTGTGGCAACCTGTAACGGAAGCGATGATTATACTTATCGGGTCGCTGTCGCCGACGCTGACGCCGCCGCTCTGTCACCGTCCGTCACCGCGTCCTCCTGGTCTTCATGCTTCCTTCACCGGCGCACAGAAAATGACGTCATTTCCTGTGCGCCGGTGAAGGAAGCATGAAGACCAGGAGGAGCGCGGTGACGGACGGTGACAGAGCGGCGGCGGCGGCGGCGGCGACAGCGACCCGATAAGTATAATCATCGCTTCCTTTACAGGTTGCCACAGGGGGTCCCGGTATACCACGGGGGGGGCTGCATACAGCCGGGTACCCGTATATACTCGTGTATAAGCCGAGGGGGGACTTTTCAGCACATTTTTTGTGCTGAAAAACTCGGCTTATACACGAGTATATACGGTATATATATATATATACACACATATACACACATGCATACAGCAGTATGTACTAAGAGGGCCCACTGAGACTTTCGCTCGGGGCCCACAAAAACCTAGAGCCGGCCCTGCCCAAAGTCTATGGTCCGCTCCCATTCCAGGTTTCCATACCCCCTAGTTGGATTCAAGGGCTGTCGGGGGATTCAGGGGCCCAACCATGGTTTCTACAGCTACTGGGGCTACTGCTGCTGTTGATGCCTCTCCGGTGCCGGACTCTTTTTCCTTCTCCTCTGGGGTTTGGGATGCTGGTCACGAGGCCACCCACTGCTGGGACACCTTTTCCAGCAGGGCCTTCCTCTATTTCCCCATCGCAGTAATCTGTCTCTGTAGGAGCTGGTGACTCAACTCCTTCATTTTGGCCCTCAGAATCTCAAGGTCAACCAAGGGCACCTGGTCCAGGTCTTCCTCCAATCAGCTGGGGGAGTCCACCGCTTTCCCCCCATTCTCCAAAGCTCTCTGACCACCACTCGCCATGGTGCCAATCAGGTTTCACACTGCCTCTCCCACAGCACACCTGATTGCACTCTCTTCAGTGCTCCATTTGCCCTCTCCCCTTTGTGGGCGATTCCATTCGGTTTCACTATCGGCCACACCAGGAGGCGGATCCCTCTGGCAATGGACAAGTATTTTAGCATTAAAGTCTTTACAGTGGGCGGGTATGGCTTTTGGCGCCGTTTTGAAACTTGGCCCACAATGGAAGACTGCACCACTCCCCTTTGCATACACATGACGCTTGTTCTTTTTCGCGGGCGCCATTTATACAGTCTTATAGTCTCTGGGCACACGAGACCCAGTTTACCGGGTCAGTACATCCTGTTGGTCATGCCAAAAATTGACACGCCCTGTCAGGGTTGTGGGGTACTCGGAACCGGACCGGACAGTTCTCAGGGGAGGTCACGGTGGCGTGACCTGGCTCCATGGCCCTGGCCGTGTCATGAAGTGGGAGGGACATTTACACGGGATTAAGTCATGACACCACCCTTGGTATTTGGCAATTGGATGGCCGACGCTGTGGTTCAAGACCTCTAGGGCAGTTGGTGACGCAGCAAATATCGTACAGCTCCCCATGAGAGGAGCGGGGCCCAGGGCAGATGTAAAGTCTATTTGAAGATGGTATTAGTTGTAGCAAAGGACAGGTGACGCAGGAAATAATCTGAGGACGCAGTAGGGTGCAGTCTTCACACCACACTTTACTCACAGTGCTCCATTGTTACAATAGTCAGCTGGGGGCTGTGTCCTCCGACTCAGTGATCCAGCCAACTCTCATGTAGTTTGGGTGCACTTTACCAGGACCCCCTCCTCATGTACTTTTCTGGGTCGTCTCACTGCGCTGGCTCTTGTCCTCCTGCCCTGAGCCTCACACACAGTGTCCCAAGCCAACGGCCTCGGGTCCTGTTGGGCAAAGTCTACTCTGTCCCCTGACCCTATGTGGACGCCTTTTGAGTGAGTGTGTGTGGATGTGGCTGCTGCACATGAAGATACCTCAGCCTCCGGTTTGTAGTTGAGTCTTATAGTGTCTCTGCTAGTCTGGGGCCAGTCCCCTCTGCAACCCGGTCCCTCCAAACGACTCTTCTCAGCGTGGATAGGGGTGCCACAGGTGGGTTTCCCTCTTCCCCTGCCCCTGGGACCCTTTGTCTCTCTGATCTGTCCTCTCTAGCAGACTCCTCTCTCCTCATCCCTGGGATGAGCCTCTCTGTGGCTCCAATCTCCACGACATCTCTACTTCGCCCTCCTCCTAACGTCTCTCTCTCCGACTCACTAACGTTTTTCCTCACGTTCCCTCTACTTCCGGGTAACCTACCCTTCTCTACTTCCTCCACCCAACCCCTCTACCTAGTTCCCCCCTCCAGCCTGAGATGGGGCCCTCCCTAAATAGGATCTGCCCAGATCCCCTGGCCTGGCGTGGTGTGGTTTGGGTGCAGGTGTGTGGGTACCAGTTAGTGCCCTCTTCTTTCCTGAGAGTGGGGTACCACACCTCTGGCTGAGGTGCAGTACCTCTGTGGCGACTGGATTCACAGGGCTGCCACACATGTAGGTGAATGCGGACATCTTGGACACCGGCCGTTTTGCACTGTATCCAGTGTCAGGCCTTGTTCAAGTGTGTCGTAGTTCAAAACGGCCATCATCTAAGATGTTGCCCACATTCACCTGCCTTCACATTTTTTTAATGTTATGAAGAAGTAAAGGAGGGTCTACAAATTGGTTAGTGCCACCTTAATTTTTCCTTCTTAATGTGGACTGTCATGAGTTTTGCATATTGGGTGGAGCACCACCGCATTGCGGTGCTTTGTAAGATTCCCCTTTGACATCTATCATTTCATCAGCCTGGCAGATCTGTGGTGCCGAACTGAATCTATTTTTTCAGCTGTTTATAATTATTGGAACTTTATGAAATTTCTGAAAATTAAACTTAAAAATAAGTTACCTTCAATAACCAACACTGGCACCAACCCACTGTTGTATCTGACTATTTCCACTATGACTGATGCAGTGGCTTAGCTGCCTTATTGAGGAGCTTACCTTGATCTACAGCTTAGCTCTGATGTCACAAGATATAAACACAAGGATGTCAATTAGGGAAAGCTCATAGAAAGCTCAGCCCATCTGTCTATTGATGAATTGTTTTTCAATAGGTGATGGCCACATACATTTATACTGTACAATGAAGGCATTTCCATAGTTAAAACCCATATGTGTAAAGAAAACATACAGGTTTAAAAAAAGCAATTTCATCATTTTTAATGGCCCTGTTCACTGTGTGGCATAAATAATGTATTACTTGTATTCTATGGGTCGGTACAATTATGTGTATACAAAATATATGTTTCTTCATTTTTATTTCTGTTGTTCAATATTAATATATTTCATAAAAATAATATGCTCTAGTTTCAGAGCCATTACTTTATTTTTTCAACAATGTAGACATATATGTAATTAACTTTTGTTATTTATTAGGGAAGAAAATTTTGAAAAAGGCAATTCCATTTTTATAGAGAATGCTTACTTTAAGAAAATAAACTTTATTTCATTTACTTTCTTAGGGAACTTCACAATGTGATTATTTATTTGCTTTTATGAGACTTTGGTATAATGTAGTAAAGTATTATTCCAATAAACTGACAAGCCAATCTATATGGTATGGCTTAAATGGAATTTGTCAGTAGGTTTTTGCTTTGTAAAATGAGAACAGAATAATGTAGGGACAGAGACTCTGCTTCCAGTGACATGTGTTGCTGTTTCAATAAAATTAGTGTTTTATCAGCAGATTAACACTAGATGACTACATGTCTCGTGCCTCATAGTCCAACCACATCCCCACTAATGATTAGCAGCTTTCTGTCAATACACGATGTACACAGAGAGCTGTCCATCAGTGGCAAGTGGGAGGGAGTGGGGTTACCAGAGCTAAAACATTTCCATCTCTGCTTCATTTGCAGAAGATAAAACTGTGATTCTATCAAAACTGCTGCACCCATTAAACTAAGTGATACATCACTGGAATCAGGGTCTTAACATTTGGTGAAATTTGGATTACATAGAAAAGTCAACGTGCTGACTGATGCCCTTTGGTAGACATCTGCATGGCAGGGACGAGGGTCTCCTTTATGTCTCCAAACTATATAATTGGCACCTCATTTGTAGACAGCCACTGCGGATAGAGCAGGCACCAAACTTGTGCCCATGAAATCCATTGGATGTAACTGTTTGCTTTGAACATCTGTTTGTGGAAAGGGATGAAAGTTGTTACCTGATTTGGATAACACTTTTAAGTTTGAAGGATCCCTTAAACAAGAAGCAGATCATTCCCCATGCAGAAACAAGTGTTCAAATTCCCTGCAGCACCACTAGAGGAGAAATGGAGCATTACACCAATCACATTGATAAGAATGGTTTATACTTGAATACAACACACAGATATGTTAGCTAATCCGGAGGATGAGAGATCCTTTAGATCTTTGAGTAGCAGATGAAGGTCCTGACCTAGGGAATCTCACACAATGATATATCAGGTTGGCTGATCGTTGATCGTGTGGTTTGAGAACATGTTCATAAACCTGTCAACTCCGATCAAACGATTTATCGTTGTATCATGCTGTTACACGCAGCGACGCACTTACGATGTCGTTTCAACGTCGTTCAAACCGTGACTTTTAAGCAATGTCGTTAAATATGTCGTGCCGTGTAACAGGGCCTTAATAGAGATAAGTTGACTTGTTTTTCATCTTTGTATAAAAATACAAATCCTTTATCTAGCGCAGGGTTACGCTAAGTGTCAGCCGCCGTGGAATGGAAGCACCAATATCCTAGGGTGTAACTTCCTCCATTGCTAGGTAGTTTGTCTGCTTAAAGATAAATAAGGGGGATTGACATTGTCTCTATCCACATAGTGGCCTGATGTTTTTTGTGATTCTTCTTATGTGTATTTTTTGTTCTTCCTTTATGTAGGACCCTGGACCTTTTAATTTTGTATAATAAAGATTGTTTTTTATCTAATTATCCTTAAAGAAGGTATTTCTCTTTAGCCCTTCCTAGATCCATGTATGCCTCCAATAAAAAGGAAGATTATTCCTACAATTTCAGATTTGATTCAAGGTCTATGCTAAGAGTCAGAAGCTACTTTAGTACTATTTTCCAATTTATGACTTTGTATATTGATATAAGTTGTGCAGAATAATACTAGAATACAGGAAGATTTCAGCCATAATTTAATATCTATTTAATTGCAATGTCTAGCTGCACAATTCTTTGAATAAAACAAAAAAGATCTTTTAGAATAAAATTATGATTTGACATTTTAATCCATATCCAATTAGTATATTGCAAGTATCCTGGTAATGAAATAATAATGGTGTAATAAAAATGTCTGTTGGATGTATCAGAAGCTCCAGCATTTTGTAGGTCACATTTCACTCGCTTTTCTCTATTTTAAGAGCCTGCATAGCGTTTAGTCAGTTTTCTACACATCACTACATGATACATTTCTGTTCGGAGATATCTATTTTATTCAGATATATAATAGACACCAAATGTTGACTTAACAAGAGCGTTCCATATAATTCCAGGTCAGCTACTGAATGAAATATGTAACATCCATTCAACTTGGGATTCCATTATGTTGATGATTATTATCACTGAAAAATCGTAGTTACATAAGGGATCCATTGAATCAGTTTTGTAAATGGAAATGAACGGGCTCTATTGATTATGGGGTTCATCTCGATTCTGTTTTTTCAAATGGAAAATAAACTTCTCCTTGCATTACTTCTTTTTATTCTAAAAAATGGACACCATACAGTCCTGACAATAGACAGTGGCTCTGCTCCTGCTTGCATAACTGATGGGATCATGTGTTTTCCTAAAGCAAAATAGACAAACACAATGTCTGAATTAAAATGTGAATAATGCCTTAGATGTAATTTGTAGAAAAATGATTTCTACATTTTAAGTGCCTTCATCTTTAATTTGGCTGTAGTTTTCTTTATAATGTATTGCCCATTCACACCTTCAATGCATTCTGTCCCCACCATTTGCTCTCACCTCCACTCTCCCATGTACAGCTCACATGCTATATAAACACTCTCAAAACATTCATAACCATTGTCTTCCACCATACAAAGTATGAGATGCAATCATAAATCATTTAACCATATACTAACTCTATTGTTGTGGCCGTCTTCCATAACCCTGGCCCAACGTGTGCTACCATACATTTAACCCCATGTCTGTCATACACTAGTAGGCTAGGTCCACATCATGATCGGCTCTGCATTTGGCAATCCGCTTGGAGGTCTGCGCTTGTCATCATCATTAACGCAATGAAACAACAGAGTTTGATTGTGTTAACGTTGCCATAGCAATGCATGAGTGAGCGGATACAAAGCGCATTCAAACACAGGCAAAAAAGTGCTTGCACTTGAACATATACATTTTTCATAGCAGTAACACTCAACAATTTATGAAGACTTTATAGTTGTCATTATCTCCAATCTCCTCCCTCTCCTGTCTCAGACACACAGATAATAATAATAATAATAATAATAATAATATTTATTCATTTATATAGCGCTATTAATTCCACAGCACTTTGCATACATCGGTAATGCTGTCCCTATTGAGGCTCACAATCTAAACATCCTATTAGTATGTCTTTGCAAACGTGGGAGGAAACCGGAGTGCCTGGAGGAAACCCACGCAAACACGGGGAGAACATACAAACTCCTTGCAGATGTTGTCCTTAGTGTCCTTGATGGGAATTGAATCCAGGACCTTAGTGCTGCAAAGGCTGCAGTGCTAACCTCTTGAGCCACCGTGCCGCCTGAGATACAGATGGTGCCAACCCTGGCAAATTAAATTAACACATGTCTTCATTGCTCTGGGAGTGCCGAATGTCTCTGGAGAAAATCATATTTGGCATAAGACTTTAATCCACTAAACGTTTATGCTTAAAACATATGCATTTAGGTACAGACATATTTGGACACTGACTGAATCTTCATGATTTGCACTCTGCATGTCACTATTATTTATTTAAAATGAATCAACTGAGATGCAATTGAAGAGTAGACTTTAAGGTTTTATTTAAGGGGTTAAAGAAAAATATCCAGAAAAACGTTTAAGAATTGCATTCATTTTTCTTCAGTCCCCTCATCTCATGGGTTTAAAAGTAAATGTACAAAGTCACTTACCTTAAATAAAATTTTAATTTGTAAAACTTTGTAAAGAATCCTCTACAGACAATGACTGCCTGAAGTCTGGAAGCTGTGGATGCCACTAAACACTGGGTTTCCTCTTTTGTGATGCTTTGACGACCTTTTCTGTAGCTGGCCTCATTGTTGGTTCTTTGAGGGTCATTCTGCCTTACATTTTGTCTTAATCATGCGATATGCAGCTCGTTGGGGCTGAGATCTCGTATTTGACTTGGCCATTGAAGAATATTCCACTTATTTGTCTTACCAATGTACTGGGTTGCTTTCGCAGTATGTGTTGGGTTATTGTCCATCTATACTGCAAAGTGCCGTCCAAGCAAACATGCTGCATTTGGTTGAATCTGAACAGACAGTGCTGCCCTGTACAATTCAGAATTCATCCAACTGCTTCTATCTTCATTCACATCATCAATGCACACTAGTAAGCCAGGGCCATCTGCATGCTCGGACATCACACTACCCCCACCATGTGTTACAGAGGATGTGTTGTGCGTTCTACCATGAGCCGTTCCAAAGCTTCTCCATACTTGCTTCTTCCCATCATTCTGGTTCAAGTTGATCTAGTTTCATATGTTCAAAGAATGCTCTTCCAGAACAGGTGGCTTCTTTAGATCTTTTTTTTTATAAAGTCTTATCTGGCCTTTTTATTTTTAAGGCTGATTAATGGTTTGTTAGTTTGTGGTACACCTTTTGTATTTGTTGTCTTGAAGTATTCTCTTTATGGTAGACTTCGGTACTGAAACCCCTACCTCCCAGAGAGTGTTCTTCACTTGGGTGGATGTTGTGATAGGATTTTTTTCACTATAGAAAGGATTCGGTGATCATCCAACATTGTTGTCTCACATGGATGTCCAGGCCTTTTTGAGTTCCCAAGGTCACCAGTGTGATCTTAATATATATTTTTTTTGCATAGTGTGGTAAACTGTTTCTTTGGCCACTCTTAACATTCCTGCTTTCTCACTGGTAGATTAATTCTATTTTTTAGCCTAATGATGATCTTTTTTTAGTCTATTGAGAGCTCCTTTGATCTCACATTGTGAGTTCACAGCAACAGCTTCCACATGCCTATGTCACACCTGTAATCATCTCCAGACCTTTTATATGCTTAATTGATGATGGATTAATGAAGTAATAGCCCATGAAGCCCAATAAAGAGCTTTTGGGATAATTTTCCAATTGCTTTTGGTCTGTTAAAAAGAGACAGCTACATATTAAAGAGCTGTTATTCCTAATCCCTTACTCCAATTAGTATGTGAATATTCTCAAATGAAAACTGAGAATCTGCACTTTAAGCTCACATTGATTATACAACTGTATTTGGAATATGTTTTGGTAAACGCTTGTGTAAAACTTGTGTAACAGTCCAAATATTTGTAGACCTAACTCTGCCTTTCACCTTAACAAACAAGCCTACTTCACCACCCTCATCATCACCTCAATTCTCTTTACACTTTTTACTTCTTCTTTAGTCCTACAGTGCATGCCCTAAATGCTGATCTTAGTGCCGACAATCTCGCTACTCCTATAAAAACATTTACAATATATGAAACAAAATGAACTCGTAAACCCCCCATAGCTAGGACCCCTTTCTTTCCACCCTTTACCTAGTTTATTTTCTGCTTTTGTATCAATCACAGAAGAAGCTTCCAGACTTCTCAACGTTCTTGCCCATTTACGTGCACCGGTGACCCTATTTCCTCACACCTCTACCAGTCCCTCTACTTGGCCATTATTACCCACTTAACTAAAATATTTCAACTATTTCTTTCTTTACTTTTCCAAACATGCTGTTATAAGCCCATTACTAAAATAAAATATCCCTGACCAGAGCTGCACTCCTGACTACAGACAGTAAGTAGAACCGGGTTGCAATGCTAGCCATAAGTTGCTGTGACAGGCAAGTCACAAAAAATAAAAGTCAGAATTTTCTACTACTTGCTTGTTTAGCATCTTGCAGGTCACAATATAACAACATCCACTGACATTATGCTGCAAATCTAAAAGAGAAGTGGAGCAATATAATTAGCTACCACAACTTAAAACCATAAAAGTGTAATTTGTAGAGTAAATCAATGCTATAGTTTTCTTTACTGCCTAAGGCAGGGGTCTCAAACATGCGGCCCCCGGGCCGCATGCGGCCCGCGAGGCTTCACACTGCGGCCCGGGGCTCCATAGAAACAAAAGCCATGCCCCGGTTCATTATGCAGGGAGCCGCCGCGGTTCCCGGTCTATCGTGACTTCCGAGTCCTGCCTACACAAGCTCCTTCACACTTGTACATCAATGAGAGGCGGCGGACCAATCAGAAGCCTCCTGACGCCGACGTCAGCTGCAGGCTTCTGATTGGTCCGCCGGCCGCCGGCTTGCATTGATGTACAAGCCGTGAAGGAGCTTGTGTGGGCGGGACCCGAAAGTCACGATAGACTGGGAACCGTGGCGGCTCCCTGCATATGCATAATGGACAACAGGATCACAGCATCATAAAGGTGTGTTTGATTGAGTGTGTGAATGAGTGTGTGTGTATGTGTGTGTCAGCTGTGATGGTGAGGAGGAGGAGGACAGAAAACGCAGGTGTGATTGTGAAGAGGACAGAAGGGGCAGGTGTGGATTGTGAAGAGGACAGAAGGGGCAGGTGTGATTGTGAAGAGGACAGAGGGGGCAGGTGTGATTGTGAAGAGGACAGAAAGGGCAGGTGTGATTGTGAAGAGGACAGAGGGGCAGGTGTGATTGTGAAGAGGACAGAAAGGGCAGGTGTGATTGTGAAGAGGACAGAAGGGGCAGATGTGATTGTGAGGAGGACGGAGGAGGCAGTTGCTATGGTGAAGAGGACAGAAGGGGCAGGTGTGATTGTGAAGAGGACAGAAGGCGCAGGTGTGATTGTGAAGAGGACAGAGGGGCAGGTGTGATTGTGAAGAGGACAGAGAGGGCAGGTGTGATTGTGAAGAGGACAGAGGGCAGGTGATGTGAAGACAGAGGGCAGGTGTGATTGTGAAGAGGACAGAAGGGGCAGGTGTGATTGTGACAGAGGAGTGATGAAGGGCAAGGAGTGTGATTGTGAAGAGGACAGAAGGGGCAGGTGTGATTGTGAAGAGGACAGAGGGGGCAGGTGTGATTGTGAAGAGGACAGAAGGGGCAGGTGTGATTGTGAAGAGGACAGAAGGGGCAGTTGCTATGGTGAATAGGACAGAACGGGCAGGTGTGATGGTGAAGAGGACAGAAGGGGCAGGTGTGATGGTGAAGAGGACAGAAGGGGCAGGTGTGATGGTGAAGAGGACAGAAGGGGCAGATGTGATTGTGAGGAGGATGGAGGAGGCAGGTGCGATGGTGAGGAGGAGGAGGACGGAGGAGGCAGTTGCTATGGTGAAGAGGACAGAAGGGGCAGGTGTGATGGTGAAGAGGACAGAAGGGGCAGATGTGATTGTGAGGAGGACGGAGGAGGCAGTTGCTATGGTGAAGAGGACAGAAGGGGCAGGTGTGATGGTGAAGAGGACAGAAGGGGCAGGTGTGATTGTGAAGAGGACAGAGGGGGCAGGTGTGATTGTGAAGAGGACCAGAGGGGGCAGGTGTGATTGTAAATAGGACAGAAGGGGCAGTTGCTATGGTGAAGAGGACAGAAGGGGCAGGTGTGATGGTGAAAAGGACAGAAGGGGCAGGTGTGATTGTGAAGAGGACAGAGGGGGCAGGTGTAATTGTGAAGAGGACAGAGGGGGCAGGTGTGATTGTGAAGAGGACAGAAGGGGCAGATGTGATTGTGAGGAGGACAGAAGGGGCAGGTGTGATGGTGAAGGGGACAGAAGGGGCAGGAGTGATTGTGAGGAGGACAGAAGGGGCAGGTGTGATTGTGAGGAGGACAGAAGGGGCAGGTGTGATTGTGAGGAGGACAGAGGGGGCAGGTGTGATTGTGAGGAGGACAGAGGGGGCAGGTGTGATTGTGAGGAGGACAGAGGGGGCAGGTGTGATTGTGAGGAGGACGGAGGGTGCAGGTGTGATTGTGAGGAGGACGGAGGGTGCAGGCGTGATTGTGAGGAGGACGGAGGGGGCAGGCGTGATTGTGAGGAGGACGGAGGGGGCAGGTGTGATTGTGAGGAGGACAGAGGGGGCAGGTGTGATTGTGAGGAGGACAGAGGGGGCAGGTGTGATTGTGAGGAGGACGGAGGGTGCAGGTGTGATTGTGAGGAGGACGGAGGGTGCAGGTGTGATTGTGAGGAGTACGGGGGGGGCAGGTGTGATGCTGAGAAGGAGGACGGAGGAGGCAGTTGTTATGGTGAGGATGGAGGAGGCAGGTGTGATGGTGAGGAGGAGGACGGAGGAGGCAGTTGTTATGGTGAGGAGGATGGAGGAGGCAGGTGTGATGGTGAGGAGGAGGACAGAGGAGGCAGTTGTTATGGTTAGGAGGATGGAGGAGGCAGGTGTGATGGTGAGGAGGAGGACAGAGGAGGCAGTTGTTATGGTTAGGAGGATGGAGGAGGCAGGTGTGATGGTGAGGAGGACGACGGAGGAGGCAGTGGTTATGGTGAGGAGGATGGAGGAGGCAGGTGCGATGGTGAGGAGGAGGAGGACAGAAGAGGCAGGTGTGATGGTGAGGAGGACGGAGGGGGCAGGTGTGATGGTGAGGAGGAGGACGGAGGGGGCAGGTGTGATGGTGAGGAGGAGGACGCAGGAGGCAGGTGTGATGGTGAGGAGGACGCAGGGGGCAGGTGTGATGGTAAGGAGGACGGAGGGGGCAGGTGTGATAGTGTATGTGTGTGAGTCTGAGTGTATATGTGAGTGTGTGTATGTGTGAGTATGTGTAAGGGCTGCTTCACACTGCGGCATGATCCGGTCCGGTTCTGTCCGGGAGGACCCAGACAGCTGCGGACCGGATCAACACACAGGACTGGGGGGCTATTATGCCCCCCGGTCCTGACCTGTCAGTGGCTGCAGCTGCGTGCGCTGCGCACAGGACCGGAGCACGCAGCTGCAGCCGCTGACAGGTCAGGACCGGAGGGCATAATAGCCCCCTAGTCCTGTGTGATGATCCGGTCCGCAGCTGTCTGGGTCCTCCCGGACAGAACCAGACCGGATCATGCTGCAGTGTGAAGTGCCCCTTAGTGTGTGTGTGTGTGAATGTCTGAGTGTGTGAATGTGTGTATGTGTGTATGTGTGTGTATGTATTTGTGTGAATATGTCTGAGTGTGCGTATATGTGTGTGTGTATAAGTGAGTGAGTATGTGTGTGAATGAGTATGTATGTGTATATTTGTGAGTATATGTGAGTGTGTGTGTTTGTGTGTGAATGTATGAGTATGTGTGTGTATATGTGTATGTGTGAGTGTGTATGTGTTTATATGTCTGAGAATGTGTGGGTGTATGTGTGTGCATGTGAATGAGTGTGTGTGTGTATATGTATGAGTGTGTATATGTGAGTGTGTGCATATGTGTGAGTGTGTGTGAGTGAGAGAGAACAAAAATAACAGAGACCAGGTTATGGGGACATCACCGTAAAAGCGGATCAGGATGTGGGGCCAGCACTACAAAATGGCGTCAGGATGAGGGACATTACTACAAGATGACAAGGGAGGGAACATTACTAAAAGATGGGGACATTACTACAAGATGGGGAACAGGAAGGGGGCATTACTACATGATGAGGACCAGGTAGGAACATTACTACATGAGGAGGACCTGGATGGGGACATTACTACAAGAAGAGGACCAGGATGGGGACATTACTACAAGAAGAGGACCAGGATGGGGACATTACTACAAGAAGAGGACCAGGATGGGGACATTACTACAAGAAGAGGACCAGGATGGGGACATTACTACAAGAAGAGGACCAGGATGGGGACATTACTACAAGAAGAAGACCAGGATGGGGACATTACTACAAGAAGAGGATCAGGATGGGGACATTACTACAAGAAGAGGACCAGGATGGGACATTACTACAAGAAGAGGACCAGGATGGGGACATTACTACAAGAAGAGGATCAGGATGGGGACATTACTACAAGATGACAAGGGAGGGAACATTACTAAAAGATGGGGACATTACTACAAGATGGGGAACAGGAAGGGGGCATTACTACATGATGAGGACCAGGAAGGAACATTACTACATTAGGAGGACCTGGATGGGGACATTACTACAAGAAGAGGACCTGGATGGGGACATTACTACAAGAAGAGGACCAGGATGGGGACATTACTACAAGAAGAGGACCAGGATGGGGACATTACTACAAGAAGAGGACCAGGATGGGGACATTACTACAAGAAGAGGACCAGGATGGGGACATTACTACAAGAAGAGGATCAGGATGGGGACATTACTACAAGAAGAGGATCAGGATGGGGACATTACTACAAGAAGAGGACCAGGATGGGAACATTACTACAAGAAGAGGACCAGGATGGGGATATTACTACAAGAAGAGGACCAGGATGGGGACATTACTACAAGAAGAGGACCAGGATGGGGACATTACTACAAGAAGAGGACCAGGATGGGGACATTACTACAAGAAGAGGATCAGGATGGGGACATTACTACAAGAAGAGGACCAGGATGGGACATTACTACAAGAAGAGGACCAGGATGGGGACATTACTTCAAGAAGAGGATCAGGATGGGGATATTACTACAAGAGGACCAGGATGGGGACATTACTACAAAAAGAGGACCAGGATGGGGACATTACTACAAGAAGAGGACCAGGATGGGGACATTACTACAAGAAGAGGACCAGGATGGGGACATTACTACAAGAAGAGGACCAGGATGGGGACATTACTACAAGAAGGGGATTAGGATGGGGACATTCCTACAAGAAGAGGACCAGGATGTGGACATTACTACAAGAAGGGGATTAGGATGGGGACATTACTACAAGAAGGGGATCAGGATGGGGACATTCCTACAAGAAGAGGACCAGGATGGGGACATTACTACAAGACGGGGACATTCCTACATAAAGGAGATTAGGGTGGGGACATTCCTACAAGAAGATGATCAGGATTTGTACTTTACTATATTGAGCAAAAATTCTGGCATTGCTAAAATGTCACTTAGTCCTACAAGGAATGCGGCCCCCCGATATCACTTTTTTTCTATGTGCGGCCCACCAACCCAACCGAGTTTGAGACCCCTGGCCTAAGGCTACTTTGACATCTGCGTTTAGCTTCATTTCAGGCAAAACCTGAACTTTTCAACTTCAGGTTTTTTGTTTTTTTTCATCTGTAAATATGTTTATTAAAGTTTTGGACAATAAGTACAACAATACAAAAGGTTAAAGTTAATCAAGAAAGTGTATCCAATTTACAATCAAGAGAATGTGTCATGAAAATGATATACATACGATACCAGGTAGTAATCATGTTATGATGTTGCAGGAGGCACAATAATTACAACCACTTGTCCCTAGGTGGTCCTAGGTCCGGCTCAACATGACCAATCAAAGGAACTTTAGAGTTCACGTCCTAGTAGGAGGTAAATAAAAAACGGAAAAGGAGGAAAGAAAAAGTAAAAGAAGAGGGGAGACAGGGGAAAGGGAAGGCGAAGCTGGGGAGGGGAGGGAGGTACCGGACCAGTTGCATCCCTGCTAACATCAAATCACCACAACAATGGAAATTCAAGATGATTCACGTAACCAAAGTAGGAACTCAGGGCTCTCTTTGAATGAATGCCAGATAAACCATGTTCGTACCCGCTCAAATATGGCATCATCGTCTTGGGCCATGAGCGACTCCATGCGGTTCAATCTATCCATCTCCGTCACCCACTCAACCACAGAGGGAACTCTCGCAGATCTTCAGTGTTGATGGATGTTCTTGCTCACAGTAAGCATAACCTTAAGATTCCCTTCTTTATGGTCGATATAGAACCAGGAATCATCAAGAGGAGGGCAATCTGGGGGGACGGTTCATAGCATATACCAGACATTAGGTGAAAGACTTTGAAAATCGCAGACAAAAACGGGCGCAAGAGACCACAAGAACAAGACCACCATATATGAAGCATAGAGCCCTCCTCCTCACCACATCTCCAGCATGTACCTAAGACTGCAGGGTTAATCTTGTGGAGGAAGGTAGGGCACTTATACTAACGTGCTAAGATTTTATAATTTTTCTCCTGTGTTCCACAAGAGATAGACATCTTGTTGGCGAGGGTAAAGATCTTCAGGCAATCAGCTTCAGAGAAGATGGTTCGTAAATCTCTCTCCCATGCTGTAATGAACCTAGAGGTGTTAGAAGGCAACATTTCCAGGATCAAACTGTAGAGCAATGAGACCGCTTGGGCAGGGCCCAAATTACATTCTGCCTAATGTGTTTGTGTAGGAGTTCTGGACATGTGCGTGACTTGCATTTTCATCCAGATCCAGCAAATCCGGCACTTCAGGCATCTGACAAAAACTGCTGTTAACTGCAGTTTTAAGACAAGCCGGAAGTGCTGGATTTGGCGGATCCGGAAGAAAACGCAAGTCACGGCACATGTCCGAAACTCCTATACAAATACATTAGACAGAACGCAATGTTGCCGCATCTCTTATTTTCAAAAAAGGCGGAAGTCTATCGGATTTGAAAGAACGCATATGTGAAAGTATCATAACATTTGGGGGGTATATTAGAGTGCATGCCACAATCAAGGTTATGTTACATTCTGGGCACAGATTACATTAGTTTGTTTCCATTTCATTCTCCCACGCTGGAGACTCAAGTGCTTCCACACAAGAAATTGACATACCGCAGATAGGAAACCTGCACTGCATGTCAGTTTATGTAGTGTTAAAAAGATACACAGCAGGCAGGAGATTTCTATAGATCCCAGTCACTGTGCTTGTATGGGATAGCAGCATTATCAACATAGCAAAAATGCATTGTGTCCAAAATGCTACTACGGGGGCCGTCACACGGAACGATATCTTGCCCGATATCATTTAAGCGATCTCCTTTTTGATCGCTTAAGCGATATCGGGCAAGATATCGTTGCATGTAATCAAGCGATTTACGATGGTAAATCGCTTGATCGTGACATCGCTGATCTGAGGTTCGGTTCTCAGATCTAGCGATGAACGATGCAACGATCTGCATCATCGTGGTGTATGACACCACGATGATCCATCTCCCAGCGACCGTGCCTATGCTGGGAGATGGTAACTATGGTACACGTCGGGTAACTAAGCGACGCGCGGCGCCTAGTTACCCGATGTGTACCATAGTAACGAGCGAGATCGCTGCTCCACATCGCTGGTGAGTCTGTCTGTGTGACATCTCACCAGCGATGTGAGCGATATTGTAAGCGATTGCGCGTGCACGTGATCGCTTACAATATCGCTAAAGATATCTCACCGTGTGACGGCCGCCTAACACTGATTGTGGGCACTCGCTGTTATTCTTACCAGTAATGTGGTGTAGCCTTATACTCAAGCAATAATAATCTGCCTTCCATGACCTTCATACATGGAGGTATTTTATGTTACATAGGATCAATTATATTCTTTTTTTAACATATTAGTACATTGCATGAAAAGAGAGTGAAATATTAAACAGATCTAGAGCAGCTGTGTTTCCTCATCACTTTTCCATTGTACACAAGGCTCATCAGTACTGCAAGTTTGTATCCAGTTTGCTCCATTATGGCTTCCCATTCATTCGCAGAGTATAATAATTTTCTCTATTTCTACAGATTGAAGCAAACTATTCTTTATGTTGTAACTATGGTTTTCATTGTTCTCTACAAGAACGGGGTGAAGAACGTAATTGTATTAATATCCTCTGGGTGATGTCCTATTATAAGGTATGGTTATTGAGGCCCATTACTTCCTCTTGCCTTTAGTTTTTCTGACCTCATTTTACATCTTCAATCTACTGTGAGCACCAATTGTCATGCTGTTTCCATGTGGATTGTCGAACGAAGAAATAGAAGTCTTATTATATCTGCTCATTGGCATAATCACACTTTATGATGAAGTTCATTCTAAAGAAAAAGAATAAAACCCTTCCTTCCATATGCAAAGCTTTGTTATCCTACATATATATATAATATTCTGCCCATGAAGCAAATGATGTAACAGATAAGTAAACCTTGCAGATCCTTCATATATGGGTATCCAAGTTATGAGATGAGCTCTCCTGGTCCGGCAGACCATGGAAGCTCAAAATTCTTGTCTCAGAAGGACACAATAATGTAGAATCTGTGTTGCCTGAGAAAGCATTCTATACTGACTTCATCCTTGCGTAGCCATTCCAAGCTCATGTGGTATGTTCTTGAGATTTTAATTTCATGGACTAAATACCGACTATTCAAGATCAGTTTCTTGTCACTAATTTTGCCAAGCACGTTTATAATCAGAGTATTGTATCTCCGTCTGTGTTGTTTTCCCAATAAAGGTACCTTTACACGCCACCACAAGAAGAAAGCAACTGCCGGGCACTGGGGACAATTGTGCCTGTTGCCATGAAATTGCTACGAAATGGCGGCCTGTAAATAGGGCAGTTCCTCCCGGTGTCCTGCAGTTCCTTCGAATACCTGTTGCTGAGCCGTGCTCAAAAACAGGAAGGCACAATTGCTATAGTGGTGGCGTGTAATCGGAGCACAGGCAAGGTATTTGCGTGACCTACGAATTCCCAGGGACGTGCCACGGCGTCATGGATACCACGCCCCATCAGCGATCATTGTTGGAGGCTCCTGCATTACGATTGGTTGTCCCTTCACAGGGCGCCATATTTAAAGAGCTATCCATTCACAGTCCACAATTGCAATGGCGTCATGTATTAGCCAGCCTTCCTGCGCAGGCTGGCCAATCATGACTCTATTGCGTTGTCCAATCAATGCTTGTGCATCACGGAACACACTACTTTGTCACGCATATGTACTTACGCCGCAAAATATGTACGCCCATATTCCTTTGTGGTAGTGGCGTGTGAAGTAGCAAAGATATTCCACAGGAAGTAAGCCGTGGCACCCGTCGGCACTTCCGGGGAACAAAGATACCTTCAGTGGAGAACGTAATTGCGGCGTCTATATGAAGCATCAGCGATTGGCATCCACCGTTAAAAACGTGCGCGTGCACTTGCGGTGGATACCTGTTGCTAGCCACAGTGGTGGCGTGTAAAGGTACCCTAAGGGCACATTCAGATCAGCATATAATCAGTCAGTGTGCTGACCACATGTGCCACGCACCGCACACGGGCTGTGACCTCTTTAGTGATGACTCAATAGACGGACCTGCTCCTAACACTGATCTTTTGGCTGATCTCTCAGGTTGGAGTCACATAAGTGTATGTTCTCCCATGCGAGAGAATCGGATCGATTAGGGTAACAACACTCCGATCAAACTCTTATCAGAGTGTCAGATTAATGTGATCTGATTCTTGTTACACAGGTGTGGAGAAGATAGAGAATATATTTCTCAATTTTCTCAATTGTCTGTGTCCGCGTAAATCAGACTGTACTTTGATGCTATTTGAGTGCAGTCCGATGTTTTGCACACACGCATACACTTGTATGGGTACGTGCCTTCCAATACACGCTGGCGCTCACCACATGCTGCAATTTTGTTTCTCATGCCGAATGGGCATGAGAAAAAAAGTCACTGGTCAGCACTGCCCCAATTGGTCAGAGGACTATCCAATAAAACATCACATAGCCCTTGTTATACGGTGGTGTGAGCGAGCTCTCAATCTTATGTTGCATATTTGTTGTTTCACCACTGCCAGTTTCTTCAGAAACAGAGGTAACACAGAGGTTTTAAACAAGTCTACCCATTCCATTTTTAACCCTTCAAATCTGCCAAGAGAAACATCATGGAATATGTATGAATGTGCACATACATATTCTTTATACTAAAGCTGTACTGCTCTACTGACCTATAAGAGCATTTTGTGATTTTTGGGAAGTCCATAAATTAAATGTAATGTCTTAGGGACACATTTTACAGATATTATTAAATGGAAATTTTACATTGACAATGAGGCTGGGGCTGCACAGATACAAAAATTGAAAGGCTAAAAATTGCTGTACATGGCTACTTTATCATATCTTAATGGAAGTGAATGGGATCACATTAGAACCCATAAGGTACCATGATTGCATCAAAATTTTGCAAAAAATTGAGATAATTTGAATTTCTTACTGCTTGTTTGAGTGATGATGTCAACAACTCAATTTGGAAAATTTCTTCCCTCCCAAATATTCCACTCAACCCCAAAGTGTCAGAAGTAATGTTACAGAGCGTGGTGAGGTACATAGAGCCTAAAAGTCACCAATGCTCCAGTCTCAGAAGAAAAGTCTAACAAATTGCACCATTTTGCAGTGCAGAGGAATAATAGTAGTATTAAAAATAATAGCAGTCCAATAAGACTAACCAGATTATTCACTGTTTTTGACATAAATTATATTACCACATGTCAAACAATTTATCAGTTGTTGCAGTAGATTCTTAAAAACCAACAGACTCAACACTTATGATCTGCATGTTTTTGAGTCTGTGTATTTGAATAAGTACTTGAAAGTGTGTGTGTTTAAAATAATAGCAGTGTGGAGTTCAATTAGTGAGGTCAATCATTCTGTGAAGAAACAGGT
The DNA here is from genome assembly GCA_033576535.1 of Allobates femoralis. Classification (NCBI taxonomy): domain Eukaryota; kingdom Metazoa; phylum Chordata; class Amphibia; order Anura; family Aromobatidae; genus Allobates; species Allobates femoralis. The sequence continues at coordinate 111,402,480 of JARQOC010000008.1, read as the reverse complement.
GTGAATCAGGTAGCCCTTATACAAGAATGAAGTCAGCACATGTTAAACATGCATTTCTCCTTGAAAGCCTGAGAAATATGGGCTATTCAAGATATTGTTCAGAAGAACCGTGTACTTCGATTAAAAGTTGATTGGAGAGGGTAAAACCTATAAAGAAGTGCAGACAATTATAGACTGTTTAGCTAAAATGATCTCGAATGCTTTAGCATGGAAAGCAAATCCAGAAAGATGTTTATGAAAACGGAAGACTACCATTCATATGGAAGAAAGAATAGTCAGAATGGCAAAGGCTCAGCCAATGATCAAAGACAGTCTCAAGTTACCTGTGAGGACTCTGGCAGTTAGAAGACGCTTGTGTGAAGATCATCTATTAGCAAGAAGTCCCCACAACGTACCAATGGATAAAAAAAACACATGCTCTGAAGCGGATACAATTTATTAAAGAACATAACTGGCCTAAAGAGAAATGGAGAAACATTTTGTGCACTGATAAAAGTAAAATAGTTCTTTTTGAGTCTAAGGGCCGAAGACAGTTGAACAAATGATCCCCAAACTCTGAATTCAAGTCACAGTACACTATGAAGACAAGGAAGCATGATGGTGCAAGCATCATGATATGGGCATGTTTCTCTTACTATGGTGCTGGGGCCATTTACTGCATACCAAGGATCATGAACCATTTTGCATATATCAAAATACTTGAAGAGGTCATGGTGCCTTACACTGAAGACAAAATGCCCTTGAAATGGGTGTTTCAACAAGACAACAACCCTAAACACACTAGTAAACAAGCAAAATCTCGATTCCAGTCCAACAAAATTGAGGTTATGGAATAGTCTGTGCAATCTCCGGACCTTAATTCATTAGAACACTTGTGGGATGACGTAAAGAATGATGACTCTGAGGCAAAGCCAACAAATGCATATAAATCGTGGGATGTAGTCAAAGAATCCTGGGCTGGAATAACAGTTGACAGATGCAACATAGATGGAAAACATTCTAAAAAAAACTGTGGTTATACCATTAAATATTAGGTTAGTGATTCACATGAATGCTAAATCCTACAAAAAAAAAAAAAAAAAAAGTACATATTTTAAGTCTGTAAAGACAAATGCAAACACTGCTGTTTTGTGGACAGCCCAATGTTCATTTGTTTGTTATTTTCTGTAATGTAGTTAAAAATGATACACATTTCTCTTCATGATTTGATTTAGAAAACAGTGTGCAATTTTGCCAATGCATGAAAATAAAATTATTATAAAGATTTTGGGCTTACCTCATGTTTTTGAACACACTGCTATTATTTTTAACACAACTGTACCTTTTTCCTGCATTACCAATGTGAGTGCAGAGTCACGTGACTACATGGAGGAGATTTGAATACTTGTGGTCACATGGGAACATAGACCCCCACTCTCCCCACCCTCTTAACTAAAATAAAGACAGGAAACAATATAGCGTGAAGATGGCCGTGAGGCTTTACTTAGAGTTACCAAAGTATAAATAGTTAAATAAAAACTTTCAATAAATAACATAAAAAACCAGGGTCTGGAAAAACATAAAATCCCAGTAAAATCCTCATTTAATTCCTGACTACGCCCAAATGCCTTTGGGCCACTTTTCTCACGCAAGTAAAGCCCCTCGACAAGGAATACATAGGACTATCCAAAAAGGGATGGGAGGGCAGGTATCTTACCTTCTCCTTTTTACAGCTAGGCTGACAGGCTCAAATCATCTCCTCAGGTAACATCCGTGGGGTTATATACCCCTACTTTTTGCACTCAAAGCGCTGTGCAATCAGCACCACAGTCCTCACAGCGATCCAAGTGGCCAATAACAACCACTCATGGGCCCTGTTACTATGTTGTCTGGGAATATGCCCAGCAACTGACCATAAGGTTGAGGATACCTCAGCCTCCTTATATCTACTGCATAGCAGTCTGTGTAAATTACATACAAAAATACTTAATACTCAAACTTAACAAATCCCCTAATTAAATAAGAACCTAACTGTGGTGAGTAGGCCATGTTTCCATGTAGCCCCCACACTATTCTCTTAGTGGGCTACCCATGGGAATATAGACCCCCACTTACCCCACCCTCTTATCTAAAATAAAGACAGGAAACAATATAGCGTGAAGATGGACCTTGAGGCTTTACTTCGAGTTAAATAAAAACTTTGAATAACATAAATAACCGGGGTCTGGAAAAACATCAAACCCGGGTAAAATTCTGATTTAATACCTGACTACGCCCAAATGCCTTTTGGCCACTTTTCCCCCAACAGGACTCACCGACTACGGTGAGGTTAACTTTACCCAGATTGTTCTCCCCTAAATGTAAAATAATAAGGTCCGGGTGTGGGGCAAATAATGCAAGCTTCTGTAAGAGAAATCACAAAGAATCCCACTGTGAACCCCTCTTCCCAAACCAACTGATACACGCTTGTGCTAGATCAAAAGACAGATTAGTGGAATAATTCCTGAGGTGAGCCCTTTTCTTCACCCAATATATACTATATGAGAATGTCCAATGATTCACACTTGTTTAACACCTGAAAAAGAAAACACAATTAAACCAACAAATGAGAACGAATATACAGACAGACCATGTGCGACGCCCACCTCCCAATACGACGAATTGGCCGCTTCCCATACTGCGCCAATGTGAAAGGAATGGGCTGAAATATGTAGCTCGCTCAACCCCAAGATTGACAAACATTTCCGTAGTACTGCATTAAATTGAAAAACGGTAATCGGGGAACCATTCTCGTGCAACAACAACATGCCCTCCCTATGTGGCCTCACCCATAACCAATTAGACATGTTCACACAAGAACATGTAATAGAACCTGGACTGGAATTAATCCGTATGGATGACCCTCTGCCCAACCGATCCGTCTTCTAATGATGTAAAAACATGATTAAAGATGTACACCGGTCATTCTATGCGGCCGCATAAGCAAATGATGTCACATTACTCAGAGTTCCGAATATAATCGGAAACTAATCCGAGAAAATGGTCCATAGGCATTCTGAAAACGGAACCCCTCCAGCTCCAAACCGACTGATCCGGAGTCATCCAGCCGATTCTGATAAGAAAAAGAAGCAGAATAGGGACTATGTGCACTATCAGCCAATTGACCCTTTAGCCAAACATTGTGGCGCAAACACTGAAAAACGATTTGTCTCAAAACGATGATCACTCTATCATTTTTTGAAGAAAGTGTGTTCAGAGCCAATACCAACCCCGCACTAAGAGATTGTACTATAATGTGTTTATTAGCTAGCTGTTTGCCCAAATGCCACCAACATCGCCAGGCCTCCCTAACTACTAACCCACCGAAGGACACCTCCAAGCCCACATCGGTCAACGCATCAACAAAAAGGGAAAGAGAAGAAGACAAAACAAAATGATCCTGTATGCAGCAGCGCCCATTAAATTGTTCCAAAAAACCCAGCCATACATGCAAATCTGCCTTCATTGCTGCTGATAAACAAATATGCGCAAAACATGACGATACACCTTTATTACCATCGTATAACCTTCTGCAAAATGCCCTGCCCATGGGCATTATGGGAAGCACAAAACTTAAGCTTCCGAGCAACAACTGCAACTGCTGTGAGGTAACTTTCTTGGCATTGAGAGCGCATCCAATTTTTTGGGTAATCACTGTGATCTTTTCTGCTGACAAGCGTAACTCCATAGACTCCGACTCAATTGTAATAACCAGAAATTCCAGGCTAGTGCATGGGGGAACCGGTTTCCCTTCAGCAGGTGGGTCACCGAAAACTTCCATCAAAGAGCAAAACCCGGCTACAATCACCCGAGTCTGGAAGACCGACAAATTAAAAGTTGTCCAAGTAGTGGAGCATGCCACCAACAGGGACGCAGTCTTCCGTTGCCCATTGAAGGAAAGTTTGAAAAATCTCAAAATACGGGCAAGATAGTGAAAAACCCATGGGCAGGCAGCGATCAAAAAAATAAAAACCTTGGAATTGAAATCCTAACGAATTGAATCCAAAGGCCGAAAATGGTAAAAGACGGAACGCCTATTTTATATCCGTTTTTGCCATGTGACAACCTTTACCGAACTGCTGTAACAGATCCACTGCCACGTCAAACGATGTGTAATGCACCTTGTCATTAAGTGACATCCCTTTAAGATAAGAAAGGTGATGAATCACTCGCACAGACCCCACCTCCTTTTTAGGGACCACCCCTAACTGCGATACCCAAACATTCACAAAAGGAGGTGTGGTGAAAGGGCCCTTAATCTTCTCTAAACACAATTCCTTAAAAATATATAGCTGAACCGAATCTTCATGCACCAAAACCGACGATAAATTCCTATGAACTAAACAACCGTTGCCCGAAAATTCCTGAACCCGGGAAACCAAGCTCAAAACCATCAATGAGAAACTGCACCCTCGCTCGCTCTGGCTAATGGTCGAGCAGCGGATGCATGGCGGACAGTCTCACCGGTGTCCGTCCCTTTTGCCCCAATGTCCCTAGCACCGCTAGCTCCTGGAACAACCATGTGCTTCTTAAAGCACTTAGCCGCCGCATGTCCACCCCACAAAACGAGTATTCATGTTGAAACCTGCAAGAGTTCGGCCACTTGCAAGTCCCATCATAGAACACAAAACATACTCCGCGTTTGGTGGATCGGGCAGTAAACTGTTTATGAAAAGCATTCCGCTGTGGTAAAGTGAGGTAAAATGAATAATACAAGTCTATTATAAGGTTACATGAGTTGACAATCTTACTGCTAAGATAGAGTACTGCAATGAGCAATAAATAAAACAAAACTAATAACAAATAACAAAAATGACATGAGCTTTTAATTGTTATTTATTTCCCTATCATCTACCTTCAGAATGATAAGTTATAGTAACTGAATATCTAAACACCATTACTATCTATGCCCAAGAGATTTAGTATTATTTTTCTTAATGTCTCTGGCCTGAGGACAAATGTTGTCTATGTCAATGGGTTAGGAATCAACTGGAGTAAAGGTTCTTAGCCATATTTGTCTTGTGTATTGTTTCTGAGTGCGAAGCAAAATTCAAAAGTATTATGAGTAGTTATCATTTCTATGAGCTCATAGATATTGGGTACATATGTCTGTTTCCAATAAGAAGCTATTGAGTTTTTCGTTGTTAATAAAATACGGTATGTGCTACTAGTGGTCTGTTCCTCGCAGGAATATCTCCTATATTCAATAAATGTAATGCAAGTTCAGGGGTCAAAGTAATGTTTAAGTTGGTCACCCTGTTTATAAGGTCTTGAATTGCATCCCAGTATATTTTAAGCTGTGGGCAAGACCAAAAGACATGGATAATTTTCCCTACCGAACCACAGTTTCTCCAACATTTGTCAGAGTTACATGGATCTATCATGTGAAGTTTCAGCGGCGTGAAATACCACCTTGTTAATGTCTTGTATTGTGCTTCAATCAGGGAAACACAAGAAATGCTCTTATAAATAGTCGTCATAGTTTTATGAAAATTGTTTTAATCTATTTCGTCTGTCAGGTTTAAGTCCTTCTGCCATGTCAACAAGTATTTTAGTTAGGCTGCTTTCACATTACGTATTTCTTGGATCTGTGACTGTCCGTTGCAAAACTGACAGCCACGGATCCGATTTGGCCCCCATGTATCCTTATGGGCCACGGATCAGATCGGTTTTGGCCTAATTGCCATCCTGTTTTGTCGGATCCAATTTGTGTCCGATTGCTGTACCCAAAATCGGTGACTTGTCCGATTTTCGGCACAGCAGACCAAATTGGACCGAATTGGATCCGACTCGATCCATGGCCGTTAACATTGGGGCCTATGGAGCACGGGTCCAAGGAAACAGCTGATCATTCCTCGGACCTGATTTAAGTGTACTGAGCATCCTCAGTACACTAAAATTGCTCCTTACCATCTAATTTCACTTCCGCGATGTTTATACATACATTGCGGAAGTGAAATTTAGTAAAAGAAAGGGTTAAAAATAAAAAAAATTATATTCTCACCTTTCCAGCGATCCCCAGGCATCTCCAGCAAGCTTCGGATGCTTACAGGACCTGCGGGTACGTCACATGACCGGTTAACGCGGTAACTGCAGTCATTGTGACCCGATGACGCTGCCAGGTTGTGATGTACCTGCAGGTCCTCTAAGCATCTGGAGCTTGCTGGAGGCATCGGGGGACTCACTGGAAGGTGAGCATACATATTTTTTATTTTTAACCCTTTCTTATACTAAATTTCACTTCCGAAATGTATGTATATACATTGCAGAAGTGAAACTGCCCCGCTGCCTCCTGCCATCTCTTTCTGTGTCCGGATCTGTGATAATCACAGCCCCTGACACAGAAATAGGTCAACTCCTGTTGTGTTCATTCCTGTCTGTGGGGTCCTGCAAAAAGTAGGATCCCACGGACAGGAAAAAATACACTATGTGAAACCAGCCTTACATGGGTGTCTTCCAAAGTTTTGTATTTCCAGGTTGTGTGAATAAATTAACTATATTGTTTGGCAAATTAAAATTGAAGTTTTCATGTTTTATTACCGCCTCAAATAAATTCCAAGTTTTCATCTCTGAAACTGGAAGTCTAAATTGATCTTGCAATACCTGGAAAGGTTTAAGACCCTTCACTTTCAATATATCTGAAAATTTGTTAATTCCCCCACTCTCCCATAGTCGGAGTTTTATTCCCGGTTAAGATTTGAAATGACCTCTACATCCATCCAAGAAGGTGGTGTAGTTGCATAAAGTTTCTCAGACTTGGATGCAAGGTCCTTCCAAGCCTGAATAGTGGCTCTGATAGTGGCTACCCTAGGAAGCCGCTGCTTATT
>JARQOC010000008.1:111222745-111395535 GCA_033576535.1 Allobates femoralis | reverse complement strand
GTGAGCACCAATTGTCATGCTGTTTCCATGTGGATTGTCGAACGAAGAAATAGAAGTCTTATTATATCTGCTTATTGGCATAATCACACTTTATGATGAAGTTCCTTCTAAAGAAAAAGAATAAAACCCTTCCTTCCATATGCAAAGCTTTGTTATCCTACATATATATATAATATTCTGCCCATGAAGCAAATGATGTAACAGATAAGTAAACCTTGCAGATCCTTCATATATGGGTATCCAAGTTATGAGATGAGCTCTCCTGGTCCGGCAGACCATGGAAGCTCAAAATTCTTGTCTCAGAAGGACACAATAATGTAGAATCTGTGTGCCTGAGAAAGCATTCTATACTGACTTCATCCTTGCGTAGCCATTCCAAGCTCATGTGGTATGTTCTTGAGATTTTAATTTCATGGACTAAATACCGACTATTCAAGATCAGTTTCTTGTCACTAATTTTGCCAAGCACGTTTATAATCAGAGTTTTGTATCTCCGTCTGTGTTGTTTTCCCAATAAAGGTACCTTTACACGCCACCACAAGAAGGCAGCAACTGCCGGGCACTGGGGACAATTGTGCCTGTTGCCATGAAATTGCTACGAAATGGCGGCGTGTAAATAGGGCAGTTCCTCCCGGTGTCCTGCAGTTCCTTCGAATACCTGTTGCTGAGCCGTGCTCAAAAACAGGAAGGCACAATTGCTATAGTGGTGGCGTGTAATCAGGGCACAGGCAAGGTATTTGCATGACCTACGAATTCCCAGGGACGTGCCACGGCGTCATGGATACCACGCCCCATCAGCGATCATTGTTGAAGGCTTCTGCGTTACGATTGGTTGTCCCTTCACAGGGCGCCATATTTAAAGAGCTATCCATTCACAGTCCACAATTGCAATGGCGTCATGTATTAGCCAGCCTTCCTGCGCAGGCTGGCCAATCATGACTCTATTGCGTTGTCCAATCAACGCTTGTGCATCACGGAACACACTACTTTGTCACGCATATGTACTTACGCCGCAAAATATGTACGCCCATATTCCTTTGTGGTAGTGGCGTGTGAAGTAGCAAAGATATTCCACAGGAAGTAAGCCGTGGCACCCGTCGGCACTTCCGGGGAACAAAGATACCTTCAGTGGAGAACGTAATTGCGGCATCTATATGAAGCATCAGCGATTGGCATCCACCGTTAAAAACGTGCGCGTGCACGTGCGGTGGATACCTGTTGCTAGCCACAGTGGTGGCGTGTAAAGGTACCCTAAGGGCACATTCAGATCAGCATATAATCAGTCAGTGTGCTGACCACATGTGCCACGCACCGCACATGGGCTGTGACCTCTTTAGTGATGACTCAATAGACGGACCTGCTCCTAACACTGATCTTTTGGCTGATCTCTCAGGTTGGAGTCACATAAGTGTATGTTCTCCCATGCGAAAGAATCGGATCGATTAGGGTAACAACACTCCGATCAAACTCTTATCAGAGTGTCAGATTAATGTGATCTGATTCTTGTTACACAGGTGTGGAGAAGATAGAGAATATATTTCTCAATTTTCTCAATTGTCTGTGTCCGCGTAAATCAGACTGTACTTTGATGCTATTTGAGTGCAGTCCGATGTTTTGCACACACGCATACACTTGTATGGGTACGTGCCTTCCAATACACGCTGGCGCTCACCACATGCTGCAATTTTGTTTCTCATGCCGAATGGGCATGAGAAAAAAAGTCACTGGTCAGCACTGCCCCATAGTATAACATTGGTCAGAGGACTATCCAATAAAACATCACATAGCCCTTGTTATACGGTGGTGTGAGCGAGCTCTCAATCTTATGTTGCATATTTGTTGTTTCACCACTGCCAGTTTCTTCAGAAACAGAGGTAACACAGAGGTTTTAAACAAGTCTACCCATTCCATTTTTAACCCTTCAAATCTGCCAAGAGAAACATCATGGAATATGTATGAATGTGCACATACATATTCTTTATACTAAAGCTGTACTGCTCTACTGACCTATAAGAGCATTTTGTGATTTTTGGGAAGTCCATAAATTAAATGTAATGTCTTAGGGACACATTTTACAGATATTATTAAATGGAAATTTTACATTGACAATGAGGCTGGGGCTGCACAGATACAAAAGTTGAAAGGCTAAAAATCGCTGTACATGGCTACTTTATCATATCTTAATGGAAGTGAATGGGATCACATTAGAACCCATAAGGTACCATGATTGCATCAAAATTTTGCAAAAAATGGAGATAATTTGAATTTCTTACTACTTGTTTGAGTGATGATGTCAACAACTCAATTTGGAAAATTTCTTCCCTCCCAAATATTCCACTCAACCCCAAAGTGTCAGAAGTAATATTACAGAGCGTGGTGAGGTACATAGAGCCTAAAAGTCACCAATGCTCCAGTCTCAGAAGAAAAGTCTAACAAATTGCACTATTTTGCAGTGCAGAGGAATAACAGTAGTATTAAAAATAATAGCAGTCCAATAAGACTAACCAGATTATTCACTGGTTTTGACATAAATTATATTACCACATGTCAAAAATTTATCAGTTGTTGCAGTAGATTCTTAGAAAACCAACAGACTCAACACTTATGATCTGCATGTTTTTGAGTCTGTGTATTTGAATAAGTACTTGAAAGGGTGTGTGTTTAAAATAATAGCAGTGTGGAGTTCAATTAGTGAGGTCAATCATTCTGTGAAGAAACAGGTGTGAATCAGGTAGCCCTTATATAAGAATGAAGTCAGCACATGTTGAACATGCATTTCGCCTTGAAAGCCTGAGAAATATGGGCTATTCAAGATATTGTTCAGAAGAACCGTGTACTTCGATTAAAAGTTGATTGGAGAGGGTAAAACCTATAAAGAAGTGCAGACAATTATAGACTGTTTAGCTAAAATGATCTCGAATGCTTTAACAGGGAAAGCAAATCCAGAAAGATGTTTATGAAAACGGAAGACTACCATTCATATGGAAGAAAGAATAGTCAGAATGGCAAAGGCTCAGCCAATGATCAAAGACAGTCTCAAGTTACCTGTGAGGACTCTGGCAGTTAGAAGACGCTTGTGTGACGCTTGTAGCAAGAAGTCCCCACAAAGTACCAATGGATAAAAAAAACACATGTACTGAAGCGGATACAATTTATTAAAGAACACAACTGGCCTAAAGAGAAATGGAGAAACATTTTGTGCACTGATGAAAGTAAAATAGTTCTTTTTGAGTCTAAGGGCCGATGACAGTTGAACAAATGATCCCCAAACTCTAATTCAAGTCACAGTACACTCTGAAGACAAGGAAGCATGATGGTGCAAGCATCATGATATGGGCATGTTTCTCTTACTATGGTGCTGGGACCATTTACTGCATACCAAGGATCATGAACCATTTTGCATATATCAAAATACTTGAAGAGGTCATGGTGCCTTACACTGAAGACAAAATGCCCTTGAAATGGGTGTTTCAACAAGACAACAACCCTAAACACACTAGTAAACAAGCAAAATCTTGATTCCAGTCCAGCAAAATTGAGGTTATGGAATAGTCTGCGCAATCTCCGGACCTTAATTCATTAGAACACTTGTGGGATGATGTAAAGAATGATGACTCTGAGGCAAAGCCAACAAATGCATATAAATCGTGGGATGTAGTCAAAGCATCCTGGACTGGAATAACAGTTGACAGATGCAACATAGATGGAAAACATTCTAAAAAAAAACTGTGGTTATACCATTAAATATTAGGTTAGTGATTCACATGAATGCTAAATCCTAAAAAAAAAAAAGAATACATATTTTAAGTCTGTAAAGACAAATGCAAACACTGCTGTTTTGTGAACAGCCCAATGTTCATTTGTTTGTTATTTTCTGTAATGTAGTTAAAAATTATACACATTTCTCTTCATGATTTGATTTAGAAAACAGTGTGCAATTTTGCCAATGCATGGAAATAAAATTATTATAAAGATTTTGGGCTTACCTCATGTTTTTGAAAACACTGCTATTATTTTTAACACAACTGTACCTTTTTCCTGCATTACCGATGTGAGTGCAGAGTCACGTGACTACATGGAGGAGATTTGAATACTTGTGGTCACATGGGAACATAGACCCCCACTCTCCCAACCCTCTTAACTAAAATAAAGACAGGAAACAATATAGCGTGAAGATGGCCGTGAGGCTTTACTTAGAGTTACCAAAGTATAAATAGTTAAATAAAAACTTTCAATAAATAACATAAAAACCAGGGTCTGGAAAAACATAAAATCCCAGTAAAATCCTCATTTAATTCCTGACTACGCCCAAATGCCTTTGGGCCACATTTTTCACGCAAGTAAAGCCCCTCGACAAGGAATACATAGGACTATCCAAAAAGGGATGGGAGGGCAGGTATCTTCTCCTTTTTACAGCTAGGCTGACAGGCTCAAATCATCTCCTCAGGTAACATCCGTGGGGTTATATACCCCTACTTTTTGCACTCAAAGCGCTGTGCAATCAGCACCACAGTCCTCACAGCGATCCAAGTGGCCAATAACAACCACTCATGGGCCCAGTTACTATGTTGCCTGGGAATATGCCCAGCAACTGACCATAAGGTTGAGGATACCTCAGCCTCCTTATATCTACTGCATAGCAGTCTGTGTAAATTACATACAAAAATACTAAATACTCAAACCTAACAAATCCCCTAATTAAATAAGAACCTAACTGTGGTGAGTAGGCCATGTTTCCATGTAGCCCTCACACTATTCTCTTAGTGGGCTACCCATGGGAATATAGACCCCCACTTACCCCACCCTCTTATCTAAAATAAAGACAGGAAACAATATAGCGTGAAGATGGACCTTGAGGCTTTACTTCGAGTTAAATAAAAACTTTGAATAACATAAATAACCGGGGTCTGGAAAAACATCAAACCCGGGTAAAATTCTGATTTAATACCTGACTACGCCCAAATGCCTTTTGGCCACTTTTCCCCAAACAGGACTCACCGACTACGGTGAGGTTTCCCCCCCAAGCCACAAAGCCATCTCTCAACCATATTTTGAAGGTCCAAATTAAAAATATCAATACCAATATCACTGAGATGCACCCCATCATTCCTGTACATCCCCGGAATGGAGTCATCAATATCAATGTGTCGATACGCAAAGTCTCCAACAATGGGCATGAACTTCGCCACAGACCGACTAACCCCCTTGTAATTTTGTCAAGGAAGCGAAGATTAACAGTCATCCTGGCCTGGCGAGGAACGATCTTGGAAAAAGTTAAAGTTGATGCAGGGAACATCTCCTGAATCACTCGCAAATCCTGCTTAATATGCCATAATAAGTCGAACGTGTTAACTTTACCCAGATTGTTCTCCCCTAAATGTAAAATAATAAGGTCCGCATGTGGGGCAAATAATGCAAGCTTCTGTAAGAGAAATCACAAAGAATCCCACTGTGAACCCGTCTTCCCAAACCAACTGAAACACGCTTGTGCTGGATCAAAAAACAGATTAGTGGAATAACTCCTGAGGTGAGCCCTTTTCTTCACCCAATATATACTATATGAGAATGTCCAATGATTCACACTTGTTTAACACCTGAAAAAGAAAACACAATTAAACCAACAAATGAGAACGAATATACAAACAGACCATGTGCGACGCCCACCTCCCAATCCGACGAATTGGCCGCTTCCCATACTGCGCCAATGTGAAAGGAATGGGCTGAAATATGTAGCTCGCTCAACCCCAAGATTGACAAACATTTCCGTAGTACTGCATTAAATTGAAAAACGGTAATCGGGGCGCCTTTCTCGTGCAACAACAACATGCCCTCCCTATGTGGCCTCACCCATAACCAATTAGACATGTTCACACAAGAACATGTAATAGAACCTGGACTGGAATTAATCCGTATGGATGACCCTCTGCCCAACCGATCCGTCTTCTAATGATGTAAAAAAATGATTAAAGATGTACACCGGTCATTCTATGCGGCCGCATAAGCAAATGATGTCACATTACTCAGAGTTCCGAATATAATCGGAAACTAATCCGAGAAAATGGTCCATAGGCATTCTGAAAACGGAACCCCTCCAGCTCCAAACTGACTGATCCGGAGTCATCCAGCCGATTCTGATAAGAAAAAGAAGCAGAATAGGGACTATGTGCACTATCAGCCAATTGACCCTTTAGCCAAACATTGTGGCGCAAACACTGAAAAACGATTTGTCTCAAAACGATGATCACTCTATCATTTTTTGAAGAAAGTGTGTTCAGAGCCAATACCAACCCCGCACTAAGAGATTGTACTATAATGTGTTTATTAGCTAGCTGTTTGCCCAAATGCCACCAACATCGCAAATGCCGAACAAAAAGTAGAGCCTAAACGCACCGAGTGGGTTCCGAAGCAGGAAGGCCAGGCCTCCCTAACTACTAACCCACTGAAGGACACCTCCAAGCCCACATCGGTCAACGCATCAACAAAAAGGGAAAGAGAAGAAGACAAAACAAAATGATCCTGTATTGTTTGGCGGCGTGAGCGTGTTCACACAGACACGTTCTTTTTGTGTGCAGGGTTCATTAGGTTTCTAAAATGATCCTGTATGCAGCAGCGCCCATTAAATTGTTCCAAAAACCCAGCCATACATGCAAATCTGCCTTCATTGCTGCTGATAAACAAATATGCGCAAAACATGACGATACACCTTTATTACCATCGTATAACCTTCTGCAAAATGCCCTGCCCATGGGCATTATGCGAAGCACAAAACTTAAGCTTCCGAGCAACAACTGCAACTGCGGTGAAGTAACTTTCTTGGCATTGAGAGCGCATCCAATTTTTTGGGTAATCACTGTGATCTTTTCTGCTGACAAGCGTAACTCCATAGACTCCGACTCAATTGTAATACCCAGAAATTCCAGGCTAGTGCATGGGGGAACCAGTTTCCCTTCAGCAGCCGGGTCACCGAAAACTTCCATCAAAGAGCAAAACCCGGCTACAATCACCCGAGTCTGGAAGACCGACAAATTAAAAGTTGTCCAAGTAGTGGAGCATGCCACCAACAGGGACGCAGTGTTCTGTTGCCCATTGAAGGAAAGTTTGAAAAATCTCAAAATACGGGCAAGATGGTGAAAACCCCATGGGCAGGCAGCGATCAAAAAAATAAAAACCTTGGAATTGAAATTCTAACGAATTGAATCCAAAGGCCGAAAATGGTAAAAGACGGAAAGCCTATTTTATATCCGTTTTTGCCATGAGACAACCTTTACCGAACTGCTGTAACAGATCCACTGCCACGTCAAACGATGTGTAATGCACCTTGTCATTAAGTGACATCCCTTTAAGATAAGAAAGGTGATGAATCACTCGCACAGACCCCACCTCCTTTTTAGGGACCACCACTAACTGCGATACCCAAACATTCACAAAAGGAGGTATGGAGAAAGGGCCCTCAATCCGCTCTAACCACAATTCCTTAAAAATATATAGCTGAACCGAATCTTCATGCACCAAAACCGACGATAAATTCCTATGAACTAAACAACTGTTGCCCGAAAATTCCTGAACCCGGGAAACCAAGCTCAAAACCATCAATGAGAAACTGCACCCTCGCTCGCTCTGGCTAATGGTCGAGCAGCGGATGCATGGCGGACAGTCTCACCGGTGTCCGTCCCTTTTGCCCCAATGTCCCTAGCACCGCTAGCTCCTGGAACAACCATGTGCTTCTTAAAGCATTTAGCCGCCGCATGTCCACCCCCACAAAACGAGTATTCATGTTGAAACCTGCAAGACTTCCGCCACTTGCAAGTCCCATCATAGAACACAAAACATACTCCGCGTTTGGTGGATCGGGCAGTAAACTGTTTATGAAAAGCATTCCGCTGTGGTAAAATGAGGTAAAATGAATAATACAAGTCTATTATAAGGTTACATGAGTTGACAATCTTACTGCTAAGATAGAGTACTGCAATAAATAAAACAAAACTAATAACAAATAACAAAAATGACATGAGCTTTTAATTGTTATTTATTTCCCTATCATCTACCTTCAGAATGATAAGTAACTGAATATCTAAACACCATTACTATCTATGCCCAAGAGATTTAGTATTATTTTTCTTAATGTCTCTGGCCTGAGGACAAATGTTGTCTATGTCAATGGGTTAGGAATCAACTGGAGTAAAGGTTCTTAGCCAATCCAACCACTTCATACTATATTTGTCTTGTGTATTGTTTCTGAGTGCGAAGCAAAATTCAAAAGTATTATGAGTAGTTATCATTTCTATGAGCTCATAGATATTGGGTACATATGTCTGTTTCCAATAAGAAGCTATTGAGTTTTTCGTTGTTAATAAAATACGGTATGTGCTACTAGTGGTCTGTTCCTCGCAGGAATATCTCCTATATTCAATAAATGTAATGCAAGTTCAGGGGTCAAAGTAATGTTTAAGTTGGTCACCCTGTTTATAAGGTCTTGAATTGCATCCCAGTATATTTTAAGCTGTGGGCAAGACCAAAAGACATGGATAATTTTCCCTACCGAACCACAGTTTCTCCAACATTTGTCAGAGTTACATGGATCTATCATGTGAAGTTTCAGCGGCGTGAAATACCACCTTGTTAATGTCTTGTACTGTGCTTCAATCAGGGAAACACAAGAAATGCTCTTATAAATAGTCGTCATAGTTTTATGAAAATTGTTTTCATCTATTTCGTCTGTCAGGTTTAAGTCCTTCTGCCATGTCAACAAGTATTTTAGTTAGGCTGCTTTCACATTACGTATTTCTTGGATCTGTGACAGTCCGTTGCAAAACTGACAGCCACGGATCCGATTTGGCCCCCATGTATCCTTATGGGCCACGGATCAGTTCGGTTTTGGCCTAATTGCCATCCTGTTTTGTCGGATCCAATTTGTGTCCGATTGTTTGCTGTACCCAAAATCGGTGACTGGTCCGATTTTCGGCACAGCAGACCAAATTGGACCGAATTGGATCCGACTCGATCCGCGGCCGTTAATATTGGGGCCTATGGAGCACGGGTCCAAGGAAACAGCTGATCATTCCTCGGACCTGATTTACCGTATATACTCGCGTATAAGCCGAGTTTTTCAGCCCAAAAATTGGGCTGAAAAGTGCCCCCCTCGGCTTATACGCGAGTCAATACGGCCCCTCAAAGTTTTGCGCCCCCACCTCCCTTTCTGGGCCCCCCCTGCATGCAGCGCTGCGCATATACATTACCGGTCTAGCAGCTGTCACCCTCCGGTGGCGGATCGCGGCTCCCGGCTCCGGGCTCCATCTTCCTCGCTGTCTTCCTGCTTGTCAGGTGACCGGCCCGCGTCGCGATGACGTCATCGCGCTGCGCCCCGGTCACAAAGCAGGAAGACAGCGAGGAAGATGGAGCCCGGAGCCGGGAGCCGCGATCCGCCATCGGAGGGTGACAGCTGCTAGACCGGTAATGTATATGCACAGCGCTGCATGCGGGGGGGCCCAGAAAGGGAGGTGGGGGCGCAAAACTTTGAGGGGGGCCCTGCTGGGGCCCTGTATACTACCACTGGGGCTGTATACTACCACTGGGGCTGTATACTACCACTGGGGCTGTATATACTACCACTGGGGCTGTATATACTACTACTGGGGCTGCTGTATACTACCACTGGGGCTGTATATACTACCACTGGGGCTGTATACTACCACTGGGGCTGAATATACCACTGGGGCTGCTGTATACTACCACTGGGGCTGTATATACTACCACTGGGGCTGTATACTACCACTGGGGCTGTATACTACTACTGGGGCTGCTGTATACTACCACTGGGGCTGTATATACTACCACTGGGGCTGTATACTACCACTGGGGCTGTATACTACTACTGGGGCTGAATATACCACTGGGGCTGCTGTATACTACCACTGGGGCTGTATACTACTACTGGGGCTGAATATACCACTGGGGCTGCGTGTATACTACCACTGGGGCTGCGTGTATACTACCACTGGGGCTGTATACTACCACTGGGGCTGTATATACCACTGGGGCTGCTGTATACTACCACTGGGGCTGAATATACCACTGGGGCTGCTGTATACTACCACTGGGGCTGTATACTACCACTGGGGCTGTATATACTACTGGGGCTGCGTGTATACTACCACTGGGGCTGTATATACTACTGGGGCTGCGTGTATACTACCACTGGGGCTGTATATACTACTGGGGCTGCGTGTATACTACCACTGGGGCTGCTGCTGTATACTACCACTGGGGCTGCTGTATATACCTCTGGGGCTGCTGTATACTACCACTGGGGCTGCTGCTGTAACACTGCTGGGGCCTGTATATACCACTGGGGAGGCTGCTGTATACCACACTGCTGGGTCTGTATACCTGTGCTGGGGTCCACCCTCGGCTTATACACGAGTCAATAGATTTTCCCAGGTTTTGGGGGCAAAAGTAGGGGGGTCGGCTTATACACGGGTCGGCTTATACACGAGTATATACGGTAAGTGTACTGAGCATCCTCAGTACACTAAAATTGCTCCTTACCATCTAATTTCACTTCCGCAATGTATATACATACATTGTGGTAGTGAAATTTAGTAAAAGAAAGGGTTAAAAATAAAAAAAATTATATTCTCACCTTTCCAGAGATCCCCAGGCGTCTCCAGCAAGCTTCGGATGCTTACAGGACCTGCGGGTACGTCACATGACCGGTTAACGCGGTAACTGCAGTCATTGTGACCCGATGACGCTGCCAGGTTGTGATGTAACTGCAGGTCCTCTAAGCATCTGGAGCTTGCTGGAGGCATCGGGGGACTCACTGGAAGGTGAGCATACATATTTTTTATTTTTAACTCTTTCTTATACTAAATTTCACTTCCGAAATGTATGTATATACATTGCGGAAGTGAAACTGCCCCGCTGCCTCCTGCCATCTCTTTCTGTGTCCGGATCTGTGATAATCACAGCCCCTGACACAGAAATAGGTCAACTCCTGTTGTGTTCATTCCTGTCCGTGGGGTCCTGCAAAAAGTAGGATCCCACGGACAGGAAAAAATACACTATGTGAAACCAGCCTTACATGGGTGTCTTCCAAAGTTTTGTATTTCCAGGTTGTGTGAATAAATTAACTATATTGTTTGGCAAATTAAAATTGAAGTTTTCATGTTTTATTACCGCCTCAAATAAATTCCAAGTTTTCATCTCTGAATCTGGAAGTCTAAATTGATCTTGCAATACCTGGAAAGGTTTAAGACCCTTCACTTTCAATATATCTGAAAATTTGTTAATTGCCCCACTCTTCCATAGTCGGAGTTTTATTCCCGGTTAAAATTTGAAATGACCTCTACATCCATCCAAGAAAGTGGTGTAGTTGCATAAAGTTTCTCAGACTTGGATGCAAGGTCCTTCCAAGCCTGAATAGTGGCTCTGATAGTGGCTACCCAAGGAAGCCGCTTCTTATTGTCGCATAGGTGCGCCACCACCAGACTCCCAACATGTCTTTTTGAATTGTGAAATTCCTCCAACATTACCCAAGAAGGTTTATCCAAAATATAGCACCACTTCAGGTTAGTTTTAATTAGTGTTGCCAAATAATACGCAGTGATGTTGGGCAAACCTAAGCCTCCTCTTGTCCTATGCTTTATAAGTATTGATCTTGGGATGCATGGTTTTAATTTGTTCCAGATAAACGTTACAAGCTGGTTTTGAAGTTTTTGTAATAGGGTCTTTTTTTATTGGTAAAGGAATAGACCTAAAGATATAGAGAAGTTTTGCTAAAATTATAATTTTAAATGCATGGATCCTGCCTATCCAAGACAGCTCCAGTTTTGATAGATGTAAAATGTTTCACGTTTTAAAATCTTAAGTAGCTGTGGGTCATGTTTTTGTAAAGAACTTGTGTTTTTTTGAGGTTCATTTTATACACTGGAAAATTCTTGTATAGTTGATAATAGATTTCTGACCGAATTAAGTGGATCTGTAAGTGAAACTAAAATATCGTCTGCAAGTAAGGACACCTTATATTGCCTATCATTTGTAGAAATACCTCTAATATTACAATCCATTCTAATTTTTTCCGCCAGTGGTTCAATAAAGAGGCCAAATAAGGATGGAGATAGGGGGCACCCTTGACGTGTTCCGTTAGAGAGATGAATTCTGTTTGATAAAAAATTGTTAGACATTATTTTGGCTGTAGGGCTGGAGTATAGTGCTTTAATAATATAAAACCCACCTGATCTTTGTGGATCAATCTTGGTATTACAGCTTGGATTCTTGCAGTTAATACTTTGGCTATGAGTTTAATGTCTGTATTTAATAATGAAATGGGCCTAGAGTTGCCAACTAGGTCTTTACCTCCCTTTTCTTTATAGAGCACTGTGATTACGGCTTCTGGTAATTCTGAAAGTATATATGAAGTAGTTGAGATGGAATTAATTAATTTTGTAAGATAGGGGATCAAAGTAGGTGAAAATATTTTAAAATATTCATTTTGTAGACCATCAGGTCCTGGAGATTTATTATTTTTCTGTGCTTTTATTGTGGTGTTCAATTCATCTTCAGTATATGGGAAGTTAAGATTAGCTAATTCGTCTTCAGATAGAGTGGGCAGTTGTATGTTATCTAAGAATTTTTTAATAGAGGCATCTGTAGGTGACTTTTCTGAGGCAACATTTCTTAAATTATATAAATATCATAATACTTTTCAAATTCTGTTGAGATTTCCTTGGGTTTTTAAGTTTGTTAAATTTTATTTATAAAGTGAAAAAGAAAAAAACGTCTTCACGATCGAGCTGTCCTCAAAATTAATAAATCCACGTCCCATGGACTCCGAGCAACTCTTTATTCCACTGTAAACTCAATTTTATTTTTTAGTTGTAGGATTTTTGTTTTGGACCTTTGTATCTTTATCCTTTCAGCAAAGAACTTAGTCGGCTTATTCATACTATGATAAAAGTTCGACTTCGAGGAAAGAATACATTTATCATACTCAGATGTAGTATTGCTTTTAATTTGATTCTAAGGTCTAAGATTTTACTGTGGACCTCATCTGATGGAAATAAGGTTTGGGACGTTTCTAGTTCTCTAATGTTTGTTATTATCTTTCAGTTTTTTTATTTTCGATTTATTAAGTCTCGAATTTAGTTCTATCAACTTTCCTCTTATTACTGCCTTGTGGGCAGACCATAATGTCATAATAGTAATATCTTCGGTATCATTCTCTCTAAAATAATTATCTAGAGTAGTCTGGACCCCCTCCCTGTAACCTGGGTGAGAGAAAAAAAATGAATTAGCTCTCCATGGTTTAGTTGACTTATAATCGTTTATAATCTCAAATGTGACAGAGGAGTGGTCAGAGCATGATCTTGGATGGATTATCACCTTTTTAATTTTTGAAGAGTATGAATGTCAGAGACTACTAAATCTATTCTCGAAAATGATTTGTGAGTATTGGAGTAATGAGTGTACTCTATGGATGAGGAATTTACAGGGAACCAACCACCTAAAATTAGCTATCTAACCTATAAATATCTGTCCCTGGAGCCTGAAATTACTATTCTAACCATCCCTTACTGACTAAATCTACCTAACTACATGCACAATAAATCACTTTTTATACTTACCAAATCGTTGTCTGATGGGGCATTTAATCCTCTTCAGGGGTACACGTGCTGCAGCCCTGCGTCACTTTCGCCCGCCGCGTCGCTGGGTCTATGATGCGCCCAGGCCGGCTTCAGCATGCCATCTGCGCATGCTCTGAAGCCGACCTGGGTGTACCAGTGACGCGGCGAATGGAAGTGACGCGGGGCCTGCAGCACGTGACCCCCCCATTGCGAGGACGCGATGGGCGGTCATTTGAATCCTCCTGGAAGAAGATGCCACCCTGGAAAGAAGATGGACAGCAGCGAGGCGGGTGCGAGCGTGGCCTGAAGACCCTGCTTATCTGACAAAGACCCTGGAGGAACACCCATCAGACAAGGATTTGGTAAGTATAAAAAGTGATTTATTGTGCATGTAGTTAGGTAGATTTAGTCAGGGATGGTTAGAATAGTAATTTTAGGCTCCAGGGACAGATATTTATAGGTTAGATAGCTATTTTTAGGTGGTTGGTTCCCTTTAAGCATCGGAATGCGTCGTACAACTCTTCTCTATTAAACCATGGGTCTAGAGTGATGCCCGAATGTCTGCCTTTATTTGAGGAATCTAAGTATAAATTAGGAATAGCATTAAAATCCCCAAATATTAGTAAAGATCCTTTCTGGCATTCACTAATAATCTTGATTAGTTTATTAAGAAACTTATCTGGCCCTTGTTAGGTCCGTAGATGTTCACTAGCGTATACGGGGAATTATTGATTACACTCACTAATATTAAAAATCTACCCTCCATGTCTTCTATACATTGTATCTTTTCATAACTAACTGAATGAACACAACGCCAGCTTTCTTCTTTATGTTGGAGGATAGTAGAATATTTGGATAAAATTTATTCTCGAATTTTGAGATTTTGTCTTTACCAAATTTTGTTTCCTGTAAACCTATTATGTCTATATTTTATTTTGAAACTTCCCTCCAAATCATGAATCTCTTTTGGGGGGAATTTAACCCATTAACATTAAAAGACATGAATTTCTGGTGATGATTCCAACCCCTGTGCAATACTAAGGAAATCCTGAAAACATGCCCTGTTCATGTCTCTTGAGGCCTGGAGTTTCCTACCCATGCCTCAGATACTAGTTCACACAGTGCGTGGACAAATAATGGAAACAGTCCTTGCAACACAGTTCACAGAGTCCCAGACTTAGAGCAGTGCTGTGCAGCTGGAAACTCAGTCCTGAGCAGTCCTGAAATACTCACTGCACAAATATACAACAAACAGATCGCAGCAAACAAGGCTTATGTCAAGCAGAGTAGTCTGTATGGATCTGGCAGCAGGAATGATCCTTAAAGAGGCACACACTAGCTGCTGGAGAGTAGCCAAGATTAGGCAGAGCATGTAATTGCAAGGCAGAAATGCACAGATGACCTGGGATTGCAGTAGGTTGAGCAAAATGCAAACGATGCACAGCTCAGCCAGAGCAGAAACACAATACTCAAGGAAGAACTGGCTGTTGGACTGGAGCTTAAAAAGTAAGAAGGACAGGAACATATAAACATGGTAAGGCAGCAGACTCCATCTTGACTAAGGGCAAGGAAACACTGAAGTTAGCCTGGAAAAGCCAGAAATCCTGATAGTAGGTGTCCAAATACTTTGTCCTTGGAGTGTATCTAATGTAATATTATTACATACATATGAAATATTGCATTAGATTATATACTTTATATGTGGAATAGTACCTACTTCTTCATTTTGTAACATATGGCAATAGCTGCAAAACCAAATATAAAAATGGATATGACACAGACTTAATGCACATCACAATCACAGCTGCAGCCATAGACAGGGATCGTAATTGAAATCAGCACTCAAAGCTTTGATAATGAGGACGTGTTAGAGGCCGTAGCCGAATACTTCAGTGCCATCCTGACCTATATATTTCATAAATGTTGTTGACAAATTTGTTAGTCATAAGTATCAAATCTAAGTGTCCTCTTGTGTTTACGCTGATTAGCCGTGGGTGTAAGGCATATCCATGTATGTTATTAGCCCGCGTACAATTCACCATGAGTCACCGCACATAATAGCTGCAGCATCCATTATGTGTCTTATTTAAGATTTGTCTGAAAAATAACAATGAATACAAATGAACGTACGACCTCTTTTCCACAAAGCTTGTACCAGAAGCA
This sequence comes from Allobates femoralis, assembly GCA_033576535.1. Classification (NCBI taxonomy): domain Eukaryota; kingdom Metazoa; phylum Chordata; class Amphibia; order Anura; family Aromobatidae; genus Allobates; species Allobates femoralis. The sequence continues at coordinate 111,379,750 of JARQOC010000008.1, read as the reverse complement.
GAGTGCACATTGTTTTTAGTATATGCCCCTTTTACAGATTTCCCCTAGAAGCTCTAGAAACAACAAATACATATTGTAAGCAATAAAAGCCAAGAGCAGGTAAAATGATTTTTATAGACAATTGTATGGTAGGTGTAAATGTATGGTTATCTAAAGCTACAGCTTATGTGCAGTGTGCTCTGCATTCAGTATTAAAGCCAGATAGTGGCATATATTGTTTATTTCTCACCTGTTCTTATTTTCTACCAGGGCTACCCTTCAGATCAATATTCTTTGGGGTTCTGCTGCTTGACGATGACCTCATAACAACCCTAGCCACTAGAGACATCGGGATGGTAGGCAAAGAATTGCCAGTACGGAGGTGAACACTGGCCAAGGTTGGTTTCTATGGAGGACCAAACTGGTCATTGCACTTGGATAGACTCTTGTTCACCTCTGAGGGCCACTTTACACACACCAACTTATCTGTCCAACTTCTGAACAACTTACTGGTTGCAGTGAAATCATGGACACATTGCTCCATTTTGTGGCTGTGTACAAATGGAACAATGTGTCCATGATTTCACTGCAACCAGTAAGTTGTTCAGAAGTTGGACAGATAAGTTGTGTGTGTAAAGTGGCCATAAGAGAAATGCTTTACAGCAGCCACATGGACCATAGAAGAAATAGACTGAATATGTTTATTGACTCTATGGTAGAGGTTCCCAACCTTTCTGACCTTGACAGCCACATACAGCTCTGAGAGAGGTTTGTGAGTCATATTTTGTACCTCTGAAATGGTCATGACCCACATCCAGTTCCCGCTACCCTCACAGTAGTGACACCCAGAGCCCCATTACCTTATAATGACAGCCAAAGCTTTTCCACAGAGATCACAGTGAGACATTATATCAAGATCCAGGAGTTCCCAAAATACACTGATTCAGCATTTTTGCACCAAGCATGCTCATCACACTGTCACATCCAGTTTCAAGTAGCTCCTCTGGTAGTATCATACTGACTCCATCCTACTATAGGCTGGCTTCACACTTGCGGACCCTTCCGCAGCGTCCTGCAGAAGGGATCCGCAAGCTGACCGCAGCCACCGCCAGCCCCTATGTTTATAATGGGAACGCACGGTGCTGCGCAGGTCTGCGCAGGACCGTGCGCTCCCATTCATTGCAATATGTGATTTGTACGCAGGCGGATGCCCGCGCACAAATCACAAACTCTCGTCCGCACCCTGAACGCGACATGGTCGCGTTCATGGTGCGGACGAGAGTGTGTGATTTGTGCGCGGGCATCTGCCTGCGTACAAATCACATATTGCAGTGAATGGGAGCGCACGGTCCTGCGCAGACCTGCGCAGCACCGTGCGTTCCCATTATAAACATAGGGGCTGCGGTCAGCTTGCGGATCCCCTCCGCAGGACGCTGCGGAGGGGTCTGCAAGTGTGAAGCCAGCCATACTTAGGTTATCTCTAAACCCTCCAGGCCAGTATAATGACATCCAGAGCTGGTCTTCTGTGTGGGGCTGCTCATACAAATCCCTATCTTGAGACTTGTTCTTTCATAGCGGTTTTGCTAGTCCAGGTGATAATACAATAAGCTGGCAGAAAGCTGTGAGCCACACATTATGGGCCCATGAGCCGCAGGTTGGCAATCCCTGGTCTATGATATAGATTTCTTGACATGTTCTGTAATCTGTATAGTGGTCCTTGTGCAGGTAGGGGGAGGAGGTGAACTGAGACCATCAACTATAGCAGTCAGCGTTCTCCTGTGTTAGCTATTGTACATATAAGGCTGCGTTCACACATTGCGTATTTTGCCGCGTTTTTTTACGCGCGCTTTTCAAAATACGCAATGTGCCTTTTGTCTGCCTGCAAAGTGAATGGGAAATTCACTTTGCAGTGCAGACATTGCGTAAAAAAACGCAGTGCGTTTTCCGGGAGAAAACGCAGCACCGTAAACAATTGATATGTCAATTCTTTACGGAGCTACTTCTGCGTATTCTCCCAGAGGGGAGGAAGAATCCAGCTTCCTCCTCCCCTCTGTGACAGCTGTGGCCGCCCATTAGATTCCACAGTGTGTTAATACACACTGTGAAATCTAAATTAAACAAAAGCAAGTGTCTGAAAAATAAAAAAGAATGAATACTTACCTTCCGACTCCTTCTCCCACTGTCCGGTGCCTTCTCCCGCTGTGCGATCCCCGGTTGTAAGTCAGATCTCTTCTGACAAGACCTGTGGTGATGTCAGAGGGGGGGCGTTCCCGGGCACTCGCGGTCATGTGACCGCGAGCAGCCAATCAGCGATGGGACCGCACGGGAACGCCCCCCCTCTGACGTCATCACAGGTCCTGTCAGAAGAGAGCTCACTTGGAATCGGAGATCGCACACCGGCAGAAGGCACCAGACAGAGGGAGAAGGCGTCGGAGAGGTGAAGTATTGATTCTTTTTTATTTTTCATTAACTTGCCTCTGTTTAATGTAGATTTCACAGTGTGTATTAACACACTGTGGAATCTAATGGGGCGGTCACACATGTCACAGAGGGGAGGAGGAAGCAGGATTCTTCCTCCCCTCTGTGACATCACTGCGCTTTCTGGGGGGAAGAAAGCGCAGTGTGTGAAAGCCCCTGCGTATTTTGCTGCGCTTTTTTGCGCGGCCGAAAAACGCGGCAAAAAGCGCGCGCAAAAAAGCGCAGCAAAATACGCAAATGTGTGAACGTAGCCTAAGTGTTTCCTGTCTTTCTAATCTTTCCTGTAGTAATATTTTACCTCTCTAGAATAGGGAGTATTCTGCCAATTTCACATTGGCTAGGATTAGTAGCCAATATGAAATAGAGGTCACCTAATAACATGGTGATAACAGACTATCCTATTGCAGGTCATAGAAGCAATCAGCTGTAAATGGAGGGAGAACCTGGCAAAAAATGTTACCTGCAGTACCAGCACTGGGGAAACAAAGTAGAAAGTTTGAATGATTCTTTAACCTTGTCCTTTGTCACTGATGGTCCTTTCTAATTGTATCTCATGCCTTAAAGCTTTCTATTTGTGATTTGACCCCAAAAAATGTCACCGGTTAGTCATCTTCACTGTTTGCTTCAGCATAAATTATGGAGTATGCCATATCTCACATTTCCTTGCAACAAAAGGATAAATTATGTCACCTATTTCCTTTATAATAACAAGTAAACTAAAACGAAACTGACATTAGATATTAGTACAGAAATTATATGCAAGAGGAGAAATATGCATTGTTTTCACTCTGTGCTGTCATAATTGAAATACACTTATCAGCATTCACTGCATCTTTTTAAGAAGAAAAGATAAAAATAGGGCACCTATAGGCCTTGTTCACATGTCAGTGTTTTGGGTCAGTATTATCAGTATTAGTAAGCCAAAATTAGCAGGGTCTCTAAGGTTCTCTCATTTTAGGTTCCACTCATGATTTTGGCTTACAAAATACTGATGGAAACACTGACCCAAACCAACGTGTGAACCAGGCCAGTTGGACCCAAATCTCACATGGCCACTTATTATAGTCACGGATAGAAAAGGGGGGTGTTCAGCAATTCATCCTCTCAACTAAAGTCTATGTATGAATGCTAGGGAGAAGCCAAGCCCTCCTCATAATTACACTAGAAGGTTTTGAATAACAAACAAGTAGGTGGGTGTTGAATTCGTAAATCGATATGGTGGTGATGGCCCTACGTGTTCATGTACCCATGTACCTTCCCTTTAATGTCCTGTATATATAGAGTTAAGCCACCAGATAAATCTCATATATAAATTTATTTCTGCAAGTGCATAACTTTCACTCCGTATCCAAGTAATTACTTAAAGGGAACCAACCAGCAGGATTTAACCACCTGTAAATCAGTGCAGCAGGTGATTGACTTGTGCAGCATGACATCATTATTTGGGTTTTTTTATTCCTCCCTGTGGGCATGTCTACCTGCTGTAGACTGAACCCCTTCCTCTCATCCAGACTCATCCGGGCTGGTGGGATTTGGCTTACAGCAGTAAGACCAGCCCACAGGGGAGGAGTAAAAAAAAAACAATTAGTGATGTTATGCTGCACACGTCAATCACCTGCTGCTCTGATTTACAGGTGGTTGTTGGTTCCTTTTAAGCTCCATTTTCCCTCATAAGGGAAATTCGATTTCTTCTGAATTTAATCCCCATTTATTTATTTAATGAAGGGAATTCTGCTAGTACAATTACTTATTGTCATTAAGAATGTTATATGGTTACAATTCCTCTTAAGGCAGAATTAATAGATACAAATAAGACACTATTATGTACACAACAATCCGGGCTCGACAGCAGTATTAATTACCTACATACTTCCTTGTCAGGATAAACAATCTGTGTGTAATAAGCGAGCACTTTGCATAACAAACTCCTAATCTGGCTATTAAATGACACAGGTGAAAGGGATGAAGGGTAAAGCAATACTTAGGGTAGCTTTTCTCAATAGAACAAGAAAGCCAATCAGTTTTACTGACTAGACAGTAAATATGTAATGAGGAAGCTCTTTAAAACATCTCCCAATTGTCCTTCATTCATTGGGACATTCCCGAATTGAGGGAAATGTCTCACTGACGCGGGAGGTCAGGGTAATGTTCTGACTTTAACTCTGCAGTACAGTGACGTTTCCTCTTTTCCCGACCGTGCTTTTTCCTGAAAGGTAATGCTCCATGAGATGTTATCTGGATACATCTCTGAATGATGTTATTTGTCTTCATAGGTGTATTGTACTGGTAAAAAAAAGATATAGCTATTATACAGTACATCTGTTTGTCTCCATGTAAAACATGAATTAAAAAAAATAAAAAATATAATATACAGTAGCTATGTAGTGCATAGAGGTGCACTGGTGTAAGCAGCTGTATCTCTATGTACCAGTGCAAACACAAAAGAAGGACATCATTTTGAGCCATATACAGAGGCAATTCTATCTTCGACAATAATTAATAGAGGATTATTTATACACTATTATAGGACAAAAGTCTGCTGCCACACTATGTGCCTGGAGACTACACAATCCTCTGATCTGTATGCTGTGTGTGGCTCTCTAGGGGCAGGGACTCATTGCAGACAGAGGGGCAAGGAGAGGAGAAGAGGTGTGTTCTCTTATCAGATGCACATCTGACAACTTCATTGTGGGTATCTGAGTCATATGTGTAGTATGTGCTCTGAAATATTTCTTTGTGTTTATATGAAATATTTCTCTGTGTTTATATGAACATTTGATCATTTGCTCAGTAAACACACACATTACATGTATGCCGAAAAACCAAAGTTCATATAAACAGAAATCTCTGACAGGCAGCACAGAGTAGTGATGTTACTACAAGCAGAGGTGTATCTAGGTTTTCTGGCACTGGGGGCAAGAGTTCAGTTTGGCGCCCCTCCCGTGGTCTGAGTAGGCATCATGCAACCAATCATCTATATGCGATTGTGGAGCCCATTGGGACGGGGTACTCAGTATCGGACCGGGGTACTGCTGGGGATGTCACGGAGGTCCTGGTCCGGACCGTGTCCCGGGTTCTCACAAGTAAAGGGGTATTTACAAGGAAAATGTTTGTCGTGACGCCACTCACAGGTTGTGGTCAATAATGGGACCACCGCTGCAGCACTGCTCTGCCAGGAGGATGGATGGATGATGGAGCTGCAACCAGATGGATGAGCCCGCCTCGAGTTGGGCTGCTCCTGGCAGGATAAAAGGTATGACAACAGTTCTTTATACCTGAAATCAGACATGGACACTCAGGCAGGGTTCACTGGGTTTACTTGTCAGCTCTTCAAAACAGTTCACAGCAATTCTCAGAACAGTTCTCAACACAAGTCACAGTTCAGTTAACTCCGGTAACACTGAGCCCTCTGCAGCCAGGCTGTCGCTCTGAGACCCCTCACTCCTTCTAAGTGTCCCTTCCAAGAGCAATTCAAGAATGCGCACACTTCTTTTATAAGGCTAAAATATGTGTAAAGAGGGAGCTGCTCACCTGATGCAGTTGTGAGAACCCACAACTGGTAATGATCGCTCATCTATGAGTGGTTTGCTGCAGGACCGTACTTCCACAGGTCACCGTGGTTCAATCAGCTTGTAGGACAAAGTACCGTGAGTCCGTGCTGCCCTGAGGAAGGAGTTGGGAGATAACTCCGAAACATGTTGGACAAATAAAGAAGAATCCTGTTTGATCCAGACATTCCCGTGTGGCTGTTTTTTTATCTCCATTAATTGAAGTGGCAGCGCGGACCCACGGTACTTTGTCCTTCAAGTGTCCCTTCCAGGCTGTACTCTCTCTTGTTCTTTCTCCGGGTTGTATAGCGGCAGCTCGGACCCTTGTGGGTCCTCGTGGTTGCTGCTGTGCTTCCAACCCTTGTGTTGGGTACTCCAACCTGGAATTAGAGCTCCGGGAAGCCGGAATATTGCTTCAGTTCCCCTCAGAGCCAACACTTTGGTGTTGCCTAGCCTGCAGTAACCCTATCTTACAAGGCATTACCAGACTCCATCTAACCCGTGTGATTCCAGCCCAAATTAGGGAAAACTACGCCGGTAGTTGGTCGGTGCTGCCGTGTTCCTTGGACCGGTGATACCGGTCCGGTCTCTTTCCTCACACTCCCCTGGGATGCCGGCTATGGACGAGCTTTCTCTCCATGGTTTCTGTGACTCTGTGGATTCTGCATCTCCAGGAAGCCCAATCCCACCGGGACGTGTCTCTGTCTTCCTGGTGTCTTTTCAGTCGGCTCACTTTGGCCTACTAACTCCTTCTTCCTCTTTTCCTCTGTTTGTGCTTTCTGTCACCTGATCTACATTCTTTCCCACTCACTTTCCTCTAAACCCACCACCCCTTGCCCGCCTAGAGTCCTGGGCTCCGGGTTGGGTGCCGCCTCTAGTGGTGTGTGTGTGACCATGAGGGTGATTGTTGTACAAACTGTCTATCTTTCTGCCTGGCTGCAGTTCCCTATGTGGCCACCCTGGTCGCAGGGGCGCCACATGAATTTTTTACACTTGCAGTTACAGTGACTGCTGGAGTATATTACAAGTTGTTTGGAGAGGGCTAAGGTGTTTAATGTTATAATTAAAGGGTTTGTCCAGGTTTCAGATGAAAGTCTAGGTGACTGCAGGCCTCCAAATTCTCATGGCGCGTGCACTGCACACTTTCAGGATTCTCCCATATCAATGGTAAGATTGGACTGTCATGTGAACACAAGTATGCTATTTATATACTTCTGGCCACAATCTGACTAGACGCTTCCGGCCTCGCTCAATTCATTTAATTGATCGAATCCTCGCATGTCTAGTCAGCACGTGACTGCATGTAAGTAAATTGCATACTTATGTTACATGTGACGCACCCTCACCCAGGGCTGTGGGGTACTCGGCTCTCGGGCTCTCCTCAGTCTGGGAAGTCACGGGTGGCCATCCTGAGGCCGTGGCCCTGGGAGTCAACTGAAAAGGGGGTTAGTAATTTACAGGGGATTATTTATAAGTTGTCTTCGTGACCCCACCTGCTGAGTCTGGTGATGTTCACCAGCGCCGCCACAGTCCTCCAGTGGTCGGTGGTATTGCGGCTTGGATGGAATAGTCCCCGCAGGCGGGACTGGACTGCCGGGGCAGCAATGCTGTAAAAGCAAACAGTTTGTATTTGAAAGGATGCAGCAGAGTCAAAGCTTCACTTCACCGGGTAACTTTACTGGAACACTCTCATTCAGCTTTACAGTGCAACAGTTCATTAGGTGGCAAATGGCGAATGCTCTGGGCTGCAATTGGGATTCTGGCTTGAGATGGAACCCTCCAGTGTGAAGCCTAATCTCTTGGAGATGATCTGGCCTCCTGCTGTTACTTGTTCTGTCTCCTCTCCCTTTTGTACCTGTCGGGTTAAGCTTCTAGTGAATGCCGCAGTGGCAGCTGCGCTTCTGGCTTCCCTCTTGTGGGACCTTGGGAGTCAGGGCCGTATTTGTAATATCCCTGTATTGCGGATTTTCTGTGAGACTTGGAGTACTCACAGGTGCGGGCTCCCGTACCCGAGTTTCTTCCTATGGGGCAAACTCTATCCGTTACTCACTTCCCCACTCAAGTTAACTCTGCCAATCTGAGCTTCCTTGCTTTCTTTTCTCTTGTTTGGGATCTGTTCCTTCTCAGGGCCTCTCAGCCGAGATGGCCCTTTTGGTTTCCTGCAGGCTGGCTGCCTGCTCCTTCCACCTCCTCGTCCTCTGACTCCTGACTCAGACTCTTCCTGACTGACTGCCTGAGCTCTCCGGTTCCCTCTAGAGGTTGCTAAGACCCTCCCTGGGTTCCTCCCATCACTATCCCTAGTGTGTGAGTGCAGCTCTAGGGCTCCATCTTGTGACCATTGTCCCAATTGCAGTGGAGTACTACACCGCTTTTCTGGGTGCAGTACCCCTTATGTGGCACCTACATAGTGGGGCACCACACATGACCTTCCACTCTCACTGCCAACCCCAGACAATCCTGACAGCAGGCAGTGTGCACTCTGTGAAAATTCAGAAGTCTGCAGTCACAGAGTGACACATAGAGTGACTGCAGACTCATCACAAGCTTGGGACAACCAATTTACTGCTTCTAACAAATAAATACATAGAACCCTTAACTTGTTAGAATGCACAACACTTTATTAACATAGCCATGTATCAAGAAAGCTTACAAGTTATGGATTGTTAGATGTGTACAGAATCAGAACAATTAACAACACAAAACTACATCACCAGACCCACTAGAGATACTGAAATACATCCATATAACCCCTATCAGTACAGAAATACAAAGTCAAAACCCTCATCAGTACAGAAATCATCACCAGACCTACCAGAGGTACAGAAATACATAAATATAACCCCCATCAGAACAGAAATTACAATACTCATCAGTACCAAAATTCAACATCAGTACATGGTAAAACAATTGTAATGTCAGGAAAGACCCATACACAAATGTACTGCATGAACCTACAACTCCATCATTAGCAATAGTGAGAAGATACTGGGAACTGTTGTTACCAGCCGTCAATAAAAGCATACAGGAACCACAGCACTGATGACAAGTAGTCATTATCTCAAATAATCATTTACACCCGGGTACCTTATAGATGACCATGTCTCTGATAGGGGTCACCTTTTTCTTTTTTTTATCTTGTGCAGGAATCATGATGACTTTTGACATCCACAGCTCGTCTCTGCAGATTTCCATCTTCTCTAGTCTTCTGCAGCACATCCCGGCACGATATCCTTAAAAATAGCAGAATAATCAAAATTTTCCTGAGTAAAAATATCTGCCCTACACTGTGCCCCAGAATAAATAATTGCTCCTTCTCGCTGTTCCCTACACAAAATATGGTTTACACACTGTCCCTCTTCTGGCGTATGCCCTCCACACTGCCCCCTCATCACACTGCCCCCTCATCACACTGCCCTCTCATCACACTGCCCTCTTCTTTCCATACTGGGCTCCCTGGTTACTCTATCCTCTACACTGTATCCTTCTATACTGCCCACGGTTGATACTGTTCTCCCTCATCAAACTCGACATACTGTCCCCACATGCTGCCCCCTCTCTATACAGCTCCACACATGCTCAGTCTCTATTCTGTGCCCCTTTACATTTTTCTCATCCCCTACTGTTTCTTCATCCCTTTCTCACTCTACATACTGTATCTACACCTATTCCCTCCTCCCTCCCCATACTGTGGCAGCAGCGATCCCTTCTCCCTCCCAATACTGTGTCCACACCAATCCCCCCTCACTCCACGTACTGTGTTGCAGCCATCTCCCTGTCACTCCTCATACTGTGACCATACTGATCCCCCCTCACTACATATACTGTACCACATCCATCCCCCTTACTCTTCATACTGTGTCTATACTGATCCCCCCTCACTACATATACTGTGCCACATCCATCCCCCTTAAGGTACCTTTACACGCCGCCACTGTGCCTAGCAACAGGTATCCACCGCACATGCATGCGCATGTTTTTGAGAGACAGGAGTCAGCTGTTGTACATAACACATTATAGCAGTATATGCCCACCTGAGTGGGTAAAAGGTCTCTAGGGGGACTGGGCACCCCCTAGAGACATTGTACAAGCATTTATTAATGAAATAATTAGTTTTACTATACACAGAACAGTTTGCTCATCCCTGCAGCAGCAGGGATGAGCAAACTATCCGGTAACCGGATTGCTCAGGATTACACATCCTGAGCAATCCGGTTACCGGATTGCTGAATGTCTGAAGATAATTGCGTTCACAGCATCTGGATCTGGATGCGGTGAACGCAATTCAGATTTTAATTGTGATCCTAGCTTAAGCCAAATTAATTCTTAGAGGTAAGTTATTCCAAAGATTTACCATACAAATTCTTCCTATGCAGAACATTAAAAAAAATGGAATGCCATATCGCAGGTGCACTTCAACTTGAGGCTGCAAACAGATGGCCAGACATTCTCCTTTAGGATTTTTTGGTAGACAGACGAATTCATGGTTCCATTTACCTGTCACGGGTGGCACGGATGACAGGGTGGAGGCCACGCGCAGACGATCCCAGCGGGTGGCCCACCAGCCATAATGGGGGAGGATGGTCCGTCTCTTTCAGGGGCATTTACCTTCTGTGTAGATGGAGAGAGGGTGTGATGGGATCTCGCTGTTATGGGGGGACGGCTGTGGAGGTCTTGTGCTCGGTCTGGTTTTATCCACCAATATGGTGGGTCACTAGGACCCAGCAGATTCCTTCCACCTTTATAAGGAGGTTCATTACCCTTCCTCGGTGCAGGTGATAGTTCCTTGTGCACTCATTATCCTTGCTCCAGCAGACGCTGAGGTTGTGGAGGCTGCTGAGTTCTGCTGTCAGATAAGTGATTCCTTTTCCCTAATGTCTGTCTTCCCTGGTGTTTGTCTTTAGTTGATAGTGGAGGGGTCTAGTGAACCTCTCCATCTGATCCTTAGATAAGATAGTGCTAGGATCAGAGAGGGACGAGGTTCGTGGTCGGCGACAGTTGAGGAGACTGTATAGGGACGTTAGGGCAGACAGGGTCAGCTCTAGGAAGTCTAGGGGTTACCGTCTCCTTCTTGTGCCCTTAGCGTTAGGGACTCCTTATTCCCCCCCCCGTCGTTATCCTACGCTGGGTGTCTTCCCTACTCCCAGCGTGACATTACCACATCAAGTCTTCCAGGTCTTGAGACAGCAAAACAGCCCAAGACCGATGTAGCGACCGGTGGTAAGGCCGCGGGTGTGTGTGTATGTCTTGCTTCAACAGAATCTCCATACTCAGATTTAACCGGTAGTAACATTTCTTTACTGTAAAACATATCTATAACACAGTCAGCTGATCTAGCTGCACACATGTATATGGTGGAGTCCCTGGATCTTCACTTTATCCGGGTGCACAGCAAGAAGAAGAAAAATAAAAAAACAAAATGGAGATATCTTTCCCTAACTTTCCCTCAAATCACGTACCAGTCTATCACAGAAGAAGATGTCGCTCCCACGTGGCAGGCCTGGGATCTCACGATGACGGGTCCCGGTGCAGCGCTGAAGGGGGAAACTCCTCAGTCCTCTTCTTTGGTCTTCTTCCGTAGGTAACAGATTTTTGTTAGTCTCTCTCTCTGTCCCGGGGCACACCGAGCAGCAGAAGGGAAGGTGCGGATCAGCTGGAGTAGGGTCCGTTAAAGCGTTCACATGCACCGTTCCCTTGTGGATGGTAAGGAGTGGTCCTCAACTTCTGGATCCCATACATCCGATGCAGCTCCTCGATGACTCTGCCTTCGAAACAAGCCCCCTGGTCGGAGTGTAACCTCTCCGGACACCCATAGACGTGGATGAACTGTCGACAGATGGCCTGTGCAGCCGATTCGGCCGTCTGGTCTTTGGTAGCAACAACGACGGCGAATTTTGTGAAGTGGTCCACCATGACTAGGCAGTATTGATAGCCACTGCTCGCCGTCCCGATCAGCAGATAGTCCACCATCAACAGCTCAAGAGGCCTGGAGGTTTTAATCGTCTGGACAGGTGCACGCTGTTCGGTGGACTTGTGCAGTTCACAGGTGCGACAGGTTCTGCAGACGTCTTCGACCAGCTTGCGGAGCCCTGGACAGTAGATGGACTGTTGAATCCACCGAGGTCTTGTCTATTCCAAAGTGACCGTTCCTTTTGTGTGCTTCGTCCACCATCTCACGGGCCAATTGGGCAGGCACCACAACTTGTGTACATTCCTCCAACATGTGGGACAGGAGAACCTTCCGATATAGTACCTCGTCTCTCAGAATTAGCCGATCCCACTGGCTGAGCAAGGTCAAGGTCCCGGCGGACAGTCGCGACCGTGCTTCAGAGGAGGGCTTCTGCTGTTGCTTCACCCATTGCTTGAGTAGGGCCCATTCAGGGTTCTGGTCCTGGAGTCTGCACCACTCTTGGGGACACGGTGTGACCCCCACTGGAGTTCCAACTTCGCCCATAACGAACTGGCGGTACTCCATCATCCGTTGGGCAAGCCTTGCAAAGTCGGGCGTCTCGTCTCCTTCTAGTTCTTCATCCCGGTCTCTGGTGAGTAAGGGGTATGACACCCTAGACAGGCTGTCCGCATTTTGATTCTCAGCCCCAGCCCTGTATTTGATCTTGTAGTTGAACTTAGAGAGTCGAGCCATCCAACGCTGTTCCATGACTCCGAGCTTCGCATTTTCTAAGTGGTCCAATGGGTTGTTATCGGTCAGGACCAGTACTTCCGCCCCTGTGAGGTATCCTGCAAATTTCTCCGCCATAGCCCACGTTAGGGCCAACAGCTCCAGCCGGAACGAGCTGTAATTGATGGGGTTCTTCTCACCTTCGTGTAGGGACCGACTGGCATAGGCTATGACTCGTTCCTTGCCTTCTTGTACCTGGGAGAGTACTGCCCTAGACCCTGTAGACTGGCATCGGTATGTAGTTGAAAGGGCAGATTGTAGTTCGCATATGCCAAGATGGGGGGTGAAGTCAAGGCACCCTTTAGGGCTTGGAAGGATTCTTCCTGGCTGGGTCCCCAGCTTATGGGTCGTCCTCTGGGGCCGTTGGTGGTCCCTCGAAGCAGTTCGTGCAAGGGTGCAGCAAGCCAGGCGAAGTTTCTTACGAACCGGCGGTAGTAGCCAGCCAACCCCAGGAAGGCCCTGACCTCTCTGACGTTTGTAGGCTGTGGCCAGTCCCGCACGGCGACTATTTTCTCCGAAGACGGCTGTACACCTTCGGCCGAGATCCGGTGACCCAGGTAATTGATCTCGGGCTGCAGAAGACGGCACTTGCTGGGTTTCAACTTCAGACCATGTTCTCTCAAACTACGAAACACACGGCCCAGCTGTTGCAGGTGTTCTTCAAATGTGGCCGAATAGACTACGATGTCGTCCAGGTAAATGAGGGTGAAGTCGAAGTTGAAGTCCCCCAGGCAGCGCTCCATCAGTCGCTGGAAGGTCCCTGGCGCGTTGTTCAGACCAAAGGGCATCCAGTCGAACTCGTACAGGCCCATGGGTAGGATGAAAGCAGTCTTTTCTCTATCTTTCTCGTGCATGGGTACCTGCCAATAGCCACTGGCCAGGTCCAATGACGAAAAATATTTAGCTTTCTTCAGGGCTGTCAGGGATTCTTCGATCCTTGGTAAAGGGTATGAGTCCCGGATGGTGCAAGCATTCAAACGGCGGTAGTCCACACAGAACCTCAGGGACCCGTCTTTCTTCTTGACTATCACCACTGGTGCAGCCCAGGGGCTCTGGCTTTCTCGTACAACTCCAGCGTGTAACATGGAATTCAAGAGATTTTTCACTTCTTGGTATTGTTGGGGAGGTATTTGGCGGTACCTTTCACGGATAGGAGCAGTATCACCTGTGGGAATTTCGTGCTTGATACTGGGGGTGCATCCAAAGTCGGTGTCATGCCGGGCAAAGGACGCCTGGTGCTCTTGAAGTAACTCTTCTACCTGGGACACTTCTTGGTTGGAGTATTGGGATATGTCCAACTGGCACTTTTCTCGTAGTTCTCGCCCCGCGTTGACGTCACCCGCGACAGCGGCCATGGCAGAGACCGTCACTGTCCAATCTCCCTCTGTAGACGGTGCAAACTGGAGGGGGTTCATAGGGTTCACCTCTTCGGTTAGGGCGTAAACTCGGGCGAGTTGTGTCCCAGCCTCTAGGTCAACGCTCACGTTAGCCGTGTTACCCAGCCTGACAGGAATCCTCCCCTTTCTCACAACGGCTAGCGTTCGAGCAACTAGGGGGTTCAGCTTCCCTTCCTTCGGGGTGCGCGGCTCAATCAGCACCTCCACGCCTTCGAGCTGTCTTGTGGTGCTAAGGGGTAGCGAGATAACGGTCTCCTTCTCAGCAGGTAAAGTTATCCTAGTATGGCGGGGTACGGTGATCGTGGCCAGCGGCAGTTGTTCTTCTGTCATTCGCTAGAGATTGCAGGTCCGGACCACTTGTTGGAAGGCTCGGCGGGTGGCCCTATGTGTGGTCACTTCTTGCCAGTACTTGGGCCCCCTCTTGATAAACAACACCAGATTCAGGTCTTTCAAGATGTTCATCCCAATAATCATGGGCGTTTCTGATCCACAGCCTTCCCTGACCACGATTATCCCTCTCTTCCCGAGATCTTGCCCACAGACTTTGGTGTTCATCCAGGCAACTCCCGTCACCGGAATGGGTAGATCATTGGCTGCTTTGATCTTGATAGTAGTATCAGGGTCATAGGCAACCCGCGGCTTCAGATACTCTTCGTAAAACTGCTCGGAGATGGTGGATACCTGAGACCCAGTATCCATTAATCCTTGCACGGCGGTCCCTTCCAATAATACTTCCAGGGTAGGGCTGTTTGATGCAAGTTTGTTCCGTGGCTGGCTCTGTTTTCCCACACCCCTCTCTTTGGCCTCCCCTGCCGAGTGAGCCTCTTTGGCAGGGGCGTCTAGTTTAAAGGTGGCCGCTGTTGTGGGGCATGACTTGCTGGTTCCGGTATATCGGCCCGTGGATGGACTTGAACGTTCTGGGGGCAACGGTTTGCTCTATGGCAGGGATCGCCGCATGTCCAGCATCTTCCCATCGGCCGGCTGGGTTGTTGTCTCGCTTGCCTGTCCGCCTGTTGGTCCAGGGTGAGCTGCAACACCTGTTTCTGCAACTCTGCCACCATCTGCTTCAGTTCTTCCGTGTCACTGTTCTGATACCAGTTATGGACCTGCAAGCCGCGGTATAAGTCTGGGCCTCCATGACAGATCCTCTCGAACGTTCTATCGCTTCTTGCTTAACCTCAGCGAACGTAAGGGCCGGATTTATCCGGAGTAGATCTTACAGCGAGCGGTTAAGATACAGGTCTCTTAATCCAGTCACGAATTGATCTCTCAACACCAGGTCACGGGCGCCCGTACGAGCTATCTGTTCTTCTTTCCTGCAGGCTTGTTCAAGCAGTACTTGGAGGGCGTTGGCATATTGAGGGATGTCCTCCGACTCGAGTTGAGTACGCCGGAAGAACATATACCGTAATGTTCCCGCATATCTGGTCGGCCCATAGGTGTTCTCCAGCACCCGCACCAAGTCATCCAACGTACGCCGGCCCCTAACCGTCTCCAGCCTGACTGTCGTCCACGCCTCCCCCTCTAATGTTAACATGGCCATTTCTGCTAAGGTCTTAGGATCAATGTTATACATCTCCCCCACTATCTTAAGTTGTTCGTCCATTCAGTTACAGGATAGTTCCGTCCGTTAAACTTCCTCACCTGATTGACAATAGATGCCGGGGGAGCTGTCCGGTTATAAGTTACTACCGGGAGGAGATTCTGTTGATCACACATCCTGCCGACTACGCCAGATGTAGCGACCGGTGGTAAGGCCGCGGGTGTGTGTGTATGTCTTGCTTCAACAGAATCTCCATACTCAGATTTAACCGGTAGTAACATTTCTTTACTGTAAAACATATCTATAACACAGTCAGCTGATCTAGCTGCACACATGTATATGGTGGAGTCCCTGGATCTTCACTTTATCCGGGTGCGCAGCAAGAAGAAGAAAAAGAAAAAAACAAAATGGAGATATCTTTCCCTAACTTTCCCTCAAATCACGTACCATTCTATCACAGAAGAAGATGTCGCTCCCACGTGGCAGGCCTGGGATCTCACGATGACGGGTCCCGGTGCAGCGCTGAAGGGGGAAACTCCTCAGTCCTCTTCTTTGGTCTTCTTCCGTAGGTAACAGATTTTTGTTAGTCTCTCTCTCTGTCCAGGGGCACACCGAGCAGCAGAAGGGAGATCACGGTAGCACAGATGGCTCCCTTATGTCGGTCACAGCCCCTACACATGTAATCCGGTGGCAATGTCCTGAATTTGAGTTGGACCCTCGGTAAAATAATGTCCTGCAGACCGGGGGTTGCAACAGCGATCCTCACAAGGTATTTCTTCCCAAGAATCCGGTTGCAAAAGAGCCCTATGTCGGGAGACACCACACGCAGGTCTGTCCTGGCTGAGCTCTGGGTCTGCACTGCTCTCCCGTACTTTTCCCTCCTCAGCACAAGGCTGTTGTGGGAGGGGATCAGCAATCAGTGTTTTTTTTTTGCAGTCATTTCAGCAATTGTCCACGAGGGGGCAGTATCGGACTGTGTAATGTTCACTTCAGTGTCCATTTCAATAATAATACAGTCAGGGCTACCCACTCCGTTACACCATCACACTACCACCATCATATTTTACTAATGGAATGATGTTCATTTTCTGAAATGCTATGTTACTTCTATGCCAGATGTATTGGGACATACACCTTCCAAAAAGTTCAACTTTTGTCTTGTCAGTCTACAGAGTATTCTCCCAAACGTCTTGGGAATCATCAAGACGTTTTCTGGCAAAACTGAGATGAGACTTTGTGTTCTTTTTGCTCAGCAGTGGTGTTGGTATTGGAACTCTGAAATGCGGCCATTTTTGCCACCTCTTTCTTATGGTGGAGTCATGTACACAGACCTTAACTGAGGCAAGTGAGGCCTCCAAATCTTTGTATGTTGTTATGGGGTCTTTTTTGACCTTTTGGATGAGTCGCTACACAATTGGGGTAATTTTGGTTGGCTAGCCACTCCTGGGAAGGGTCACCATTGTTCCATATTTTTGCCATTTGTGGTTAATGGCTCTCACTGTGGTTCGCTGGTGTCCCCAAGCTTTAGAAATGGCTTTATAACCTTTTCCAGACAGATATCAATTACTTTGTTTCTCATTTGTTCCTGAATTTCTTTGGCTTGCATCATGATGTCTAGCTTTTGAGGATCTTTTGGTCTACTTCACTTTATCAGGCAGGTCCTATTTAAGGGATTTCTTAATTGAAATGTGGCAGTAATCAGGCCTGAGGGTGGCTAGGGAAATTCAACTCAGCTGCCCAAAGATTTGATAAACCACACTTAAAGGGATCCTGTCACCCCCAAAACACCTGTAAACCTATTAAAAGCTGTCCCTACAGCATAGTAACACTTTCCCTACACTCCTTTTACCTCCTAAATGCAGCAAGTGACATTGAAGAAAAACGTTATAATAGTACCTCATTAGTGATGATAATGAGTGACTATGCTATTCATAGTCACTCATCCAGGCTGCCCCTCTTCTTCATATCACGCCTGAATAGGCGTGATCTTCCTCATGGATTCAAATTGCCGCCTCCCTGCGCGCCTCCGATCTCTCCCATTGCGTGTGGGCTTCAGTGTGGGGCTCTATGACGCGATCCGCGTCATACCCGGCGCCGGGTGACGTATTTACACCGGCGCCGCGCTGTCAGCTTCAAAATGCGTACTGCGCATGCGCCTGGGCATGCGCAGTGCGCATTTTGAAGCTGACAGCGCGGCGCCGGTGTAAATACGTCACCCGGCGCCGGGTATGACGCGGATCGCGTCATAGAGCCCCACACTGAAGCCCGCACGCAATGGGAGAGATCGGAGGCGCGCAGGGAGGCGGCAATTTGAATCCATGAGGAAGATCACGCCTATTCAGGCGTGATATGAAGAAGAGAGGCAGCCTGGATGAGTGACTATGAATAGCATAGTCACTCATTATCATCACTAATGAGGTACTATTATAACGTTTTTCTTCAATGTCACTTGCTGCATTTAGGAGGTAAAAGGAGTGTAGGGAAAGTGTTACTATGCTGTAGGGACAGCTTTTAATAGGTTTACAGGTGTTTTGGGGGTGACAGGATCCCTTTAATTTATGTTTTAATGGGAAGTAGGTGAGCAATCACTTTTTGACACAGGGCTCTATAGGCTTGGGTTTCCTTTTCCCTTAATAATAAAAACTTCATTTATAAACTGCATTTTGTGTTTACTTGTGTTATCTTTGTCTAATATTTCAATTTCTTTGGTAATCTGAAACATTTAAGTGTGACAAATATGGAAAAAAATAAGAATGTGCAGAGTGCAAACAATTTTTCACACAACTGTGTATATGCGGTACACACACACACATCTACTATATAATCTCCTAATCGTGTCTGTCTGACACCGATAATCGCGCGGCAGACGCGGCAGCCAATGAGCGCAGCGTGTGCAAAAGACCCGTGCATCGCGCAAATTCAAGATTTGCGCGCCGCGTGGCTCTCCTCTAACCCCCCACTCCTCCTGTCCTGCCCGCGTTCCCCCCTGCTCCTCCTGTCCTGCCCACGTTCCCCGCCCTGCCCGCACTCCCGCTCACCGAGGCCCCCCGCATCTCCCTGCTCCTTAGGGCTACAGTTGTGGCCAAAAGTATTGACACCCCTGCAATTCTGTCAGATAATACTCAGTGTCTTCCTGAAAATGATTGCAATCACAAATTCTTTGGTATTATTATCTTCATTTAATTTGTCTTCAAAGAACGTGAATGTGTGTGCTTGTGTAGGAATGTGTGAATGCATGCGTGTATGTGTGTGTATATGTGTATGAGTTTGTGTCTGCATGTGTATGTGCATGTATGCATGTGTGTGTATGTGTATCTATATGTATGTGTTTGCATGTCTATGTGCATTTGTGAGCATGTATGTATGTGCGTGTATGAGTATGAGTGTGTATGTGTGTTTGTGTATGTGCATGTATATGGATGTATGTATGTGTATATGTGTCTGTATGTGTGTGAATGCGCGTGTATGCACATGTGTGTGCATGTATGCGAATGTTTATGTGTGTCTCTGTGGGTGCATATACTGTATGCATGTTTGCATATCAACTTTTTGATGATATTCTAATTTATTGAGATACACCTGTATTTTTTATTGGGGTCTAAAGGCTTCAAGTGACACGTCTGGGTATACCTAAATCCATTGGTTTGGAGAGAGTTCTCTATGATGGTTAACCAGCCATCTTCAAAACATTATCTTTTTGATCAGTACTTCTATAGGAAGCCGAAATAGTCCATTACAACTTGTAAAGACTAAACTGCTCCTAACCACAACGGAATCAAGGGAGTATAATCTCGGTAACCATGTAGTCATTGAAAGGGATTCAGGCAGCATTATTTATTACCATGGCAACTGTTAGAAGACCCAAGGTGACGGGTTCTGCTTCAATGGCTGACTATCTTTTCATACATTCCCATTGTGCACATTTCCAACCTACTCCCGAAATCATAAGGTGTCATTCATAACCCACTTTGAACTACAGAAAATGATGAAGTTATCAAATCATAATATTACTTCAAATAGGAAGGCCATAATGTTACATGTCACACATATTTCCATGCATGTAAGAATGTATACAGTTGATGACATAGCTGTAAAATATTCATTACATCTCAAACAGGATGAAAAATATGGCAGATATTGTAGGTTCTATTGTTCTAATAAATATCAAAGCCTACAGATTAATGTCTCATTATTTGTAAAAGTACTGTTATCATCATCACTTCATATTGTTAGAGATTAGATATTAGATATGATACCAGAACTCTCATTTCAAGTAGTAATGCTGGCAATGAACTGGTCAGCACCTGTGACACGCACAGACACACGTACACATACATACATGTGGCTAACCTCCCTAGGTGTGGAAGGAAATGAAAAATTGACGAGAGATTTCAACCCAAGATTGTGCAGATGGTGGATAAAGAACCTCGACTAACATCCAACAAGTTCAAGCTGCCCTTCAGTCCGAGGGTACAACAGTGTTAACCAGTATTTATCCATCGGCGTCTGAATGAAATGGGACTGTATGGTAGGAGACCCAGGAAGACCCCACTTCTTACCCCGAGACTTAAAAAAGCCAGGCTGGAGTTTGCCAAAACTTACCTGAGAAAGCCTAATATGTTTTGGAAGAATGTTCTCTGGTCAGATGAGACAAAAGTAGAGCTTTTTGGGCAAAGGCATCAACATAGAGTTTACAGGAGAAAAAAAGAGGCATTCAAAGAAAAGAACACGGTCCCTACAGTCAAACATGGTGGAGGTTCCCTGATGTTTTGGGGTTGCTTTGCTGCCTCTGGCACTGGACTGCTTGACCGTGTGCATGGCATTATGAAGTCTGAAGACTACCAACAAATTTTGCAGCATAATGTAGGGCCCAGTGTGAGAAAGCTGGATCTCCCTCAGAGGTCATGGGTCTTCCAGCAGGACAATGACCCAAAACACACTTCAAAAAGCACTAGAAAATGGTTTGAGAGAAAGCACTGGAGACTTCTAAGGTGGCCAGCAATGAGTCCAGACTGAATCCCATAGAACACCTGTGGAGAGATCTAAAAATGGCAGTTTGGAGAAGGCACCCTTCAAATATCAGGACCTGGAGCAGTTTGCCAAAGAAGAATGGTCTAAAATTCCAGCAGAGCATTGTAAGAAACTCATTGATGGTTACCGGAAGCGGTTGATTGCAGTTATTTTGGCTAAAGGTTGTGCAATCAAGTATTAGGATGAGGTTGCCAATACTTTTGTCTGGCCCATTTTTGGAGTTTTGTGTGAAATGATCAATGTTTTGCTTTTTGCTTCATTCTCTTTTGTGTTTTTTCATTGAAGACAAATTAAATGAAGATAATAATACCAAAGAATTTGTGATTGCAATCATTTTCAGGAAGAAACTGAGGATTATCTGACAGAATTGCAGGGGTGTCCATACTTTTGGCCACAACTGTACTTCTTTTTGGGAGACTTGGTGTTGATCTAATATTCTGAACAGGCATAAGAACTATGATAACTTTTCAATACACACCTTTTCTGATGTGCTGCAATATATGGGTTAAAACTTTGTTTGCAGTCCTAGCTTTAAGAATACCGATTTACGTGTATAATGGTACTTAGATAGGCTTGGTTACGCTAATAAAGTACGTAGGCTGATAGGCAGACTAATTGTGAGGAACATCCGATTGGTTGCACGCCATGTCTATATCCGGGGTATCACTCATTAAGAGACGCCGACGCATTCCCTAAGCATTTCTACCGCGGAACAATTGGAAGTGGACGCTGGCACATGCACGGACAAAGGAAACACTTTATTGGCTATTATGCAACGGATGGGTGGTCCCGGAGGATGCAATGCACCATAGTAATGAACTATGCCATCTCCCGATTGGCCAAGGCTATTGTTTTGGTCTATGGACATTACAAAGTAAAAGGACATTATCCCCTAGAACAGGGACGGGTAACCATTTTTCTGTCGAGGGCCATTTAGAAATTTCTACAATTCTTCGGGGGCCGTACAAAATTATCAACTTGAAAATTACCCACTATATTTGGTGAAACAACAACTCACCCCTACTGTGGTGGCTGGAGCTGTTTCTCTTTGGCGTGAGTGATATTGGTCATGTTGCTTCTTAACTGCTTTTTCAGGTTTGCTAAAGCCCTAGACATCACAAGAGAGTCTGGGAGCATATACCTCACTGGAGAGGCTGAGGCTGGGGCATAGAGATCACTGGAGAGCTGGATTTAAAGGCAGACAGTCGGCAAAACGCATCTGCCAACCTGAGCACTGTGGTCCCCAGGTATCTGCCCGGGGGCCGCAAAAAAGTCATTGAGGGCCGCATTCAGCCCTGGGGTTTGAGGTTCCCCAGCCCTAGAAGAAGGGGTCTGATGGGGATTGATCTATCTGTTTTTGAGGGATGAGGACTGATATTCCCAGGTACTATCCCGATGGGGTACATTTAATGTGTAATTTAATGGTTTATATGGTTTATTATGTGTATAGCATTGTGATTGGTTATGTTTAGTGAGGGAATTGGTTTGGCACTATTTAAGGGGGTTACTTTAGACTGTGTAATGTGCTTGAGAAATATCCTTAGGGATCGAAACGTCGCATGGGCGGCAGAATAAAATGAATATTTGATATTATCACCATCTTGTGAGGCGCTGTCCTTCTTTATCTTGTTGATCCTATGCTATCCAAGATGGACTTCTTGAGTTGACATGCGCCCCAACTAAAGGTAATTATAACAACCCTATCTAAACTTGAGGTGCTGTGAGCCAATTGTTTGCATTACAATGTTCTTGTGCAGTATTGCACAAATGCCAATGCACCATATTCATATTATACCACAATAACTAAAGTAACACAACTAAAACTACCTTGAAAAAGATTCAGCAAGCACAAGGAAAGATATCTAGTAAATCTGACCCAATGTCCATAATTGTGTCCACACTTCAAACATGTCTGTTGGAGACTGTTGTCACCTGTACACTCCCAGACTGGAAGCTCTATGTGAATTATGCTACATACATATATATGAATGTTTCTATCTGAGAGAAACAGAATAATTTCTTTTTCAGGTGTCATCCTAGTTGCACCCTGTTTGCATTCCATTTGCTCCATAGCTCAGTTTTTTTCCTCGATCCTTTTTTACACTGAGGTCGCTGGATTGCCTCAACTTTGTTTTGACTCTTAAGAGTTGTCCAGGTTTCACACTAAAGTCTGCAGTGATTTTGAGGGTTATGTTATTTGTGTATTGTGTATTTGAGTGTTCGAGTTAATCTGTTTTATTGTATGTGTGTGGCCATCTAGTGGGCAGAGTAAAGACTGCTCCCTGGTCCCATTTTACGGAAGTTATTAATAATGATTCCTTAGGGGTGGGACTTAGCTAATAAAAAGGGCTCCCAAGTCCCAAGAAAAAAGAGAGAATCTGGAACGGAACTTCAATCTTATTTGAGTCAACCGCACCCATTGGGCCTCCCTGATTTGGACCCAAGACACATCATGGGAGAACTTAACCATTTGTGAGTGCAGTCCTCTCGGTACTAGTACTCATTGTCTGCCTTTGGCAGAACCCCAGACAGTGACTGCATGCTCCAATGCTGGTTCAACAGACTTCGGCAAAGACTTGAGCGAACAGGTCACCAGGGTACATGCTGTGAAGGAACATTTGTCTGGCGGAGGCTCTGGTTGATCATTTGGACAGCCCTCCATGGTTGGGATAGTGCTTGGGTTACAAAAGACCACATGAATTCAAGGCAGGCTTCAGTGGAGCTGAGGTACAAGAGTCTGGAGGCACAGATGAGGGGAGCAGTCTGCATCAATTTATGTTATTATAAATAGTCCCAAACAAGCAATGTTTAAGATGAGTGCCCCTGTTTCACAATACTGTTTTAATAAACCTTAAACGGGACCTTTGATAGACTCTATGTGTGCTTTAGCCCTCACTGAGGGTGACTGTGAACTGAACGTTTGCACTGAGAAGTTGACCTGGGCAATTTCCGCGACCTCGGCTCTTCCTTGACCTCAACTACCGGGGCCTGTACGATTGACACCTCAACAATAGGACACAGTCTCTGAGCCCTCTCAGAGTGGAGACATAAGCACTGTGTGTATGGATCCTTGAAATTCTATGGGTCAGTATGCTGAAAAATAGGACAATAGTGGAGTATATCACACGTATGTGTGAATGTAGCCTTAATCACATATTGAGACTCTTTATAAGGCAGAACCCTAAATTATCTTGGACTGGTTTCACATAATTGGTTAATGACCGTGTGGTTAAACGGCTAAAGGTAAATTTGCCGAATTGCCACTAACCATCAGACTGCTTTTACTGCATATCGTTTGAACAGTCATAATCAATGTTTTTGTGTTATTTTTTGCCATAACACAATTGTGAATCAAGCCTTAGTGCACAGGGACCTTCTTTTTTCTTCCCACTTCAGCCACCAAGTCCTAGTACCAGGCTTTCCTCCAGTCTCGTCTTACAGAATAGAAACAACTTACTCACAGGTTGTGTTATAAATTGATATTTTCATACATAGGGGATATAAATCCTCATTTATATTTATACCTGGAGTAGCCACCACGTTATAATACAAACACATATAAACCAGATGAGGCCAATTTATAGTATAATAATAGAAGACTACGTAATTGAAGGGTTTGTTTGTGCTGATAATCACTCTTCAAACTGGAATTACAGGATATACAGTCAATCTCATTTATTGTAAGGGTTGGGCATTGTAGGAGTGTCATTTATATCAGTGTGCAAGGGTAAAGCCTGGAAACTCAAAGGTTATGTAAGGTAAATGTGTTCTGCTATATCAGCCATGTCACTATTATTTGCTTTTACTTGAGACTTCATCCACGACATGCTTTCTCGTGGCATATTAATTTATTTCTTAAATACAAACATTTACTTAAAGAGAAACAATTTGTTTTTGGCTCCATTTATGTTATAGACAGGAAGGAAAATATGAGAAAACACTCAGCATGTCACCCACCTGAAAAATAAAGACATTGCACATACCCGCGCTGAGTCCTTAGGGTTTGTACGCAAGGCAAAAATCTCACCGAATACTCAATGTGTGAACGTGGCCTAAAATGTTTTCAAAGCCAAATACCAGGAAGCATCAAAAACAAAGCAGTAACATGACATACCAAGAGACAAAAATACGCAGCTTCAAAAACGCAATAAAAACGCACAAAATAAACACACAAAAACACATGTAAAAAAACGCAAGTAACGTAATTTACTTAATAGGTGCAGGAACACGGCAGATATTCTCCAGCATCAAAAAATCACCAAAAGCTCTGGGAATGAGCCACATTCACACTTTGAGTATTTGGTGAGCAGTGGTGTATCGACGTTGTCGGCAGACCATGGGCCCACCATGGGTCCTATGAGTCAAGGGGAGCCCAGTACCAGCACTGGCCCAGGGCCACCCCCACCCTGCCCAGCATTACACTTTCAACTGTATAGCCATTGCAGATGCTGATACAGTTGAAAGCAATAATGAAACAGGGAGTGCTCTGCTTTCACCTTCATCTTCCTGCTGTGTCTGTGGTCTGACCAGGGGCATAATGATTACAGTCACAATCTCTGAGATTGCCATCACAACTAGGACTGTGCTTCAGGAGAGCCCAACAACGCCATCACAAACTTCAGGTAGATGTGCGTCTGAGGATGAAGTGTATAGCGACACAGAAACCCATCAGCCACTGCATCACATGCTGACAATCAGAGGCCAGTAGCTGATGTCTTTGTGCCTGTCACTAGGGGCACCATTCGCCACTGGTGATGGGCACACCGATATCAGCTGCCGGCTCCTTTGCAGGTTGTAAAAAAGGACACTGCATGGCAGGGAGCTAAGGCGGGTGAGTAGAGTGTGTTTTTTTAAATGCAAAATGGGGAATAAATATACCAGGGTGGGCACAGTATTGAGACATATATACAGTAATACCTCGGTTTTCGTCAACTTCGGTTATCAACAGTTTTGGTTTGCGTTGATTTTTTTTCCAACCAATAACCAATTTGTCTTGGTTATCAAGAGTTCAATCAGATTTCGTTGTTGTGAATGTTCATGTGACTTCGTCACTTGCTTTGTGGAAACAAAGCACCAGCCGCGTTCTCCTGCGGTGTTTAGTGTTCTGTGAGCACCCTGTGCCTCTATAAGGCTGCCTTCAGACTTGCAGATGCATCTGCAGTGTTTTGCAGATGCATCTGCAAGCATCTGCATGCAGACCGCAGCCCCTATGTTTATAATGGAGCGCACGGTGGTCTGCAGATGCTTGCAGACCGCCGTGCGCACCCATTCACTCCTGCCCGCACCATGGACGCGAGATGTCGCGTCCCTGGTGCGGACGAGAGTGTGTGATCTGTACTCAGGCATCCGCCTGCGCACAGATCACATATAGGAGTGAATGGGTGCGCACGGCGGTCTGCAAGCATCTGCAGACCGCCGTGTGCTCCATTATAAACATAGGGGCCGCGGTCTGCATGCAGATGCTTGCAGATGCATCTGCAAAACGCTGCAGATGCATCTGCAAGTCTGAAGCCAGCCTAAGTACTGTACAGTGATGTAAATATTGTATGTGTAATGTGATGCACTGTATGTGTCCCTGTTTAGAGTACTGTTAAGTGCTTTTAGACTTATAGAATGTACAGGACTGTACATGGTTTTGCTAGGATGCAAGTGCAGTACTATCATAACTATAGTACAGTACATGTACAGTATATATATCATAAAACTGTACAATAATTATAGTACTGTACATGTGACTCGCTCCATTGGGGGGCCGTGGACTACTCGGAGCCGGGCCTCTCTCTCTCTCGACTTCTTCGAACGTCTTGGGGGACTGTCATGGTGGCGTGACCCAGTCTGTGGCCACCTGGATGGGAGGTCAATAAAAAGCAAGGGGAGTTTAAAAGTAAAGAGGGTTTTTTTGAATAAGGGGATTTGAGGGTGGTTGTCGTGACACCACCCGTGGTATGCAGCTATTAGTGGTCACTGCTGCAGGCTCTTGGTCTCTGGTCTCGTGACCCGCACGAGCTTCATCTCTGCTCAAGTCCCACTACCTGGGTTCACTCGCTATCCCTGGAACCAGGTGTGTTGGGTGTGTTTGTGGGTGACTGGACTTACGAAACCTGGTTGCCGCAGACGGGAATACTACCCCCTGGTGTGGGTTCAGTACCCCTTAGGGGCAACCAAACCGCTCGGGCGCCACACTCCCCCTTAACAAAGATTAGCATGTACTTGTGCTAGGACATGGGTTAAATGATGTTGTAATCAGAACTCAAAAGTTTTTTTTAGCATGCAAGTCAACAATAACATACACTACAAAACTACAAAAGAATCAAACTAAATTTCCATCACTCAACAATTAGAGTTTACACCCATCTCACATTATGGGGAAGCAAAGCAATCCTCATCAACTATACTTCACACAAGAAAGAGGATTCTAAGTTGCTTCAATATATTTGTCGCTTACCAGGACCACCGTTGGAGGTTTGTTTTTTTTGGTGAGTCCCCCCAAAGACAAAAAACTGCACTGACTTGCTCAATCACAGAACTACCCGGTGAGGGACGTTCACCAGACTAATTGTGTGTGTTGACCATTTGGTTTTGTTTTCATTTTTCCTTATACTTATACGCTTATATTGTTTTTCTATTTTTATATGCATAGTCTCTATTTTTATAGTCCTAGTCTTTTATACTCACACTGTGTTTTTTGTTAGATAACCTTAATGGCCACTTTATACGTCCCAACATCGTTTCGATATTGTATACAACGGTACGGGAGCGTGCACTTTTTTGGCTGAAATCCAAGATCGCATAGGAGATGTCACACAGGGCGATATCGGCAGGCAACACAACTGCGATGTGTGCGCCCCCTTTGTACGAGCGACCCAGGAACGACCATTTAGCATGGGAGTGAATAGGAGAAGTTGTGCTTCAAGTCATTGTTGGGCTGTCACACAGCACGATCCTGCCAGATCGTCCATCCAATATCGGGCAGTTGGAGAGCCTGCTCAATTCTTCCCCTATATCGGTTGGCATCGTTCTTGCATCACATTGCACATTTACACCATACAATGCACGTACGATATCGGGGCCAACGCACGAACCACGTCACTTTTTGTCGAAGTTGGACAACGATATTGGGACGTGTAAAGTGGCCATTAGGCTAGCATCTCCCGTAAGGGAAGAAGTTGTTTTGTAGTTTTCACACAAGAAAGAGGATTTTAAGTTGCTTCAAAATATTTTTTTATTATTGGACCTACAAACAGGAAACACAAGAAAGGGGGTTATCTATTGCACAGTCCCAGGCCAAATTCAAACCATTATATAAAAAGATCCACATACACAGAAACAGTTTGCACAATGCCCATTAACCTCTAATGGTACCTTTACACGCCGCTACAGAAGGTTAGAAGCAACCGGGTATCAAAGGATTGGGAAAACAAGGTGTGTTACAGTCCGCGCTGCCAAGTCATCACAAATTACCAGGAATCCAATTTGGATAGCAAGAGATCTTCTTTATTTCCTTTCCTACGCGTTTCGATGCCCCTCCTGGCACCTTCCTCAGGGTATCCCTGGAGGAAGGTGCCAGGAGGAGCATCGAAACGCGTAGGAAAGGAAATAAAGAAGATCTCTTGCTATCCAAATTGGATTCCTGGTAATTTGTGATGACTTGGCAGCGCGGACTGTAATACACCTTGTTTTCCCAATCCTTTGATGGTCGTTCCACGTGTAAGTGGTCGGTGGAGGTCCTGCAGCAGCCAAATATAATCCTTTGCCTTCAAGCCAGTTGTGGGTCACACAACTGGGCTAGGTGAGTGAACCTTGTTTTACCACCCACATTTTGATGGTCTTTAGTGATAAGACACTATTGCGCCTCTTGTTCCCCTACCTCTTGTCTATTAGAAACCACCGGGTGTCTCAGTGGACGTGCACGTTTCAACGGTTCCTAACGATACCTGATACTGCATTTACACGCCGATACAAGGTGCTCCACAGTAGGTTTTTTCTATCCTGGAAGCACCGATGGGTGCCGCAGGTTACCTTCTGTAGAACACCTTCCCTCATTTACACGCCACTACCACAAGGGAATATGGGCGGACCTGGGGCAGCAGGGACAACACATAGGTGTGCCAGAGTTGTGGATTACGAGACGCTTGTACGGTGATTGGACAATGCAATAGCATCATGATTGGCCAGCCAGCGCAGGAAGGCTGGCTAACACATGATGCTATTGCAATTGTGTAGTGTGACTGGTCAGCTCCTTAAATATGCCGCCCTATGCAGGGACAACCAATCGTAACGCAGGATCTTCCACCAATAATCGCTGATGGGGCGCGGTATCCCGGAGGCTGTGTCACGCCCCAGGGAGTTCACTAGGTGAGAAAATACCTTACTATTCTTCGATTACACGCCGCTACCATAGGGTTTAAACCTACCTGTTTTTGAGCACGGCTGAAAGACAGGTGTTGACAAGACCGGTGGCAACAACCTGATTTACACGCCGCTACCTCGCGGTGTTTTGAAGG
Organism: Allobates femoralis; assembly: GCA_033576535.1. Lineage (NCBI taxonomy): Eukaryota > Metazoa > Chordata > Amphibia > Anura > Aromobatidae > Allobates > Allobates femoralis. The sequence goes on along the minus strand of JARQOC010000008.1, from coordinate 111,350,594 downwards.
TACAAGTTACAATTGTCTCCGACACCCGGTGGTTTCTAACCTTCGGTAGCGGCGTGTAAAGGTACCATAACATATTCACATCTCCACTGTCCTGGTATAATACCCTATGTATACACAGTGTGAGGTAGTTAGGGGAATCTATTGCTAGTGCCCAAATCAAGATGTATTGTATGCTTACCCTAGGTTTATAAGGCCTGGGAACCACTGTGGAAGGACCCCTACGATCGTTTCGCAGATTGCAGTACCTGCTTCTTCGGGGGGTATATGTATACTCCCACCCAGCGGGCTCTTTTTATCCTAACACCGCCAGTCTCCCTGATAGTTCCGCCAGAAGTGGGCGGGGCGTCGACCAGGCAACTAGAGGACGCTCATCGCGTCACCTCGCTGACGTGTGATCACAGTCAGCAGAGTGTGGCGTTCCCCAGCAACCTAGGACGCTTCCCGCCTCCAGCTCAATACCACCGCAGCCTGGGATGCGTCACCATGGCGGCGGCGGTAATAGAGCAAGATGGTAACTATATCACAGGTTAAATTACATGTGAATGGGACCATAAGTTATATGCCTACTGGGGATATTAATGGCATGTATAATGATCATAATAAATTATATCACAACCATCCCACAATTAGTACATATTACATGAAAATGTCCCTATACATATTCCTTGAAAATGTCCCTATATATTACATGAAAATGTCCCTATAGATATATCGATGATTTATTTTTCTTTTGGGGTGGCACGGTGGAGCAGCTAGAGACATTTATGGGGGAGTTGAATGTAAATAAAATCAATGTCAAACTATATATACATACAGACAATTGATTTCCTGGACATGAGACTGAGTGTGGATGAGAGTAGTGCGATTCAGTCTGATGTCTTTAGGAAACCTACGGCAGTTAACTCCCTCCTACATGCCTCTTCGTCCCATGATCGTGCAGCTATCAACGCGATCCCTGTCGGTCAGTTCCTCAGGACGAGACGGATCTGTTCAACTGATGCTTCCTTTGAGAGGCAGGTTAGGGAACTGAGGAACTAGATTCGAGGAAAGAGGGTATAGTAAGAGGTCAATCAAGTCTGGTTATAACCGAGCTAAAAGTGTTTCCTGTACACAATTGCTCGTTCGCGATGGTGGAATGCGGGGTGATAGGAATAATAAAGAGGGAGGTGTGTTAGGTTCATTTCCACTTACAATCAGGACTGGAGGAGGATGAGGTCCATTTTGTCAAAGCACTGGGCAGTCCTTCGCTCTGATGGGATTTTAAAAAGTTGCCTACCTGAATATCCCCCATGAGCCCCAGAATCTCTAGGAATCTACGGGATATCCTTGTGCACAGCCATTACGCCCCAAGAGTGCCGCATTTATTTGGGTCAAGAGGACCGAGACATGGATGCTTCCCCTGCGTCCGATGTGCGGCTTGTGCCAACGTAGCACGGGGGCATACTTTTGAAACAGCAGATGTAAAAGGACATATAGAGTCCGTAATTATATATCATGTAGTACTACTCATGTAGTTTACTATGCTAAATGTACGTGCCCCCTTGTCTACGTTGGACTGACCTCTCGAGAGTTCCGTATTAGGGTTTGGAAACATTGCTGTGACATCTGTGACGCAGCTAAAGTGGAGGCAGAGGATGTCACAACCTTAAAAACCCTACGAAAGCACTTTTGGGAATATCATCGCTGTGACCCACAATTCCTTAGTTTTCTGGGGATAGATGTGATTCATGGGGGGATCAGAGGGGGTGATTTGAGGAAACGACTTGCCCAGTGTGAGACAAGGTGGATCATCACAATCGGGACTCTAGTGCCAATGGGTCTCAATGAGACAGTGAGCTAAATACCGTTCCTCTAAGTCTATAAAGAATGTATTTGATTTTATTGTAACTTTCTCCTTTTATATTTTTGCTAGATGTTGTCTTTCACCTTTTGCCTACCTTTCTGGATGGATACTCACTTCCTAAGGGGAACACCAGTATCGCCTTTGTGCTATCTTTAATTATATTTTGCATGATGGTATAGGGACATATTCATGTAATATGTACTAATTGTGGGATGGTTGTGATATGATTTATTATGATCATTTTACATGCCATTGATATCCCCAGTAGGCATATACCATATATACTCATGTATAAGCCGACCACCCCCCTACTTTTGCCCCCAAAACCTGGGAAAACCTATTGACTCGTGTATAAGCCGAGGGTGGACCCCAGCACAGGTATACAGGCCTCCCCAGTCGTAGTATGCAGCAGCCTCCCCAGTGGTATACAGGCCTCCCCAGTGGTAGTATACAGCAGCCTCCCCAGTGGTGTTACAGGCCCCAGCGGTATTACAGCAGCCTCCCCAGTGGTGTATACAGGCCCCAGCGGTATTACAGCAGCCTCCCCAGTGGTGTGTATACAGGCCCCAGCGGTATTATAGCAGCCTCCCCAGTGGTGTAAACAGGCCCCAGCAGTATTACAGCAGCCTCCCCAGTGGTGTATACAGGCCCCAGCGGTATTACAGCAGCCTCCCCAGTGGTGTATACAGCCCCAGCGTATTACAGCACCTCCCCAGTGGTGTATACAGCAGCCCCCAGTGGTGTATACAGCAGCCCCAGTGGGGTATACAGCAGCCACAGTGGTGTATACAGCAGCCCCAGTGGTGTATACAGCAAGCCCCAGTGGTGTATACAGAGCCCCAGTGGTGTATACAGCAGCCCCAGTGGTTATACAGCAGCCCCAGATGTATAACAGCAGCCCCAGTTGGGATACAGCAGCCCCAGTGTGTATACAGCAGCCCCAGAGGTATATACAGCAGCCCCAGTGGTTATACAGCAGCAGCCCCAGTGGTATATACAGCAGCAGCCCCAGTGGTGTATACAGCAGCCCCAGTGGTGTATACAGCAGCCCCAGTGGTGTATACAGCAGCCCCAGAGGTATATACAGCAGCCCCAGTGGTGTATACAGCAGCAAGCCCCAGTTGTTATACAGCTGCAGCCCCAGTGGTATATACAGCAACAGCCCCAGTGGTGTATACAGCAGCCCCAGTGGTGTATACAGCAGCCCCAGTGGTGTATACAGCAGCAGCCCCAGTGGGATATACAGCAGCAGCCCCAGTGGAGTATACAGCAGCCCAGTGGTGTATATAGCAGCCCAGTGGAGTATACAGCAGCCCAGTGGTGTATACAGCAGCCCCAGTGGTGTATTCAGCAGCCCCAGTGGTGTATACAGCAGCACCAGTGGTGTATATAGCAGCCCCAGTGGTGTATATAGCAGCCCCAGTGGAGTATACAGCAGCCCCAGTGGTGTATACAGCAGCCTCAGTGGTGTATACAGCAGCCCCAGTGGTGTATATAGGGGATCAGAGGGGGTGATTTGAGGAAACGACTTGCCCAGTGTGAGACAAGGTGGATCATCACAATCGGGTCTCTAGTGCCAATGGGTCTCAATGAGACAGTGAGCTATATACCGTTCCTCTAAGTCTATAAAGAATGTATTTGATTTTATTGTAACTTTCTCCTTTTATATTTTTGCTAGATGTTGTCTTTCACCTTTTGCCTAACTTTCTGGATGGATACTCACTTCCTAAGGGGAACACCAGTATCGCCTTTGTGCTATCTTTATTATATTTTGCATGATGGTATAGGGACATTTTCATGTAATATGTACTAATTGTGGGATGGTTGTGATATGATTTATTATGATCATTTTACATGCCATTGATATCCCCCGTAGGCATATACCATATATACTCGTGTATAAGCCGACCCGTGTATAAGCCGACCCCCTACTTTTGCCCCCCAAAAACCCGGGAAAACCTATTGACTCGTGTATAAGCCGAGGGTGGACCCCAGCACAGGTATACAGGCCTCCCCAGTCGTAGTATACAGCAGCTCCCCAGTGGTATACAGGCCTCCCCAGTGGTAGTATACAGCAGCCTCCCCAGTGGTGTATACAGGCCCCAGCGGTATTACAGCAGCCTCCCCAGTGGTGTATACAGGCCCCAGTGGTATTACAGCAGCCTCCCCAGTGGTGTATACAGGCCCCAGCGGTATTATAGCAGCCTCCCCAGTGGTGTATACAGGCCCCAGCAGTATTACAGCAGCCTCCCCAGTGGTGTATACAGGCCCCAGCGGTATTACAGCAGCCTCCCCAGTGGTGTATACAGCAGCCTCCCTAGTGGTGTATACAGCATCCCCAGTGGTGTATACAGCAGCCCCAGTGGTGTATACAGCAGCCCCAGTGGTGTATACAGCAGCCCCAGTGGTGTATACAGAAACCCCAGTGGTGTATACAGAAGCCCCAGTGGTGTATACAGCAGCCCCAGTGGTGTATACAGCAGCCCCAGAGGTATATACAGCAGTCCCAGTAGTGTATACATCAGCAGCCCCAGTGGTGTATACAGCAGCCCCAGAGGTATAAACAGCAGCCCCAGTGGTGTATACAGCAGCCCCAGTGGTATATACAGCAGCAGCCCCAGTGGTGTATACAGCAGCCCCAGTGGTGTATACAGCAGCCCCAGTGGTGTTTACAGCAGCCCCAGTGGTGTATACAGCAGCCCCAGAGGTATATACAGCAGCCCCAGTGGTGTATACAGCAGCCCCAGAGGTATATACAGCAGCCCCAGTGGTGTATACAGCAGCAGCCCCAGTGGTATATACAGCAGCAGCCCCAGTGGAGTATACAGCAGCCCCAGTGGTGTATATAGCAGCCCCAGTGGAGTATACAGCAGCCCCAGTGGTGTATACAGCAGCCCCAGTGGTGTATACAGCAGCCCCAGTGGTGTATACAGCAGCCCCAGTGGTGTATACAGAAACCCCAGTGGTGTATACAGAAGCCCCAGTGGTGTATACAGCAGCCCCAGTGGTGTATACAGCAGCCCCAGAGGTATATACAGCAGTCCCAGTAGTGTATACAGCAGCAGCCCCAGTGGTGTATACAGCAGCCCCAGAGGTATAAACAGCAGCCCCAGTGGTGTATACAGCAGCCCCAGTGGTATATACAGCAGCAGCCCCAGTGGTGTATACAGCAGCCCCAGAGGTATATACAGCAGCCACAGTGGTGTATACAGCAGCCCCAGAGGTATATACAGCAGCCCCAGTGGTGTATACAGCAGCAGCCCCAGTGGTATATACAGCAGCAGCCCCAGTGGAGTATACAGCAGCCCCAGTGGTGTATATAGCAGCCCCAGTGGAGTATACAGCAGCCCCAGTGGTGTATACAGCAGCCCCAGTGGTGTATACAGCAGCCCCAGTGGTGTATACAGCAGCACCAGTGGTGTATATAGCAGCCCCAGTGGTGTATATAGCAGCCCCAGTGGAGTATACAGCAGCCCCAGTGGTGTATACAGCAGCCTCAGTGGTGTATACAGCAGCCCCAGTGGTGTATATAGCAGCCCCAGTGGAGTATACAGCAGCCCCAGTGGTGTATATAGCAGCCCCAGTGGTGTATACAGCAGCCCCAGTGGTGTATACAGCAGCCCCAGTGGTGTATACAGCAGCCCCAGTGGTGTATACAGCAGCCCCAAATGCTGGCACTTGCCCCCTCCGTTGTAAGCCCCCCCCCCCCGGCTGCTTAACTTACCATCCCTGGTCTTCTGCATCGCGCAGGTCCCTTCGTGCTCCTGTCCTCCGTGCTCCCGAGTCCCGACGTCAGCTGCATCCGGGGTCCCCGGCCGTCGCGTAGCGATGACGTCATGCGACCGGCCGGTCACATGACCCCGGATGCTGCCGAGGATGGGAACACGGAGGACGGGAGCACGGAGGGACTTGCGCGATGCAGAATACCAGAGATGGTAAGATAAGCAGCCGGGGGGGGGGGCCTTACAACGGAGGGGGCAAGTGCCAGCATTTGGGGACCATATATTTAGATATGCACTGCTTCCCCCTGCCGCTGATTGACAGGGGGAAGCAGTGCATATATAATAAGCGGCCCCCCGCCTCCTCCAGCCTCCCCAGCCCCGGACACAGCCCCCACCACAGCAGCATACCGTATTGACCCGTGTATAAGCCGAGGGGGAGACTTTTCAGCCTAATTTTTGGGCTGAAAAACTCGGCTTATAAACGAGTATATACGGTAACTTATGGGTCCCATTAATTTAACCTGTGATATAGTTACCACCTTGCTCTATTACTGCCACCGCCATGGTGACGCATCCCAGGCTGCGGCGGTATTGAGCTGGAGGCGGGAAGCGTCCTAGGTTGCTGGGGAACACTGCACTCCTCCGCTGACTGTGATCACACATCAGCGGAGGTGACGCGATGAGCGTCCTCTAGTTGCTTGGTCAGTGCCCCGCCCACATAGAAGAGGGCTGACAATGCGGCATGTCCAGAAAGGCAATTATGAGTGCATTTATTCCATCAGAAGCTCCTAGATCAAAGTGGCAAATTACACACCCAAAACCCTACCCACTTTTTCCCTTATGTTTGAATATAATTAAACCTGCCAGTTGTTCTCCACCCTTCTCCCTGCTGATATTTTTGGGCTAAAAAATTAGCAAATTTACAAAGGAACCATATAGATGTCACCATTTGTAACAATGTCAAAAGAGTACATGTTTTTCAACTGAAACCCTTCTACCTTATTAAGAAATGTATAAAAATAAATAAATTCAATCAAATTTTTGACACAACCAGTATGTAGTGGAATCTGATTGGCTCTAAGGTTATTTTATATCTTCCGCTAAACCTATGAAGCCTTGTTCTACTGGAGTCACATTATTGTGTTAGACCCTGGGCAAGCATATTAATTGGTAATATTTTGGATCAGTCCGACCTTGGTGAAAGCTATAGAACGTCTTTAACTTTATTGTTTATCTTTATCTACTTTGCTGTAAATAATAGTAAGCACTAAAACTAAAAATAATTATACACTGTTTATGTTTTTAACAGGTTGGGAGTGGCATTAATGATGCAAAATACTTCCTACCATTCATCATCAGTATCTGTATCAGCCACAAGGAGGTGGCAGAAAATCAACAGTAACCTTTGTTAACTTTGTTATCCTACTCTACTAAGCTTTTTTTTTTTCGCTGCAGCAAGATGAATTTTGAATGTTTGAATCGTTAAGATTTTGAAGGGGTTTTCCGCTATGCTGTTATTGATGACATCATCTATCTTAGGATAGATTACTTGTACTAGATAGATGGATGACCAATTCATGGTAGCCCCACCATTCATCTACCAGCAGTTCTGCTAGCGGTTGAATATAAACAGTCTACCACCTTGATCCACTCTGTTTATATCCTCACACTGGTGAAGCTACTAATTCTATGAATGAATGAATGAATGAAGCTGATGTGCAGTACCCGGGAGTGGACACTAGCAATGTGATGGACCCGTGATGTTCCGTTCCATATAATATCTTCAGCCATTGATAAATAAGCTGGTAACTGATTGGTGATAGGATTGGGAGATGGAACTTGACCTATTTGATCTTGTTGATCAATCCTAATTATAAATATCAGTTTAGTGAAAAACCCTTTTAAAATGAATGGATTCAATGAATGGATCTGATTTACAGTACCCAGGTGTGATGGAGTGTCTCTGTATTGTTCCATCATACTGTTTACATCCAGACACTGCAGGTGCAGCTAGCAGTTGAGCAATGGGGGTGCCATGTATGGGACTTCCACCTATGTGATCTTGATGACCTATGTGATATCAATGTAGTGAAAAGCCTCTTTTAAAACCAGAATGGCTGCTGGGCCCTGTGAGGCACCTAATTTTTTTCAGCGCTCTTGAATTCATCCTCCGCAAGTGTCCAACCGTCACCAATCTGATACTGATGACCTATCCTAAACCTCTTTTAAGAACAGAACAGTCACCCTAAAATGGCTGCCTAAGGTAATCATGGAAAAAATGTTGCATTTTTTCTAGGTTTTTGGATTAATCCCTTCACGGCGAAGGACATAGAGGTACATCCTTGGCCGTGCCCCCCCCTTTGATGCGAGCGCATACGTTGAGCTTGTATCACTCACTGACTGCATATTCTAGAGCACTACGGCAGAGACTGCGCTGTTCGCTGCCAGCATCGGTGGCCCTGTGATGATGTGTTGCCATGACAGCACAGGGTCAGCTGATGACCCCGGATGCTGTGATGAATCACTTCCTGTCAGTGATGCCTGAGCAGCAGCATTGACAGTTTGTGATAATTTGTACTGTGCAGAGGGATGGTGGAGCAGTCCTCTGCACAACACAAGCAATCAGTTAGAAAGAGGTTCCCGGCACCAAACTGGTTAATTCCAAAGCCTTTATTCCAAATTTCTTAAAAACACAGGAAAACGAGGCAAAACATTCCAGACATGGGGTGGGGTGACCGGGTACTGGTTTACGCTTTTCGAGGTGTAATCTACCTCTTACTCATAACCTGGTGTAGTGACAAGTGCTCAGGACTTTTAAATCTCCCTGGGGTTGGGTAAACCTGCCCCCTATTGGTCACACGATTAAGCAGCTATACATAGTTTTAATTAAACATAGGTACATATAAAAAATATAAAAGTACAAACATTACAAGTTTTTAAAACCAATAAAAAACACAGTCAAAGGATTTAAGGGTGAAAATTCAGTAAAATAGAATTAAATCTGTCCACTTGTTAAGATCCATCAGGTGGGAAGTTTCAAGCATAAGGATCCAATAATCCTCACAATTTAGAAGGCTCCGTTTCCAAGCTCCACCTCTCTTTGTTCTGTGCACTCTTTCAATGCCGTGGAATTTAAAATTGCTCAAGTCCCCTCCGTGGACCTGCAAAAAGTGACATGACACATTGGACGGGTTTGGAACATCTGGATTGATGGAATCTCTGAGAAGCTCATTAATGCGTTGCTGCAACTTTCTAGTTGTACATCCTACATGCGAGAGATTACAAATGTTACACATAATGACATATATCACGTATGTGCTGTTACAGTTAATAACCTGTCTAATAGGCACTTGTTTGGAAGTTACTGTCATATGGAATTCTTTTTAAAGGCTTCGCATACTGGCATACTCCACATTTGTTAGAGCCACATTTGAAAACACCTTGTGTACTCTTTAGTTCTCATCTGTACAAGGCTAGGTGACGATAGACTGGATAGAGTCGGGGCCTCACGAGTAGTAAAGAGGCAACCTTCCTTCAAAATATTATACTATTATACAACAACTGATCACCATTGGCTTGGAACCTATAGATTTTTTCACACTATTTGGCTCATTCAGGATCCTTTCTCTCGGTATATGATCTACATTTCTGATTGCTCTATCAAGGACCCATTTCTCATATCCTCTCTCTGTTAACCTAGTGCATATCTCACTTTTCTCCCTCCCGTAAAATCCTGCTCAGAACAGTTTCTTTTGGCTCTGTAAATCTCCCCTCTTAACATGACGGGGTGGCAAGAGTCTGCACTTAAAATGGTGTTTCCTGAAGTTGTTTTACGGAAAGTACAGGTTTTTATCTTACCACCACTTGTATCTGTTAAGATTTCCAGGTCCAAGAAACTTATTTTTCTTCTTTGAAATTATACATTAAAAATGAGATTGCACTGGTCATTGTTCATGCAATCAATCATATGGGGATATCCAAAATGTCTGCTGACCATATAATAATTACATCATCCATGTATCTAGTGGATGTGACTATACTTGTTTTAAAAGGATTTTCTCTGTAAAGATATTTGTTCCTCCCACCACACACACATATAAATTTGCAAATGAAGGTGATAATTTCGCCCCCATTGAGGCTTCTCTTGACTGCAAAAAGTATTTCTAATGATACAGGAAAAAATTATATTTCAATAGAAAATCTGGACTGTAGTCTATATATTTGGTAGCATGTGTGATACTGCTGTTACTCCCCAGCTCATGAGGAATGCAAAAATAAAAGGATTCGATATCACATGTAACCCAGGTACATGAACCCTTCCAGGTTGTCCGATTCAATAGAGACAATAAATGTGTCATATCCTTAAAGGCAACACAAGCGATCATACTGTGCAGTACCAAGGCTCTCTAAGGGGCCATGTAAAAATTTTTTTAAAAAGTAGTAAAAAAAGGTTTTAAAAACATAAAAAAAATGTAAAAAGCTTAAAAGTTCAAATCTCCCCCCTTTTGCCCCATTGAAAATAAAACTATATTAAAAAATACACATATTTGGTATTACCACATTCAGAAATGCCCGATCTATAAAATATCAAATCAATTAATCTGATCGGTAAACTGCATAACGGAAAAAAAAGTAAAAATGCCAAAATTATGTTTTTTTTGGTGGCCACAACACTGCAATAAAATGCAATAACAGGCGATCAAAACAGCACATCCACCCAAAAATGTCTGCTCAAGTTGCAAAAATAAGCCATCACACAGGCCGCATATCCTGAAAAATGAGAATGGTTTGGGTTCAGAAAATGGCGCCGAAAGTGCAATTATTTTTCTTTAAAAATGTCAGAATTTTTTTTTCACCACTTAGATAAAAGTAAAAGTAAAGGTAAAGTAAAAGTTACATGTTTGGTATCTACAAACTCGTAGCGACCCAAGGCATCATACTAACATGTCAGTTTTACTATATAGTGCACATGATGAATAAAAAAAACAAACAATTGTGTAAATGTATTTTTTTGTAATTTCACCACAATTTTTTCCCGTTTTCCCGTACACTATACGGTAAAATAAATATGTCATTCAACAGTACAACTCGTCCCACAAAAACAAGCCCTCATATGTCTGTACGGATGTAAAAATAAAAAAATTCTGGGTTCTTGGAAGAAGGGGAGGGAAAAACAAAAAAAACGAAAATGGAAAATGAATGGGTCAATGTCCTGCAGAGGCATAACTTGACATTTCTGCACCCTAATGTGGAATAAGTAATAGGGCACCCAGATAGCAGAATAATCAGTCGTAATGCAGTTTCTTCAAGTGAAAATAGTTAATTTTGGTGTTTAGGACCCATTTTTAACTACAACCCATGTACATTTTATAGTTTTTGCATTCTTACTTCCCTGTAAATCATCCCTTGCAGGTATTGATTCCAATATGTACAATGTAGATGGCAGATCTGTGAACTCTATGAGCCAATCTACTCACTATAAATCCATCCTTTGGTTGTCATTATAATGACTTCAAGAATAGCAAATATTATGTACTGTACAAAAATAATAAGGCAGAAAGCAAATCAGCACAAAATTGTGATTAAAGTCAAAGAGTAACCTGGCTCACTGGAATATGTGCTCTTAGGAAAAAACCGAAATGAAAATGTATCTCAGGCACACAACAAAAAAAGAGATTTTTTGCATCAGTTCCTGTTTTATTATTATCTTGTCAGTATTATGGACGTTTCGGTTTCGCAGAATCCTTCTCAGCCATGACACTAAATGATAGAAACTAACATTTACTACATATAATAAGAAGATAAATATACATGATGTATATTGACGGTTCAGACCATAATAATATAGGACATAATGAAAGAAATAAAGGAACAATGCAACAAATGCATAACTGACATATATTCATAGAATAAAAATCAATACTTATGCAAACGAAACAGCAAGAACACACTAAAATGGAATTTAAATCAAAAATATAATCCTACTTGATATTCGTTATTCTAAATGGAAGCCGCCACAACTTATATACATAACATTTAATGACACTAATGTGTAGAAAATGTCAGTGACATCCATTTATTTAATAAGGTATCTACCTTGAGGAATCAGATCCTCAGGAAGTGCAAATCTATGTACGAATGTGGAGTTCAGCTTGGTAACAGGGGCCGATGTATAAGGTATACGGTAACTGCAAAAGTGTACAAGAAAGTGATGAGGAGAAAAGGAATCATCATATCATAATCTAGAGGTATAATACCTCCATATCTAGAACATACGAGCAAGAATTACCTACTATTAAGGAAAAGTAGTGACCAATCATTGTAAAAAGGTACAATATACCCAGTAGGTCATATGGGCAAATGTAAGTCAAATAGTCCTAAAAAGAGAAAGACACAATGTCACTCATAACGGATGAGTACTTAGCGAAGGATCATAAAATCTCAATTAGAATCAGATAATCAAACAAATGACCCTGCAAGAACCAAATAACCCCTGTGGTGCTGCTGTTCCTATTTCAAAGCAGATGAAAAGAGAAGAGAAACATTAATGCGATAAAACCCTTGTACAGCAGAATCCTAATTCGAATACATATTAGTAGTGCCATTAATGAGAAATGGATAAATACCTTGTAGTAAAGGCAGGCACGTTTCTGAACAATAGGAAAGAGAAAAGATAGAAAAGATAATTAGAGCGATCTCACCCATGTGCAATCATGATGTGCCTCTCAGATGTGTGCATACCGTCTGGTAATGCCGCCACCTCCGTGTTTATGTGAGAGAGGGGTGGGTGTAAAGCGATTTCCTGTTTCCGCCGTCTGGAACGCAGGAATCGCTCCGGAACGCAAGCCGCGCATGCGCGTTAGTGCCGCTGTGCTCCCTATCGTCTATCAGCCTGTCAGACCCATGTAATGGAACGTGGATAACCGCAGACTGTATACTGAGGACGGTGCCAGGATTGGGCGCCGAAACGCGTCGGTTTGTAAGAATAAAGAAAATTTTGCTTGGAACCTTGTTTCCCCTGTGATCCTTTGGATGATCGGGCAGCGCGGACTGTAATACACCTTTGACCCCAGAACTCTAGAATTGTGATTATGACAGTCGGCACTACTCCTGAAATTGCTTAAAATACACAAATAAAATAGACATTATGTCAACTGGCTCCAAGACCGATCACAACCTGCCACTTCTCAGTTCTAAAAGGATCACAAACCCAGTACTGACTCAAATAAACAATCTTATCGGCGTCACCTAGGAGCAACATATGGTGAAGCCGGGTGAATGTGACCCGGTGACACACTTTGCTGTTCTAGTAAGGAATTTGATAAATTTATATAACAGGACACTAGAGGGAGTTTCATCTGCCATTGATTTTCACGTCTGCAGCGAACATTTTGCAGATTTGATGTCAGTGTTCCTGTGATGCTCATGAACTCTCTGATCTGTATATTATCTCCTATCTGCAGGGAATGATAAGTAAATGAATCATAGGCAGATGCTAATAACGTGCCTTCCACACTCACTGCATAACAGATAATATGAGAGGTTCAGAGGTTATAAGTGGGGATGCTGGACACTAACATGCTGCATATTTATAGGGCGCACCCTGCTCTATAGTATATCAAAATGCTATGAAAAGAAAAATGAAGTGCACAGGGGTTTCATAAAATATGTATAAACCAATGCCTAAGTCCCTTAAAGGATATATCCGAGGGTTTTATTTAAAAAAATGTGCCTAAGCCTACCTGTCTGTTGTGCTCAGCGCCATTGACCGCCGGCACAGAGCGGTCATAGACTGCTCCTGCCAGGGATGACATGGCTTCATCAGCAGAGCGGAGGCTTCTTTTCTGCTCTGTACAAGGGGCAGGACGTCGCGCTGATTGACTACCTTCTCCCTGCTACCTAAATGGGGGAGCCGGCTGTCAATAAGCATGACGTTGGCTATGACGCCCATCAACAGAGCAGAGAAGCCAGCTTTCTGTACGTCAGTGGAAGCTACAGGATCGGTCTTAGATCTCCTAGTGTTGGCAATGAACGGTGGCGGGCACAACAGGCAAATACCTGCCTGTTAGTGCTTAGACACATTTATTTTGTATACATATAAACATCCCAGGTATACCCTTTAAACTGCAGTACACTTACATCCATTTGCGTTATGTATTATCTTTATTACTCTGTGCAGGAGAAACATTAAAACAGTAATAGGACATACAGGTCGTGTTATGTTATCCTGCGTCGTCTCATCAAAAAGAGAACAAAAGTGACCACAATCCCCAGACTGAATCCTGCACCCAACTTCCAACTCTGCCGCCGTGCTTTGTATATTATTCATACTGCATAAATGAAGAGATCTGGGAGATAGAATAATTCCATCTGAAATCTTATCCACATGCTATGGACATGTCTATCGAAAAAGCATATTGTGGGTTTTTAAGTACAGAAATGCTGTGGGTTTTCCCATTGTCAATGAGGCAAGAGTGAAATCCATGGTAGATCCACAGAAAGATTTATCATCAGATGTTTTATTCCCAAAAAATACACAATTCTCTTAATATGTAAATTAGCCGATAAGATCCATGGGCTGGACACAGATTTACCTGAGAATCTGCCTATAGAGCTTAGGCAGGCTTCACACCACGATTTGGAGCTGTCAGGTTCTGTCTGTCTGTTTTGCAGGATGCGCCAAACAGAGCCTGACAGCACCAGAGGAGCACAAACAGAGCAAATATGCCCTCCGATCCTGTTTTGTACAGGATTTATTTGTGCACCTCTCTGCTGCTGTCCAGTGCTGAAATTTCAGCCTGTGTGTGCAGGAGCAAAAAATGAACACAACCGGATCCAGCCAGAAAACCAGAGGCCAAATAAGGCCAATCCGGCACCATTGGGACGCATGGGGCTAAAACCAGATCAGGTTCTGTCCAGTTCAAAAAATATGGTCCCAGATCCTGTTTCTAGTAGGATTCATTTTTTTGCCGCTGTCCATGGTGCTGATTTCATTGCCTGTGTTTGAAGTAGTGCTGTCCATGGTGCTGAAGTTTTGACGGCAGGATTTCTGAGCATGCTCTGTGCTTAAAATCGGATCCGGAAAACGATCTGATTTTTTGACAGATCCAGCGGCCATAGACTCCCATGTTATAGGCGCTGTATCGCCCCAGATCTGTTTCTGTCTGGTTTTGTCCAATTTTTTTCGCCGGAGCCGAAAAATGCTGCAGGCTCCATTTTTGGCGATGGTGAAAAACCGGACAAGAATGAATCTGGCACAGATTTCAAAAAAACGTATGGCCAAATAGGACCAATCCAGCACCGTAGGGATACATGGGAGGCAAAACCGGATTAGGTTCTGTCCTGATCAAACCGGGCAGAACAGGATCCCAAAAACCATGGTGTGAAGATATCCTAAAGCGGCCGTCACACGCTTCAATGTTGAGAGCGATATTGTTAGCGATCACGTGCACGCGCGATCGCTAACAATATCGTTCACATCGTTGGTGAGCTGTCACACAGACAGACTCACCAGGGATGTTGAGCAGCGAGATCGCTGGTAACTATGGTACACATTGGGTTGCTAGGCGCCGCGCGGCGCTTAGTAACCCAACGTTTACCATAGATACCATCTCCCAGCATAGGCTCTGCCGCTGGGGGATCGTTCATCGTGGTGTCACACACCACGATGAGGCAGATTGATCAAGCGTTTATCGCTTTATATGAGCTCCGGCTCACAAATCTGCGATCTAACAATCAAGTGATTTTACATTGTAAAATCGCTTGATTGCACGCAGCGATGCACAAACGATATCGCTTAAGCGATCAAAAAGCAGATCACTTAAACGATATCGTTCTCAATATTGATGCGTGTGATGGCCGCTTAAGGAGTATTTGGTAGCATAAGAATGGTTACTTCTGCTTTATAGTACACTATTACAGCCAACTGACTTCCTAAAAAGATTTGCGGACAAAAAGACTCTTGGTTCTTTTTGGACAATGATGTCAAAAATATGTATTCATGAGGTACTAATGGGAGAAGAAACTGAACATCAGTCAACAAAATTAATGTAAGCACAGAATGTATTGAAAATTGGCAAATGCAGAAAATATCCTACCATAAAATGGTGTGTAAGAACAATGGATGGTCTTCTTTAAATATCACCATAAAAAATTGGTTTAGGTAGGAGACATATTACAACTCATTGCATTAACCATGTTTTGAAGATAAAAATGATCCCCAAATAGAAAATACATTTCATGTAACCTCCAGAAAGGTGTGGAGATGTAGTACCAGACATGTTAGTTATGATCTTTGCAAATCAAATCTTTAATTAACAATAGATTTATGACAGAGGAATCACCCTAACCGGGATTAGCTGTAATATAAGAAAATAACTAATTACAAGAAGAGACTGCTATTATAATTAGTTACAACATATTACATAGCCATATCTAATTATGCTTGTGCACTGGAGAGTATGTGCAATAAATCTCTACCTTCAATTTAGAGAAAAGTTTTTGCCATGGACTAAAGACAACTGCTTGTATTTACCAGCAGATGTCCTTATTTCCTTCATTAGTTTTAATGAATATGTTTATCTCCAAAAATTAGCAATTTTCATTTTCATTATTCTTCTATTATCATTTGTCAGGGAAATTATCTGACAACAATGAACTGGACAATTGCTGATTGTTTGAATGTACTGAAGCTCCAGTTTGGACTTCTGAGATAAACTACAAGATGGCGTCAATCAAGACTTATATAAGTTGTTTTTCTGTAAGAACATGTAAACATGTCTTAAACACGACCCTCAACCCAATAAGATAAGCCTGGAGTTTTGGGGGACTTTCCATAACCTCATTCTTGGAAGTATTGAGGATGTCGTATAGTACCACCGTGAAGAGCCAATCAACAAGTAGTAAACAGCTGGGTGTAACCAATAACTTTGAAGTTGCATTTATTTGTATTAACATACTTTCCTCCATGTACATCTTAATAATAATAATCTTTATTTATATAGCACCAACATATTCCGCAACAATTCAGAGATTTATATACAAACAGTCTTAAGAAACAGTTGTGGAAAATAGTTAAAAAAAAAAGACAACCCTGTTCGCAAGAGCTTGCAATCTACAATAAAGTAGCGGTGACACAAAGTACAAGTGCTTATTTACAATCATGGTCCAACCATCTTGAGAAAGTGTAGAATAGATTGGAGTGGACTAAGTGGCCGCCAGCCAATCTGTGTAGAGCTTTTGGGTCTTATGAATTCGATTAGGGAGAATAATAGGCCACTCTGAAAAGTTGTGTTTTTAGGGATCGCCTAAAACTATGTCAGTTGTGGATAGTCCTAATTTCTTGAAGTAGAGCATTCCAGAGGATTGGTGTAGCTCGGGAGAAGTCTTGGAACCGGGATTGGAAGGTTCGGATTAGTGCAGATGTTAGTCTCAAGTCACTCCCAGAGCGAAGAGAACGGGTGGGGTGATAGACAGAGATGAGGGTAGAGAGGTAGGGAGCTTTTTGGGTGAGAACAAGCAAATTGAATTGGATCCTACAATGTACGGGCAACTAGTGCAATGACTGGCACAGAGCGGAAGCGGAGTAACGGTTAGCTAGATAGGTGAACCTGGCTGCTGCATTTGTGGCGCCCCAGTGGATCCAGTCACCACAGCAGTACTGCACCTTTGTTGTGGTGCAGTACCCCACTCTCAGGTAAGGGGGGCACAGACCGGTGTCGGGACACCCAGGCCACGCACTACACTAGGTCCAGGTCAGGGTTAGGGTGAGATTGCTCCTACGGGAGATCACTGTCCCTGATCCTGTCTGGAAGGAGGAACCAGGGTAGTGGGGATGGGTGGAGAGGAAGTAGTAAGGGGAACACTTTGGTAGGAGTGGAGTCAAGAAGAACACACATAGATGATGTGGGACACATGACAGAGGGCATAAATAGAACAAGGAAAGAACTAAAAGTCAGTCGAGTTGGATGGAAGCTAGAGGAAGGAAGCCTGTCAGAGGAGAAGTAAAAACTTGAGAGAAGTGTCCAGAGGACTGGAGCCAGTGGGAGATCATCCTAAGGCTTGACCGAGGAGCAGACGGAGAGAACCAGGGTACTCCGGGAGGAAGAGGGGGTCCCAGAAGCACGAGCAGTGATTAATCCATTCGTGGGGCTCGCATCCACTGCAGGTCACAGGCAGTGGAGGGAACAGACTACAAAACAGGGGTACCGGGACCCCTAGATTAGCTTAAGAACGACCAAGCTCAGCTAGCAACCCGGAGGCTGCTGTATTTCCAAGGTGCCGCAGTCGATTCCCCCTCAAATTTGCTGAAAAGGTGGCCATATAAGGTCCAGGGACAGACTTCAAGTAAGCCTAGGAGGAACCCGCGGTCACTGGCTCAAGGCTCTGTGTGAGCAAGGCGCAAGGCAGGATGGCGAAGCAAGCACAGTGTGAGACGACCGAGAAAGGACAGAGAGAAGGGATACCGGTTGAGTGTCATCCCACTACCCAAGAGAAGCTGGATCCCTGCCTACGAAAATCTAGTGCTCAGCGGGCTGTTGCACAGTGACTGTGAGTAAACATCTAAAGATTGCAACTCACTGTGTTTGTGACCTTCTTGATGCTTCATAAGCCTTGCACTGGAACATAGCTACAAACCCAGTAACGTCTGCTGCCCTAGGGGTTCAGCCCTACCCGTAGAGGGCTTTACAACACTGCTGCATCATCATCATCAGCCCCAGAAGAATTGTAGTGCAGTGGCGGCAATTTGTAGCCGCAATCTGCGGGTGGCGTCAAGTGAAAACAGATATAACCAGGTCCGGTCATCCTCTCATTATCCCCATGACCTTCCCCGGGGAAGAGGCCCACCATCCTTGAACCTTTAAAGGCTGTATTGAAATCCTCGGACTGACTGGTTCTTCCACAGGCAGCGCGATCTGCATCTTTGCAACTTCTTACTTCATTCGGTATTATCTGACACCTCTGATGGTTCACTGCAGCCTAAGGCCTTTGAAGTGGTTGTGTCTCAGACAACCCAACAAGGTGAGCATAAACTGACTAATCCTATATTCCTTTGTTATCGGATAAGACCCTATTTGCGCTGTTTTTCCCTTAGCTCTCCTCTCCAGATTCCCAGGTCTCGGAGAATGAGAGAAATGTAAGCTGCCATGAGAAATAGTGGCTGGGAAAACCGTGTCTGAGTACTGGATCCAAGTTTCAGTGAGGGCTAGCAGATTAAGAGAGTTAGTGAGAAAGTAATGGTGGATAAAGGGAAGCTTGTTGCATACAGATCATGGATTCCAGAGGGCGCAATTAAAAGAGGGAGATGAAGGTGTGCAAGTAATGTTAATAAGGTTAGTAGGGTGTCTATGTAAGATTGGGGATGAGTTAAAGTACGTAGAGGGTGGACTAGAATTAGGACATCAGCAGGATCAGCTGTAAAAAGAAAAAGAGCAATTAGTTTTGGGACTAAAGACATTGTTTCTGTTGCAATACTTTGGAATATGATTGACTGAGATTATTCAGTAAGACGAAGACAGCATGGGAGCTGAACATAGTAGAGGGAAGGAGAGAGGGGCTGAGGTGGATGAGGGTGATGAAGGGAGATGGGGCGGTGAAAATGAATGGAAAAGGCACATAGGAAGATAGACATTGAAATAAAGAACATACGGTATATACTCGTGTATAAGCCGAGTTTTTCAGCACATAAAATGTGCTGAAAAGTCCCCCCTCGGCTTATACACGGGTATATACGGTAATTGATGTATAGCAGCCCCCCCGTGGTATCCCCCCCCCCCCGTATATACAGCCCCCCGTGGTATCCAGGGCCCCCTTGCTGCACCTGTAAAGGAAGATGTCAGTATACTTATCGCTGCCGCCGCCACTCCGCTGCTCGATCACCGCGCTGCTCCGGGTCTTCATGCTTCCTGTACCTTCTCGGGCGCTCAGGAAATGACTTCATTGTTCGAGCGCCGGAGAAGGAACAGGAAGCATGAAGACCCGGAGCAGCGCGGTGACCGAGCAGCGGAGCGGCGGCGGCAGCGATAAGTATACTGACATCTTCCTTTACAGGTGCAGCAAGGGGGGCCCTGGATACCACGGGGGGGCTGTATACAGCTGGGGCTGCTGTATACAGCTGGGGCCCCTGTATACTAATGGGGGGGTCTGTATACCTCTGGGGCTGCTGCTGTATATACCCCCTGGGGCTGCTGCTGTATATACCCCCTGGGGCTGCTGCTGTATATACCCCCTGGGGCTGCTGCTGTATATACCCCCTGGGGCTGCTGCTGTATACTACCACTGGGGCTGCTGCTGTATACTACTACTGGGGCTGCTGTATACTACTACTGGGGCTGCTGTATACTACCACTGGGGCTTCTGTATACTACTACTGGGGCTGCTGCTGTATATACCACTGAGGCTGCTGTATACTACTACTGGGGCTGCTGTATACTACCTCTGGGGCTTCTGTATACTACCACTGGGGCTGCTGTATATACCTCTGGGGCTGCTGTATACTACCACTGGGGCTGCTGTAATTATCTCTGGGGCTGCTGTATACTACCACTGGGGCTGCTGCTGTATATACCACTGGGGAGGCTGCTGTATATACCTCTGGGGCTGCTGTATACTACCACTGGGGTTGCTGTATATATCTCTGGGGCTGCTGTATACTACCACTGGGGCTGCTGCTGTATATACCACTGGGGAGGCTGCTGTAACACTGCTGGGGCCTGTATGTACCACTGGGGAGGCTGCTGTATACCACACTGCTGGGGGCTGTATACCTGTACTGGGGTCCACCCTCGGCTTATACACGAGTCAATAGGTTTTCCCAGATTTTGGGGGCAAAAGTAGGGGGGTCGGCTTATACACAAGTCGGCTTATACACGAGTATATACGGTAGTTAAAAATTAGAGTGAAAAAGAGTGGGTTACCCGACTCCTGCCCTTACTAAATGCCATACACAATCAAACTGGTGAATGTAGAATATGGTGCAACAGATGACACATAGACTTTACATCAATTGCAGATATTGTACCATGAGTGGGATTGAAATAGAATGTGAGTTCAGTAGAAATATATTATCATAGCAAGCAGAATTCTAGTACCTTCCACTTCCAGTCGAATTCTAGTCAAATTCATTTTTATTGTACTACTAAAAATAACATATTGAGGTGCACTACTTTCAACCGCCCTATATCCTCTAAGTATATTCTTCCAAACTAGAAACTATTTTATAAATCACAATTTATTCATAAATCAATGAATCGTACATATAGTGTTCAAACCCGCAGATCCCGGCCGTAGAGCTGAAGGATTGTCTACTGGTTTACACTAAGCATAAAACCACACACAAAACACACATAACAAAACATAAAAACACTAAATGGTTTTTACCACACAGTTAATAGTTAAACTGCTCCCTTGGGAAAAAGGAGCTTAGAGAGAAAGAGAAAAAAAAAAAAAACCTCCTACTTCTCAAGCAGTCACCCTTTGCTTTCAGTTTATTTTAAGTTGCTATTAGGGATGGGCGAGTCTACTCGCTAGGACTTGTTACTCGGCGAGTAGTAAGGGACTCGCAGGACTCGGTACTCGGCGAGTTTCCCAGCGATTACTCGCACAGTAACGAGTCCAATGCAAGTCAAAGGCAATCCTAGTTTTGTCAGAGTTTACTTTTTCTCACTCCCTAGACTCGCTATATCACATCGCTATGTAGCTTGAATCTCCCCAAATCGTTTAAACAATCGCACCGCTTCACGGATACCCGCTGTCAGCAGCGAGTCTGAGCGAGTCTGAGCGAGTCTACGAATCCGAGTCCTGTATACTGTATTCGGGACTCGCGAATACAGAATCTGTTATGTTCCGACGAAGCTGCCGAGACAGCCTAGCGTGTTAGGTCAGAAAACTTGTGAAGATGGACAAGCATGTTAGCCAAACATATTCAGTAATGCCACAGCCATGTTGGTTGTGGCAGGACTATGATTAGCTTCTGTCCATCGTGATGCCTATGTCATGTATGAGAGGCGAGGCTGTATATAAGCCTTGCCACCGCCATTTCCTCCACATTCCTGTGACGATCTGAGCTAGTGCAGGGTGAGGTAGATGCTGGAGCAGATTATAGGGAGTGTCAGTCAGTGTAGGGAAACTTCAAGATTCCTTATATTTAACCCAAACAGCTCTTCTGAGAGCTACCAGGAGGACAGAGGAGTACTGTGTAGAGGACTGTAGGCAGGCAGGCAGGGAGGAGCAGCCTTTATGGTGGGTTTACACGTTGCGATAATGGCGTCCAACTCCGACCAAAAGTCACGTGGTTCGTGCGTTGGACCCGATATCGTTCCTGCGTTGTACGGTGTGAACATCCGATATGATGCAGGAACGATGGTAAACTGATATCGGGGGTCGAACGAGCGTGCTATTCAACCACCCGATATTGGATGCCGGTTGGAGCCGGATCGTCCCGTGTGACAGCCCAACTCCGATGTGTACTGCAAAGTCACCCATTCACTCCCATGTTAAATGGTCGTTCCTGGGTCGGGGGGCGTACACATCGTAGGGACGTTGTATCCCGATATCGCAGCGTGTAAACCGCCGATGCGATTCAGGGAAAACCGGGCACGAAATGCGCGCTCCCGCGCCGCTGTATACGATATCTGAATGATATCGTGACGTGTAAACCCACCATTACAGTGCATACAAGACCGACCTCATAGCTTAGCTTACTCACACAGCTTTCCTAATAGCTGAAGTCAGAGGCTTAGCTGAGGTACTATTTCTTATTTTTTTGCACCTGATAGATTTTGGGTCATAATAACCCCTTCAGCTTTATTTTCTCTGTGGCAGACCAGTGCGTTGCTGCTCTCCTACCTGCAAATAGTACGCCACCTGCTTGTGCGACTACTTGTGCGCACTTAATAATTTTTGCAGGGACTAGTGTGCTGCTTCACTGCCAAGTGTTAGCACACACTTAACCCGCCAAAACGGCAATGCGAGCGCTTTCCGAGACACATCTGCGATTTGTAAATCGCACATTACTCGCTATTACTCGCTTCCCCATTCATTAACATTGGACTCGCTAGACTCGCAACGAGTAGCGAGTCCCGGGCTCGGACTCGCTAGAGTCAAGCGATTCAAAGCAATTTAGGACTCGCCCATCACTAGTTGCTATATTGACTCAGTTCAGTCTTACCATATGCGGTTCTTTAGAAAATGCAGTTATAAATATTCCCCACAAACTACTAAGGAATACAGGTGGGCTCAGTTTGTCCAAGGCACATAAAATGCTGCTCTTTATAAGCAGATGTCGCAGCTCTGTCCTCCAATTGGATCTATATAGATATAGATGTAGTCAGGCAGAAGGGCTTTGAGATTGTACTCAGAAGGAGAAATATTAGCAGGTACCTGCAGTTTTAGAGAATGCTGTCAGATCCTTCCACATATTCCACTATCAGGCATCTGGTCGTCCTGTCTGCTCGTCTGTTTGGATGAGTATGCCAACCAATGAACCGTATGCTCAGCGTTTACCCGGCTCACGGCTCCGGTTATTAGGCTCCTCTCCGATGAACTCCGTTTCAGGATACGAGCGTGAGACACGTCTGTCTCCAAGACCAGTGCACTTTTTGTCTCCTTTAGATTATGGGATACCTCTATAGCGGCTTGTCTGTCAGCACTTCCTTTAGCTGATTCAGCGCATATCCCAACGCCGTTTCAGAGAACTTGGTCTCCTTTGTCAAGGGAAGTAGAATCAGCCTCTCCCTGAGTAGCCCATCACATGAATGCAAAAAGTTCCACACCTGCATTTAATACACTAGGTTTTAGGGTATTCAAATCAAAAATCCATCTACTTTCACAGCGGGACATTTTCTGTATAAAACTCGCACCTCTTTTATCTATTTGCACCACCTGCACTCCTCAAACCTTGGAACCTAGAAATTTGCCACCCTGCTTTAGTTTATAGTGTTTAGATACGGGATGTTTCATGTTCCCTTTTTGATGTTTCTCAAATGTTCAGCCTTTCTCACATTGATTTGTCTTATTGTTCTGCCAATATATTTCTTATGACGGGGACATGTAATGTAATAAATTACCCCTTTCATTGTGAATGTAATGCAATCTTTTATTTTAAATCTTTTTCCTTTGTTCATGAATTCAGTTGTTCTTTTGGTTAGGTTTTTCTTGCATATCGCAAATTTTTTCATGGAAAAAACTGTTATTTTTAAAAATATGCAATTTGTACATACCATATTACCGATATTTTTAGCCTTTCTAAAGACAAAACTTGGGAAATGTACCAATCTTTCCCACAATATTTTGTCCTCTTTTAATATTTCCCAGTGTTTTTTTTACTATCGATCTCACTATTTTTATTTGTTAGTTGTATTGCAATATTATAGGAATTTTTATTGGTTCTTCATTTTCACTCCCAATTTTTTGGAGCATTTTTTCAGATTCTTTTTTATTATCATTTTTAAAAAGTATTTCCCTTGGTGTCTTTTTGACTGATTCATATGCATTCAATAAATGATCCTCATTGTACCCCTGTTGTTTGATTTTTTTAGTTAGTATTCTAGCCTCATTTTCAAAATCTACTTTTTTGCTGCAATTTCTATATGCTCTCAAAAACTGACTTTTGGGTACATTTAACAGCCAGTTAGGTAAATGGCAGCTAGCTAAACAGATATAGCTGTTACTATCCGTGGATTTCTGATAGGTTTTGGTATATAAAGTTTCCCTATAAGAAGATCCACAAAATTAATCTGCTTTTGACTATATAGCTTGGTACGAACCTGGTCCCCATGGCGGTGCCCCACTTCTGGGCGTAGTAGTTCACCCCGTTTTCAAAAAAGTTGTGATTAAGAATAAATTTCATACGTTCTACAACAAACTGTGTTTTTTCATTTCCAAAATCTGTTTCCCTGCTTAGGAAATATTCTGTCACCTCACACCCTTTATTATTCTCTATACTGGTGTTTAATGATGTCACGTCTACTGTCCCAATAATGTAATGGCTCTTCCATTCAAAATCTTTCAGAATTTGGAGCACATGTTTACTATCCATTATGTACGAGGGAAGTTTTTACACAGTTCTGTAGTTGTACATCCATGTATCGGGACAGGTTCGAAGTTAAACTCCCAATTCCCGAGACTATGGGTCGTCCTGGCGGATTTATAAGTGACTTGTGCAGTTTGGGGATATGGTAGAAAACTGCCATTCTTGGGTGTTCAATATTCATAAACTTAGCTGTATTCATATCTATAACACCTCTTTCACCTCTACCAATTAATTCACTCTGTTACTTACTGTATTGATTTGTAGGATCTTTCTTTATCACTTCATACGTTTTTGTGTCACTTAATAGTCGATCTGTTTCTCGGTCATAATCTCCACGATTTAGAATAGCTATCCCTTCCCCCTTATTTGCTGGACGCACAATACCATTATTATCCTGCAAGCTTTTTATTGCTGCTCTTTCCTTAGGGGTGAGGTTGTCCCATTTTCTGACATATTTTCTGTCAGTAAATGTTTTGGATGACTCTAGTAGCATTCCTCTCAAAAGCAATCATTGCACCCGAGTATTCATTTATTGGATGGAAATTAGATTTACATTTCAATATATTTGATTTTCTTGTTGCATTTGACAGTATATTATTATAGTTTACAGTTTGATTATACGATGGATTTTTTTATTAAATGTTTTTTTATTGCTAATTTCCTCATGAATTGCTGAACCCCTATATAACTTTGAAAACGATCAAATTTCATATTAGGGGCAAATTTTTATCCTTTTTGTAGTAATTTTTCCTCATTCTTACTTAATTTATGATTACTTAAATTGAAATTTTTTTAGTGTTTTCAGGTTCACCTTTTTCTTTATTTAATTTTTTCTTTTGGGTGAGTTTACCTCTCTGGTGAGCACCGCCATTATTATTTCTGCTCATGCGCCGCTGCCATTTTTATATAGATACTCTATTTTCTAGACTTCAATAAAATGGCCACGGCGAATGCGCAGACCGCAATTCGCAGCCATTTCTAAACACTAGAGCATGTATTGACAGACTAGCAATGCATGCTGGGAAATAATAATGCCCACCGGAGGACAGCGCAACACCCCCGCAGCTCCTGCCTTGGCCCCCAACCTCCATGACCCAGTGAAAACTGCCTCGGACCCCCCACTCCACCTCCGCAACCTACATTCCCCCTCTATAAGATTTTTTTTTTTTTTTTTAAATTCTCTTTATAAGACGCACCTCCACTTTCCCCCAAAATTTGTGTCTTATAAGCGAAAGATACGGTAATTGGATTCAGAGGTATTCTTTCCTCTTCACTTTGAGATTCGTCTGAAGAGTTATAGACGGAAAAAATGTCCTCCTCTTCAGAATTTGGATATACACTATTATTATCATCTTCCTCCACCATTACCCTCTTTCTTTCCATTACCACTGGCTGTTTTTGTGTTCTCATGCCCCAGTCTCTCCCAAATGTTTTCTGTTTTCTCTCTATGATTTCTCTTTCTTTATGCAAAATTCTGTTTTGTATACTTTTCGTTAAGGAGATAATCTCTGAATGATGATTATATGGTTTTAAGGCTTCAAATAGTTTTGATATTTCTTTACCACTATTAATCAATTGGATTTTTTTTTTATCAGTGATGAACTTAACCGCTTCTCTAGAGAACTCTTTAAACAAATCTTCCCATTCTCTCAATGTTTCTGGATCTCCAATATCTCTAGAGAGATACTACCAAACCTTTTGGAATTATATCCTCTGCTAAATAGTGTTCTAGTGTTGCCACTTCTCACAAATCACGCATCTCTTTTAAAAGAAACTTCATTTTGGCCTTTTTCAACCAATCGTCATTTTTTTTTTTTTTTTTTTTTTTTTTTATAACTGGTAATTGCTTATGACCAAAAAAGGTTTGAACCTTATATATCCGCTCTTTTTGATTATTCCATAAATTTGCCATATTAAGCGGTTGGATTTAGCATCCGATCACAGGGTGGATATTCAAACCAATTAACTTTTTACTTGATTAGCACTTAAATGCTACAAAAAATCCTTTTTTTTTTTTTTTCTTCTCTAAGCTCCTTTTTCCCAGGTGACCACTTTAACTATCAACTGTGTGATAAAAACCTTCTAGTGTTTTTATGTTTTTTTATGTGTGTTTTGTGTGTGGTTTAATGCTTAGATAATCCTGCAGCTCTATGGCCGGGACCTGCAGGCTTGAACACTATATGTATGATTCATTGATTTATGAATAAATTGTGATTTATAAAACAATTTCTAGTTACTTAAAGGATATAGGGCGGTTGAAAGTAATGCACCTCAATATACTAATTTTAGCAGTAAAATATCAATTAAGAATCCTTTTTTTCTGGCTAGAGAGGGTGAAAGCCAGTGTGAGGTGTGGCAACTTGTAGGATTAAAGCGCTAATCAAGTTAAAAGTTAATCAATTTATTTCTATGCATTATATGAGGCACTTGGATGAGGCACATAGCAGACATGTCTTGGCAGACGTGAGGCTAGTACATATATAATAATACAATTGGATTTACCTGAGAGTGGAGTGGAGGGGAAGGGGATGGCGTCCAATAGGCTATTTAGGCTGGCTTCACACCACGGCAAGATCCGATCCTGTGCTTTCAGGGATGAACCTGACAGCCCCAAACCGGATCAGCACACAGAATCGGAGAGCAAATATGCCCTCCGGTCCGTGGTGCAGCCGGATTCAGCTGCCACTGCTTATGATTCAGGACCGCGGGGAGCTAGCCGCGGTCCTGAAATAGCAGCGGCGTGCAGCCACAGGTGTCCAATTCCCGGATCCTCCCGGACCTGGGCAATCCGGCCCCATAGGCTCCCATGTTAGGGAGCACCGGATTGCCCAGGATCTGGGAGAATCCGGGAGGATCCGGGAGAATCCGATTTGGGGAGATTTTTCTCCCAGGGCACAAAAATGGTACATTCTCCTATTTTGTGTCGGGGAGAAAAATACAATTCCTCCTGGATTCCCCGGACATCAAAAAAAACGGATGCCAAAAGATATTCATCCGGCGTATTCCGGCCCCATAGGGTTACTATGGGGCCAGAATAGGATCCGGGGGTGTCCGGTTCACACCGGACAGCCCCGGATCCAAAAAACTGTGGTGTGAAGCCAGCCTTAGAGTCAGAAGTGAAAGCAAATGGTAGAGGCGAGGCAGAGTTAAACAAAGGGACATAAACATAGGTAACTAACAAAGAGCAATAGGATGAGAAGTTACAAGCATAATCAGATAAGATATTTCAGAAAATGAACATACGACACTATGGATATAGAAATGTAGCAGGAAAAGAAGTCAGACACTATTCAGCAATATTTCAGTGGTGAAAATGAACATAACGCACTATAGATATATAAATGTGGCAGGAAAAGAAGTCAAACCCTATTCAGCAATATTTCAGCGATAAAAATGAACATACCTATGGAAAATGGAGAATGGAGATGATGCAGACAGCAGCAGTATAAAATGAGCAGGTATATCATATTAATCTATGAATTCTAGTCAAATTAATTTCTATGCACTTATATGAGGCACTTGGATGAGGCACATGGCAGACGTAAGGCTAGTACATATATAATAATACAACTGGATGATAGCCTCCACTACGCCATGCTGAAGTAGAATAGGCAGATTGCCTTGACACAAACATATTCAAAATATACCCTGAGATAAAGAGAATTTAGATCTTATTAAAAATGAAACTTACCTTACTAATGTCCAGTAATTATGAAAGCTCTACCACTGGCCTGACTTCAGCACAGTTTTTATGGCTAATCTGCCTCCTCCCACTCAATCCAGCACTCAACCTCTGTCCTATGCTGAAAGTGAGCATAAATCACACCTGACCATGCACCCCGGTTCACAACACGCTGCTACCACTCATTGAACATACAGGTTGATGAGTCCCCTGAACTACTATTGTCAGCCAATCCACAGGATCACACACTCTCTGTAAGGCTATGGATTCTTTTAGGGCATACAAGGTTCAATCTTATGAAAGTTTTATTTTTTAATATAAAAAGTTACAGTGCTTACAATAAAAAGATATAAAAGATAAAAATAAAATGGACATGCAGGTATGCAAAATAAGTATAAAATAAGATACGAGAATGACAAAAATACCTAACTTTGCAGTCTAATATTCTTCTGTTTCCTAGGGGAAAGAGGAAAGCAAATATGGATCACATCAGAATTTCAACTGCTCCAAATCTGTGAACAAAGGACCTCATGGCTTGCCAGATTTGTTAAGGGTTTGAGCTGAGGCCGAATTATTTGCACAGCCCTTTCATTTCAATATTCCAATTCTGGGTCTGTGACTAGATCATGGCTTCATTAGCAATGAATACATTTCAAATGTTCTTGTCTTAAAGGATCTTCCTTCCCTTCCCTAGTAACTAGAAAATGTAACTAGGCCCTATTTGATGAAGTCCTTCAAAGGCATCAGAAGTGAGAGATAGTTCCACTTCTGTACGTTCTCAGAAAGGTTCTCTGGGTTCATATCCACCCCCCCCCCTTCCCGAGCAGGAGAGATCAAAAGGTCTTGCTCAAGATAACATAGGTTATGACCTCTGGAACATGTGAATTAACTGTTGCTGTCTCGATTCCCCCAAGAAATACATATTTTCCGCTACAATCCGACAGTTCAACTTCCACATTGGGTTTGACTCAAGAAAACTCCTACCCCTTCTTCATATATCGGCAGCGGCGGACTACCCCAGGTGGCATCGTGGCAGTTTCCCCCCAGGCTGGTGGATTATTCCTATTTTAGGGCCGCCCCCACAGTGAGAGCGGCCCCGCAGGGGCGCAGCCGGCGGGACGCGGGAGAGCTTTGGGATGACATACCCAGTGGCAGCAGCAAGCAGGGAAGTAGCACCAGCACCCAAATTCCCCCTGTTCCTCACTGCCGGACCGATAGCATAAAGCCCCCCCTCACTGTGGAGCGATGGCAACCCCCCGCTCCTCACTTCAGACAGATAGCACCCCCCCCGCTCATCACTACGGACCGATTGCACCCCCCCGTTCCTCACTTTGGACCGATAGCACCTCCCCCCCGCTACTCACTGGCCTGGCCTGCCAGCCAGCCCCTGTATATCGACACATGGTAAGAAAGGTTGGATATCAAGTTTGGTTCATTAAGCAACACCCCATGTTTTTTTTTTACTTTTAAAAGGAACCTGTCATCAGATTTTTGCTACCTCATCTGAGAGCGACATAATGTAGGCAAAGAAACTCTGAATCCAATTAAGTTTAACTTAGCTTACTGGCTGCAGCCATTCTGACACAATCAAAATATTAGTTTTAAAAATACAGCAAAACTGCGAGAGCTTCCCTTGCCCACATAAAAGCAGGGGGCGTGTCAGACTGCTGGGCATGTGACATATAGTCCAGTAATGTTAATCACCATAAAGTCTTTAGTTAAGTAAACAATAGCACATAGCCTCATAAGAGAGGCATAGTTCAATTTTCTTATTTAACCCCTGCAGCACACTGTCCTCAGGTTACATAGCAAAAATCTACTGACGGATTCCCTGTAACAGTTTTTTCTGCCATTGCCAACCCCTTTAGTGGTAGTTAGTAAGAGTTTGAAATTTGAGTAAAGTTAAATGTGTATAGGCAATGTTGAGTTTTACTTCTAAGTAAGGGCATCTGTCAACTATTGCTGGAAGATCTGATCAGCTGGTTCAACTTTTGAACCTAGAAGTGTTGTAACACTACGCAAACCTATGTACCTTTATGTTAGTAGACTTTAAAACTTTTTGTAGTCTGATTGATCATCTCTAGTTTAAGTCATGCTGTCTTTCATTTGTCCCCTTACTCCAACAAGAGAGGGGAATGGATGAAGGTGTAGAGACTGCAGGATCAGACTACACTTGGTTTTGTTTGTAGTCCATTGCTAAAGAAACAAATACGTCTGCAGAGAAGCTGTGAACATAAAGTGATAAGAAAATGTAAAGTGTAAATGTCATTTCATTAAAAAAAACAATACTGCACTGGTTGTTAATGATGGGTCACATAGCAGCTGAGATAATGCTTTTCTGTTCCTTATGACATATTTTCTCACATTTTTCTCTGCTCTTTTAAAAACTGCATTTTATAGCTGTGTGGGTATAGTCAGCAGCTGATAAGGAACAGTGCACAGTGTGTGTATTTTCATAACTTCTGAGAGCAGGCTGACAGTGAGCTATATGGGAAGCCAGCAGACAAGAGGTTGTGACTGAGCTGTTTCTGATGAGTCTGTACTCTTTCTGACCTTCTGACGTTGCTTAGCAACGGTGCTGTAGCCTGTGCCAGTCTGATACATTGTTTGCACATGAGCTGCAGTCAGCGGTGTAGGACCCGCCCCCTCCCTTATCTGGTTACATACCCTATTCACATTGAAGATGGATCTAAGTGATAATAAACATATGTTTGCTTCACACCCAATGTAGTTGGGGACACCTTGTGGAAGGTTTATGAATGGTAACTAACCAGAATATTCCAATGAAGTATATTAGAAAGTTTATTAAAATCACTTGCTCTACATTATTATTACATAAAAATTTAAATGGCAGTTACACTTTAAATAAAGACTTTTTGCAAATTTAGCTTCAATTATGTTTTAATTTCAGATGTATTGAAGCAATAAAAACTTCTTCAAATAAACACCACAAGTCACAATACTTATCATGATTTTGCATGATGAGTAAAGATGACCTTTTTCATCAAACATTAATGACAACAGTCATATAAATTAAATTCTAAATAAAATAATGATATAATTCTTCTCGTGTCTCACTGTGAATGTGTTCCATAAGAGAAAAATGCTACTTAAAATAAGAATAATTTTATCCAAATCACTTGTGTTATTTCAAACTAAAACTTGGATAACAAAAAGAATAACCAAAGTCCTACAAAATGCAGGGATCTTCCTCTCTTCCTCTCAGTTTTCAATTTAGGAAGCTCTTTCATACATTGTAGATTATGTCACACGTGTGAATAAATCCAATGAAATAACACAACCGCTTATTATCTTTTTATTTTTATCTCTTTTTAATAAATTTAGCTATTTTTGCAGACTATACATGAAACTAAATTCAGTAGATATGCTGGAAGAGATTAGGGCGCAGATAGTGTTTTATCTATGATAATTTCAGACAGATTAATCGTTTGAGGCTCACCTGTGCAGTTTGTGAGAGTCACAACCAACTATAACACCATATGCCCAAGACCGCTGCAGCCACCATGAAGAGATCAAACAAGCCAAAGATTGAATTGGTGTAAAGCCGCAGGTTTCTATAAGGGTTGTTCAAAATGGTGTCACATTCTGAATTGGAAATCTGAGGTTATGCCCTGATCTCCCTAGCATCCCTATACTGGTTCTTTCACCAGCCTGGTGAGAGAACCCGTATAAGGACGGTAGGGAGATCAGGGCATAACCTCAGATTTCCAATTCAGAATATAACACCATTTTGAACTATTCTTTTAGAAATGGGCAGCTTTACACCAATTCTATCTTTGGCTTGTTTGAAACTAAATTCAGTTACTCAAGCAAAGTTAGAACCACTCATCGTTACCCAATGCCTTGAAAAAGTATTCACACCCTGTGAACTTTTCCACTATTTTGTATTGAACCCACAAACTTAAATGTATTTTATTGGGATTTTATGTGATATACAAACAAAAAGTATTAAGTACTTCTGAAGTGTAATAGAAATGATACATGGTCTTTTAAATATTTTAAAAATACAAATTTGAAAATTGTGACGTGTGTTTGTATTCAGCCCCCTGAGTCAATAGTATATAGGACCACCTTTTGCTGAAATTACAGCTGTAAGCCTTTAGGGTTATATTTAGAGATGAGCCACCATCCTAATGTTCGAATTCGATTCGAATTTGAGATATGTTCGTCGAATGTTCGTTGAATGTTCGACGAACAACGCAAACCCCATTGAAATTAATGGCAGGCTACAGAAAACACATAGAAAACACCTTCAAAGGGCTCCAAAAGCTGCCGATCTACTCAGAATGGGCAACAAACACCACAAAAAGTGCCAACAATTCAAACACAGTACAAATAGTCACAGGCTAAGTGGCTTAAGTTTTCTACATTAAGTAAAAAGAGGTGGAAGAGTAAAAGGAGAATGAGACACAGGTATGGACATGTCACACCCTTCCTAAATCATGTTAAACATAGCAAGGGGACTCCAACAAGAATCCTTACTCCTTTCAAAGGGTCACACCTACAGCAAAATGGCATCAATTCTCCCAGACCCAAAATTGCTGAATGGCCCAGCTTGCATCCAGGGCACAGGGTCTGGAACAGGACCTGGCCTAGCATTTCAAGGTTAAACCTTGCTCAGCAACTAAACTTTTTGTGGAGTATTACAGTAAAAACTACAGAGGTAGATCAGTGACCTGAATAGGCCTAGTGGGCCGGATCCCCTCGAAGCTCATGCAAGTGCTCCCTTCAATGTTATGCTCCCCCCACACACAGGAGGGACCACCATTAGTTTTGTGGAGTACTACATGAATTCACAGAGAGGTAGGTAAGAGACCTGTGTTTGTGCCTAGTAGGCCGGATAAAGTCAAAGCTTGTGCAAGCGTTCCCATAAAAGTCATGCCCCGCCACACACAGGTGGGACCACAATTAGTTTTGTGGAGTACTAAATGAATTCACAGAGAGGTAGGTCACAGACCTGTTTAGGCCTAGATGGCCACATGAAGTCAAAGCTCGTGCAAGCGTTCCCATAAAAGTCATGCCCCGCCACACACAGGTGGGACCACCATTAGTTTTGTGGAATACTATAGAAAAATAGAGAGATACGTCAGAGACCTGTTTAGGCCTAGAAGGCCACATGAAGTGAAAGCTCGTGCAAGCGTTCCCATAAAGTCATGCCCCGCCACACACAGGTGGGACCACCATTAGTTTTGTGAAACACTATAGAAAAAACAGAGAGATACGTCAGAGACTTGTTTAGGCCTAGAAGGCCACATGAAGTCAAAGCTCGTGTAAGCGTTCCCATAAAAGTCATGCCCCGCCACACACAGGTGGGACCATCATTAGTTTTGTGGAGTACTCCATGAATTCACAGGGAGGTAGGTCAGAGACCTGTTTAGGCCTAGAAGACCAGATGAAGTCAAAGCTCGTGCAAGCGTTCCCATAACAGGTGGGACCACAATTAGTTTTGTGGAATACTATAGAAAAAACAGAGAGATACATCAGAGACCTGTTTGTGCCTAGTAGGCCGGATAAAGTCAAAGGGAACCTGTCACTGAATATTAGAGATGATCCACCACCCTAGTGTTCGAATTCGATTCGGTTTGTCGAATTGGGGGGGTGTTTGTCGAATGTTCGTCGAATGTTTGTCAAACACTATCGAATATCATTGAAAACAATGTCAGGAAAAAACAAACACATACAAACACATAGAAAACTCAAAGAAAACAACTTTTAAGGTGTCCCAAAGTTGACAAACTTCTCAGTCTCAGAAGATACAACAAAAACATGGAAAAGTGACAAGTACATATAAAAACGTGAAAAGAAAAGAGATGGATGAGTAAAACGAGGAGGAAACACAGATATAGGCGTTTCATGCCCTTCGAAAATCCGTTTTTACTCCAGTATTTGTAAGGCATCATGCAGACGATGAGTATTGCTTGATTTTTACTTTGGTTTCTGTAAGGCCACGTTCAGACAATGAGTATTGCTTGATTTTTACTTCAGTATGTGTAACGTCACGTTCAGACAATGGGTATTTTGTGATGTTCTTCCTCACTATCTGTAAGTCCTCGTGCAGACGATGAGTATTGTGTCACATTTAGGGGTCTGCAAGAAGAGTGTCCCTTTTTTCAAAAAATTTGGGCACAGAAACCACTTAAGTGGTATCAATTGCCCCACAGTTGCAAAACTTTAAATGGTTACTTTTAGGCAAAAATCCACAAGGCTTTAGTCTCCCCAGGACACAGGGGTAGAAAAGTCCTTGCAGATCCATGCCTTGTTCATCTTTATGAATGTTAGTCTGTCCACATTCTGGGTGGACAGACGTGTGCGCCTTTTTGTCAGCACATCACCAGCAGTGCTGAAGACACGTTCTGAGAACACGCTGGCTGCAGGGCACGACAAGATCTCCAAGGCGTGAGTGGCGAGCTCAGGCCATTTTTCCAGTTTGGAAGCCCAAAATGAGCAAGGCTCCAGTTCCCCAGTCATTGCATCGATGTTAAGTTGGAGATACACGTGTACCATCCGCTCCAGGCGTTGACTATGTGTCAGACTTCTCGTGTCTTCAGGCCTTGAAAATGATGGTCTGAAAAAATCTTGAAACGAAGCCACAAAATTGCTGGTACCACCACCAGATACAGTGTTACTGGTACAGTGTGAGTGATGATGACGCGACAGTCCCACGGTTGACAAGTTGGAACTGTGAGATTCACTCTGTCTACTACTACCACTGGTGGTTTGTGGAAAAGTCGATCTGAGATTATGTATCATCTTCTGCTGATAGTCATGCATGCGTGAGTCCCTTTGTATGCCAGGAATTATTTCAGCAATATTTTCTCTTGTACCGGGGATCTAATAGTGTGGCAACCCAATAGTCTGCATTACTCCTAATTCGCACAATCCGAGGGTCATGTTGCAGGTAGTGCAGCAAGAAGGCGCTCACGTGTCTTGCAAACCCAGGAGGACCAAGTCCTTGTAGTGTTGGTGGTGGGGAGGTGAGAGTGATGCTTTCTTCCTCTGCCCTCTCCCCCCAACCTTGCACAACAAAAATGTCATCAAGGTCTCCCTCATCTGCTGACTCTTCAATGCCCATCGTCAGTTCATCCTCCATTTCTTCCTGGGATCCTGCACCTTCCTGAAGAGGTTGGCTGCTAACATGCGCCCTCGTGAATGCCTCTCCACCACCCTCCCATGCCTGCCGTCTTGGTGCTGTGAGCA
Organism: Allobates femoralis; assembly: GCA_033576535.1. Taxonomy (NCBI): domain Eukaryota; kingdom Metazoa; phylum Chordata; class Amphibia; order Anura; family Aromobatidae; genus Allobates; species Allobates femoralis. Next base: position 111,315,099 of record JARQOC010000008.1, on the reverse strand, counting down.
TCTTGCAGATGTTGTCATCCCTTCCGCATAGGACTCCTCCTGTACTTCCTCAACCTCCTCTTGTCCCACCACCTTACTCAGAATATTGTTTAGAGTGTGCTCCAGCATGTAGATGACCGGAATAGTCATGCTGATAATGGCATCGTCAGCACTAAACATCTTCGTCGCCATCTCAAAACTGTGCAGAAGGGTGCATAGGTTCTTGATCTGAGACCACTCCTGCAGCGTGATCTGCCCCACCTCTGGATCTCGTTGGCCCAGGCTATACGTCATAACGTATTGCACCAGGGCTCGGCGGTGCTGCCACAGTCGCTGCAACATGTGCAGAGTAGAATTCCAGCATGTCGGCACATCACATTTCAGCCGGTGAATGGGCAAGTCGAAAGACTCCTGGAGCGAAGCGAGTCGTTGAGCTGCGGGATGCGAACGCCGGAAGTGAGCACACAGCGACCGTGCCCTCTGCAGAAGCCCATCTAGGCCGGGATAGTGTGTCAAAAAATTGCTAGACAGCCAGATTCAACACGTGAGCCATACAAAGCACGTGTGTGATATTGCCCCGGCGAAGGGCCGCACCCAGGTTTGCAGCATTGTCGCACACGACCTTCCCTGGCTGCAGGTTGAGTGGAGACAACCATTGCTGAAACTCAGTCGCCAGGGCTGGCCACAACTCCTCAGCTGTGTGACTCACATTTCCTAGGCATTTCAAGGTAAAGACCACCTGATGGCGTTGAGCCCTGCTGCCAGCATAGTAGAGAGGTGTGCAGGATTCCTTCTGTGCAGTTACAACACGGGTGGCATTACCATACAGGCTTTGGGCAGAGGTGGAGGACCGAGACGAAATTGAGGAGGCAGAAACAGTGGAGGAACTTCTACCTACAGAGGATGGATGCATAACTCGTGGGGACGGCAAGACTTGGACAGCAGACCCTTCTCCAGCTCTCACCATAGTTAACCAATGCCCAGTCAGCGACATGTAACGCCCCTGCCCATGCTTACTGGTCCAAGTGTCTGTGGTAAAATGCACCCTGACACACACAGAGTTTCTCAAGGAAGCGGTGATGTTGTCTACGACATGCTGGTGTAGCGCAGGCACATCTTTTTTGGAGAAGTAGTGGCAACTGGGCATCTGGTACTGGGGCACTGTGACGGACATAAGGTCTTGAAAATCCTCTGTGTCCACCAGGCGGAAAGGCAGTATTTCTGAAGCCAACAGCTTGCAGATGGTGAAATTCAAGAGCCTAGCTTTCTCATGGCTAGGAGGAAATGGCCTTTTACTTGTCCACATCTGAGGGACAGAGGGCTGGCTGCTGTGCTGAGACACAGTTGAGTATGGTGTCCCCGGCAAACTGCTGGTCTGGGAGGGAGGTGCAGGTGAAGATGTAATGTTGCCTTCATCCAAAGGTGGTGCTCTCGATGTCTGAGAGAGCTCAACACCAGTAGGATTGTCCACTTGAAAACCAAGTGACGACCTGCCAATCACAATCCCTGTTGCGGGTAAAGAGGTGGAAGGTGTACGTCCAAAGGCATGTGTGACAGCTGTCCCCACAGTCACAGACGATGAAGAGCACATGGATGCACTTGATGGGGCAGACGGTGGTAGGCCCGCCCCGCTAGCCCGCATTCTAGCACGGTGAGCTTTCCACTGCGACTTGTGCTTCATGTCCATGTGGCGGTTCATACATGAAGTACTCAAGCTACTGAGTTTTTGGCCTCTACTCAGAGATTGGTGACAAATCTTGTAGATTACATGAGTTGGGAGATCCTTGGCGATGTCAAAAAAGGCCCAGGCTAGGCAAGGCTTAGAGCCCATGCGTGCTGCAGAGCCAGCACGACTTCCGCTCAGAAGCAGAGTTGGGGTTGCGGATGCAGATGTTGGCGTGCTTCCAGTGCTCCTATGTCCAGGAAGGCGCAACCTAACCTCATCGTCAGTAGCATCCTCCTCCACTTCCTGTGCTGACCTCATCGACTGGCTGACTGTGGGTTGACAGTAAGTGGGATCTCCAACCTCATTATCATCCTCTGTGTTCTCACACCCCTCATCCTCAGAGACAACCTCTTCCTGCCTTGACCGATAACTTAATTTGTCAATCAAATCCGGTATCTGAGTCTCATCAGCCTCATCCTCCTGGTGTCCACCAACAGTATGTACTGTTAGAGAATGAAGGTCTGCATAAAGGTCAGAAGCTTCTTCATCTGGGCCTGGGTATGACTCACAAAACTTTTGGGAATCAGGGCAGATCATTAACTCGTCTGGACTCACAGCAGCTTTGGTGCAGACCACTGATTCCCAGGCTATTGTGTGACTGAACAGCTCTGCAGACTCAAACATGTCTGTTACCCCAGACTGAGTAGGGTGGCTGGACACTTGGGAGCTTGGAGGAATCAATTGTGATTGGTCTGACACCTCAGATGACTGGAGGGTTTGTGATGTAGAAGTTGAGGTGGAGGAGAGGCCACTTGATGGAGCACTTGAGATCCATTCAAGCACCTGCTGTTTTTGTGCTTCACTTCCAAGTGGTATCAATGGTCGTATCCGTAAGAAAGGGATCATATCCGATTGGCCACAGAAAGAAGTAGACATCTTACTATGGCTGTAAGATTGTCTTTTTCAGCAGATGTTAATGTAGCTTTAGCATCTACCCCACGGACACAATGTTATTTCCCTTTTCACCACGCTTACTCCCATTTCCACCAGCAACAGGCCTTTTGCCACTCATTTTGTATGTGAAAAAATTGGGAGCAGTACAGTTGTTTTATAGTGATGGGCGAGTAGTAAATTACTCGGAATCGCTTGACTCTAGCGAGTCCGAGCCCGGGACTCGCTACTCGTTGCGAGTCTAGCGAGTCCAATGTTAATGAATGGGGAAGCAAGTAATAGCGAGTAGTGTGCGATTTACAAATCACAGATGTGTCTCGGAAGCTTCAGCCTGAAGCAATCCTAGTTTTGTCAGAGACTCTGACAAAACTAGGATTGCAATTGACTTGCATTGGACTCGTTTACTGTGCAAGTAATCGCTGGGAAACTCGCACTGTAAGGAGTCAGGCTGTCTGCTCTGTGCTGGCTGCCGCAGCTCCAGGGTCCTAGAGCCCGCCTGCTGCCTGATGTAGCAGAGCTGAGATTGTTCTCAGTCTGCTCACTCCCTGTGCATAGACATCTATATCTATGCAAAGGGATGTAGCAGAGAGGACATCGCGTTTTGGACTACGTCGGACGGAAGAGGATTTTTTTAATTAAAGATGGAGTCCCTAATGGCTTTTTATTTTATTTCTAATAAAAAATTTTCTCTGTGTTGTGTATTTTTTTAAAACAATTTAATAGAAATTCATAGCGGTCATGTCTAATATTGGCGTGACCGCCATAAATTTCGGGCTTAGGGCCAGCTGATAATACAAAGCTGGCCCTAACCTCTTTATTACCCAGCGTGCCACCGCCACCAGGGCCGCTGGAAGAGCGGGGTTCAGCGCCAGAGGATGGCGCTTCAATGAACGTGCCATCTTCTGGGGCGGCTGCGGGCTGCAATTTGCAGCGGGGGTGCCCAGAAAGCTTGGGCATCCCTGCGCTGCGGATTCCAGCCCCCAGCTGCTTAGCTGTACCTGGCTAGACATAGAAATTGCGCGGAGCCCCACGCATTTTTTTTTTATTATTTCATGAAATTCATGAAATAATACAAAAAAGGGCTCCCCTATATTCTTGTGTCTGGCCAGGTACAAATAGGCACCTGGGGGTTGGGGGCAGCCCGTCGCTGCCTGCTGGATCCGGCTGGTTCCAGAAATACGGCGAAGCCCATGTAATTTTTTTTCTGAAAAATCAATAAAACAATCCTAAAAAAGGGACTGCATCTTTATTAACCCCTCGCCCATGGTCCAGGGGTTAATAAAGATGCAGTCCCTTTTATTTACATTGTTTTATGGATTTGTCAGAAAATAATTTCACGTGGGCTTCGCCGTATTTCTGGAACCAGCCGGATCCAGCAGGCAGCGACGGGCTGCCCCCAACCCCCAGGTGCCTATTTGTACCTGGCCGGACACAAGAATATAGGGGAGCCCTTTTTTTTAATTATTTCATGAATTTCATGAAATAATAAAAAAAAAATGCGTGGGGCTCCGCGCAATTTCTATGTCTAGCCAGGTACAGCTAAGCAGCTGGGGGCTGGAATCCGCAGCGCAGGGATGCCCAAGCTTTCTGGGCACCCCCCGCTGCAAATTGCAGCCCGCAGCCGCCCCAGAAGATGGCGCGTTCATTGAAGCGCCATCCTCTGGCGCTGAACCCCGCTCTTCCAGCGGCCCTGGTGGCGGTGGCACGCTGGGTAATAAAAGGGTTAATACCAGCTTTGTTATACAAGCTGGTATTAAGCCCGAGATTCTTAATGTCAGGCCACGTTTGACCCAGCCACTAAGAATCTCCAATAAAGGGTTAAAAAAACACAGCACAGAGAAACTTTTTTATTAGAAATAAAAAAAAAAGCCATTAGGGACTCCATCTTTCATTAAAAAAATCCTCTTCCGTCCGACGTAGTCCAAAACGCGATGTCCTCTCTGCTACATCCCCTGTGCATAGATATAGATGTCTATGCACAGGGAATGAGCAGACTGAGAACAATCGCAGCTCTGCTACATCATCTCTGTGAGCAGGCGGGCTCTAGGACCCTGGAGCTGCGGCAGCCTGCACAGAGCAGACAGACGTACTCAGCTCACAAAGTAACAGCAGTTACTTTGCGAGTTTCCCTGCGATTACTTGCACAGCAACAAGTCCAATGCAAATCAATGGCAATCCTAGTTTTGCAAGAGTCTCTGACAAAACTAGGATTGCCATTGATTTGCATTGGACTCGTTGCTGTGCGAGTAATCGCTGGGAAACTCGCAGAGTACCGAGTCCTGCGAGTCCCTTACTACTCGCCGAGTAACGAGTCCTAGCGAGTAGATTCGCCCATCCCTATTGTTTTACAAAAAAAGGTGAATATCAATCAAGCAGAGGTGACTGAACCAACACTGCTACTAGGCCCACAGTGAGACCTGGGCAAGGTGCAGTTGAAAATTAGTAGGAAGTACACTGGCGGTGTTGTAGATTGTATTACAAGTGGCATACACTAATAGTTTTTGTCACACTGCGACTTGACCAGAAGTCAAATGTGGCCAAGGTGCAGTTGAACATTAGTAGGAAGTACACTGGCGGTGTAGTAGATTGTATTACAAGTGGCTTACACTAATAGTTTTTGTCACACTGCGACTTGACCAGAAATCAGATGTGGCCAAGGTGCAGTTAAAAATTAGTAAGGAAGTACACTGGCGGTGTAGCTTTTCACAAGTGGGCTACACTACTGTGTAAATCACACTGCTACTAGTCCGAACAAATTGCTGAGACTAGCAGCAGCAAACAAATACCTACTTAAGACAGGTAGTGTAGCTTTCTTAAAAGCAGTGCTACACTACCTGCCCTAAAGGACTCCCAGAGCTAGATGTGGCCAGATGCTGTGAAAAAGACTTGTACAGCACTCTGGCATACGCCTGCCTGGCAAAAACTAATAGGCACTGCTCTAACTTAGCCCAAAGGGCTGTAATTAAAACTAGTCCCTGCTTCTATGGAGTAGATCTGAAAAAGGGCTGCTACAGACCTAGTCCCTAGTCCCTACTCCCTACTCCTATGATGCAGCTCTTACAAGAGCTGATTCTGCTAAAATTCGCACCCTCCCCCCAACCCGCACTCCCTAAACCTATCTATCTAACTATGTATTAGCTCTGTAGCTGAATGGGATAGTAGAATTGTGAGTTTAGCCTGTAAGGCGCCCACATCAGCAGTGGTGCTATCTGACACACATTTACAGCAATGAGCAAATGGTGGCGATGAAGAAAATGGCCGGGTCTTATAGGGCAAGGACATGTGACATACACAGCCAATGATGCCGGACCTTGCTTGTGCAAAACATGCCCTTTACTGTGTTTCACTGTGATTGGCTCAAAGCCTGCACTGCCCACTCTACATGCGGTCTGGAGAAAAAATAAAGAGCTCCATCACTTCAGCAGCACTGAACTGAACCCCGTCCCCCCGCACACTATGCACTGAAAATGGATATTAAGATTGAAGATCAGTATTAGTGTGAAAAGCCAGGTATGCTTTTGGTGACCGAAGCGTTATCGAACATAACCCAGAACTGCCGAATTTGAATCTAATTGTTCTAATTCGACGAATGACTCGAACACCACCCAAAACAGGTCGGATTTGAGGTTGGCAAACATTTCGAATCGAACATCACTCATCTCTAGTTATATTCTCTACCTGTTTTGCATATCTAGAGCCTAAACATTTTGCCCATTCTTCTTGTAAAATATCTCTAGCTCAGTGAGATTGTACGGAGATGTCTGAAAACAGCAATATTCATATCTTGTCACAGATTCTTAAGATTTTGGTCTGGATGTGATTAAGCCATTCACACACATGAATATGCTTTGATTTAAACACCCAATTGTAGCTCTAGCAGTATGTTTAGGGTAATTGTCCTGCTGGAAAGTGAACCTATTCCCCAGTCTCAAGTCTTTTGCGGCCTCTAACAAGCTTTCCTCTAGGGCTGCCCTGTATTTGTGACAAGGTTTTCCTGTCTCTGCTGAAGAAAAGCCTCCCCACAGCATGATGCTGCCACCACCATGTTTAACAATTTAAATAGTGTTTTCAGGGTGATGTGCAGTGTTAGTTTTCAGCCACCTGTACTGTATTGCATTTAGCCTAGAGAGTTCTACTTTGGTCTTATCTGACCATAGCACCTTCTTCCACATGCCAAGTGTGTCCCATACATGGCATTTTGCAAACTGTAAACAAGACTTCCTATGACTTACTTTCAAAAATGTAATTCTTCTTGTCACTCTTCCATAAAGTTCAGATATATGGAATATACATCTAATGCTGGAGTTACACGGTTGCATGAGGATTGCATCAAATGCCCGCTATAGCTAGTGGCTCACCTGACCTGCTCATGACAGCTGCACAAATATACATGAAGCTATAGCACTTACCGTATATACTCGTGTTTAAGCCGAGTTTTTCAGCACAAAAAATGTGCTGAAAAGTCCCCCCTCGGCTTATACACGAGTCATATAGCGGTATACAGCGCCCCCCCCATCAGTGGTATACAGGGCATACAGGGCCCCCCCTTGCTGCCGCACACCTGTAAAGTAATAGATCATTATATTTATCCCTGTCGCTGTCCCCACCGCCGCCGCTCTGCACCGCGCTCCTCCGGGTCTTCATGCTTCTTCCTGCTTCCTCCTCTGGCGGGCGCCGGCAATGACGTCATTGTCTGTGGGCCGGAGGAAGAAGCATGAAGACCCAGAGGAGCGCGGTGCAGAGCAGCGGCGGCGGGGACAGCGACAGGGATAAGTATAATGATCTATTACTTTACAGGTGTCCGGCAGCAAGGGGGGCCCTGTATACCACTGATGGGGGGAGCCTGTATACCGCTGGGGCTGCTGTGTACCACTGGGGCTGCTGTGTACCACTGATGGGGGGGACTGTATACCGCTGGGGCTGCTGTGTACCACTGGGGCTGCTGTATATACAACTGGGGCTGCTGTATATACCACTGGGGCTGCTGTATATACTGCTGGGGCCTGTATACCACTGGGGCTGCTGTATATACCACTGGGGCTGCTGTATATACTGCTGGGGCCTGTATATACCACTGGGGAGGCTGCTGTAATACTGCTGGGGCCTGTATATACTGCTGGGGCCTGTATATACCACTGGGGAGGCTGCTGTATACTACCACTGGGGAGGCCTGTATACCACTGGGGGGGCCTGTATACCACACTGCTGGGGGCTGTATACCTGTGCTGGGGTCCACCCTCGGCTTATACACGAGTCAATAGATTTTCCCAGGTTTTGGGGGCAAAAGTAGGGGGGTCGGTTTATACACGGGTCGGCTTATACACGAGTATATACGGTATGTCAGAAACGTTGCTGGCCGGCTGGTCGAGGTAGTGTGATGAGATCGTCACACAAGTCATAGGCTAGTGTGACTCCAGGATAATAGTTGTACTGTGGACAGATTTTACCACTTGAGCTGTGGACCTCTGAAGCTCCTCCAGAATGACCATGGGCCTCTTGGCTGCTTCTTTGACTAGTACTGTCCTTGCTTAGAATGTCAGATTAGGTGGATGGAATGTGTTGCTAGGTTTGCAGTTGTGCCATACTCCTTCCATTTTTGGATGATGGATTGTATAATGCTCAGTGAGATGTTCAGTGTTTGGGATATTTTTTTATAACCCAACCCTGCTTTACTCTTTTTCACAATGCTTCACCTGTCTGGTGAGTTCCTTGGTTTTCATGATACTGTTTGATTCCTGATCTTCTTAAACAAACCACTGAAGCCTTCGCAGAACAGCTGTAGTTATACTGAGAACACATTACACACAGGTGGACTCAATTAACTAATTAGGTGACTTCTAGAGGCAATTGGAGACTCAGGATTTTTATTAGGTAAATCAAACTACAGGGGGCTGAATACAAATGTATTTCCCATTTTTAAAATTTACATTTTTATAGGATTCAGAAAACCATGTATCATTTCTTGTATACTTCACAAAGACTTGCTACTTAGTGTTGGTATATCACATAAAACCCCAATAAAATACATTTAAGACTGCAATTGTAACATGAAAAAATGCGGAAAAGTTAACAGGTTATGAATACTGTTTCAAGGCATTGTATATGTGTAATTGCCTGCTTTACAACAATTGAGCTTCTACCTATCTGATTTAAAAAGCCACTGCATACCAAAAGTGAAAACACTTGATTAAAAACATATAAAACAAACATTTCTTTGCTCTGTTTCTTTGGAGGGGGGGTGAACATTCCCTAGAGATTTCATTGTACTTTATTTTAAAAGCATTGTAAACGTGACTGACATCCTGCTCTGTGACGGGTGTGTGTAGAGCAGGATATCAGTCAGGGGTTGGTGGGCATGATCACATCGAGCTCACTGGTCCAAGCGCTCCCTTGATGACGCGGAATGAGCAGCCGCATGGAGAATATAATTAAATTTTCTCCCAGTTGCTGCATTTCTAATTAGAGAGACATATACACTTAAAATGATATTTACTTGCAGATTAGCACTAAAGCTGCAAGTAAATACAAATATTTGGTAATAGGTTCTAAGAAATATGGAACAATATTTTCTCATGTCATTCATTATTGGTTTAGAGGTCATTGCTATAACTTTGCTTACCTTTGTTTGTGCCCCTAATCTTTGTTATAATGTGTTCACTTATTCACACCTTTGGCATTTATTGACCTTTACATTAAATTTGACCGGTGTTCCATCCCAATGGCAGATGAGGTGAATGTCCTGAAGGAGGAGTGTCCACTTCAAAAGAGTCGAATGAAATAAAATTTCAGAATCTGGCTTTAGTCTTCATTCAATGGCAGCACAATTTTTAACCCTGACTCTCCACTGGCAGCATGCAATGTTTTTGGGGCCGCTGCAGCCGTTATTACCACACTCTTCAAGTGGTTGTGTCTCATACACCCCGATCAAATGAGCAAGTCTTTGTTCAGATTATCTATATTCTCTACATCCTTAAGACCCTATTACGCTATTGTGTCCCCTGTATCCAACTTTTACCCTGACAGCACGTTAGTGGAAAGAAGGATCGAATGTGGGATTTCACCATGCTTGATCAGTTGTTCTCAGGGATGGTAAGCCACTGTAGAGTTAGCTTACAGTGGAATATACCCCACTCCTAGTGGGATCATTATGGGGCTACACGGAATTATTTCTATATTGAGACGTACATAGGTGTATTGGGACAAGGTCACAAGGATCATAAATATGACAGGAACGTTATGACCCGATGATGAGGACAGTGCACTTGCTGAATAGGGACTGCAAATAAAAGATTAAATAATGTCACCCTGTCATGTGTGGGCTTAATGCAAGAAGTATGTGATTATATGATGCCTCTTACTCATACTCCTGCCCACTTCCATGTCCATTTCATTAATATTGTGTTAGTTACAAGCTCAGTATGTGACACACCATGCAAAACTGTCAATTCTAAAGCTCCAAAATCTGAACAAAAGCTATTATATAAAATCTATTCATGTATAAATCTGAATACACAGCTCTATAAAAAAGCGAAAGCAAAGGAAAAATGGTGCGCTGCGTCATAAAACTGTATGTGTAGGCAAACAAAATAACAATAATGGGATATTGGGTTCTGATAAATCCTACTGAGTTTTCACTTTTTTCAATTATTCTATTTCTGTTTAGAATGATGAACTTTAGGGCTCGGACACACTCATCCGAGTTTGACTGAGGAGACTCTGAAAGGGCTGGAGCAGTGACCCTGAACGGCCTCTCCCTCTCTGGACGGGAAGTCTGGAGCTGCACAAAAACACAATCAGCTGACAGCCCCGTCCAGATAGGGAGAAGCCGTTCAGGGTCACTGCTCCAGCCCTTTCAGAGTCTCCTCAGTCAAACTCTGATGAATGTGTCCGAGCCCTTAGTGTTGATTCACAGACTATGCAAAGTAATTACACCTGAACATCACTGGCGAAAACAATGGCGAAACTGCAAAATGGCCAATAAACATACTTTATAGCCAGCTGTATGTTAAATGCTTAAAAAATGAAAGAAATAAGTCAATCTATCTATCTATCTATCTATAGGAACATCAAATTAAAGTATTGGTTCCAGGATAGAATTAATGTGGGAAAACTGAAGTTGAGCAAAATCAAAATGTCAGATTTAAAGATAAAGAAAAAGAGTGACTTTGTGCCTGAGATAGAAAATCCAGCAATAGAAGCATACATAGGAGCGGTTAAACGAGATATAAAAATATTGCAAAACGAGTCCAAAAGTAGTTTCAATAGACTTAATATCACTAAGGGAGAGTTCCAAGCTATTAAAGTACTAGCGCATGATGACAACCTCGTAATAAAGCAAGCTGACAAACAAGGGGCGGTTGTGATCATGGATAAACAAAAGTATATAGAAGAGATAATGAGACAACTACATGATGAGACAGTATATAGAAGATTGAATAAAGATCCAAAATTTGATATTCAAAGAAATATATCTAAAGTGTTAGGAGAGGCAGAGCTGGGTGGCATTATAGATGAAGATCTGGCAGATTTTCTCTATATAGAACATCCGAAAACCCCGGTGATATATGTAAATCCCAAAATATACAAAACTCTAGAAAACCCCCCCGGAAGACCCATGGTGGCGGGAATAGGATCAATTTTCAGCAACATAGGGATATTTTTGGACAAAGTGATGAGCCCATTTGCAACCTCGGCATCCTCATACATTCGAGTCACTCATGAATTTCTGCAAAAATTGAGAATTAAAGAAGTACAGAACTGTATACTAGTCTCTTTCGATGTAGTGTCTCTATACACTTTTATTGATCATCAAAGGGGGATAAGAGCAGTACCTAAAAAACTAGAAGGAACAACATATAGTGAACCAACGAAACAATTCATTATTGACCTTTTGGAGATAGTGTTAATGCAAAACTACTTTCTTTTTGGGGACACATACTTTTTGCAGTTAGTTGGAACCGCCATGGGGGCGAGGATGGCATGTGCCTACGCAAATACTGTCATGGCAGAGCTTGAGGAGGAAGTGATCTATGTATCCCACCACTTCGCCAATGTAGTGAAGTGGTGGAGGTACATAGATGACACATTTGTCCTATGGAGAGGCACAGAAGAGGAGCTCAATGAATTTTTCAAATATTTGAATATGATAGATGGAACAATCAAATTTACAGAAGTACATTCTGATAAGGAGATACAATCTTTAGATGTACTAGTAAAGATGAGTGGAAATAAAATTGAAACAACCTTGTATGTTAAAAAAACAGATAAAAATAAACTCTTGCACTATAGTAGCCATCATCCACCGGCCCTTAAAAAAGCAATACCAGCAGGACAAATGCAACGTGTAAAAAGAATAGTTAGCAGTGAGAATGAATTAGAGATAAAAACAGCAGATTTATTGAATAAATTCACAGAGAGGGGATACCCAAGAGTACTATTGAATAGGCATAAAGAGAAGATATGGAATGAGGAAGGAGGCTCCAAAAAGACAAAAAGTGCCAAGAGAATACCATTAATATTAACATTTAATGAAGAAGCCCCAGATATAGCTAGAATAATTAAAAAGCACTGGCATATACTGGGAGACTGTATACCAGAAGTGGAGGAGTTTAATAATAGTCCCCTAATGTCATATAGAAGAAATAGGAATATTAAGGGCAGGTTAGTAAGATCTGATTTTGGATCAATGAAAAAAAGTCACCAGACCACCCTAACTATGAGCAATAGAGTAGGATGTTACTACCCATGCGTTTCATGTATCAACTGCTCGCACATGTTGAAAGGGGCGAATTTTGTACATGAGGGAACAGAGTATAAAATTGAGCACTTCTTAACTTGTAATAGCGATTATGTAATCTACTAGCTGTGAGCCCGATGCAAATGCATCGGGTGTCTAGAATACTATACTTTGTATGAGGATTACCGCAAGCGCGCCGCAAGTGTAATGACTCGCTGGCGCCGACCAATTAGAAGCGCGGCTCAGGCAGCGACTCGCAATGGCCTCGCGGCCATTGCTCGCGCTACCTGACCGGTAAATCGTTAACTTTGAGGCCGAGCCTCTGGTTCGATTTTCGGCCAGCGACTCGCAATGGCCGCTTCGCGGCCATTGCTCGTACTCAGCCCGCGCGAGCAATGGCCTCGCGGCCATTGCTCGCGCAGGCCAGCGACTCGCATTGCTCGTACTCAGCCTGCGCGAGCAATGGCCTCGCGGCCATTGCTCGCGCAGGCCAGCGACTCGCATTGGCCGCTATGCGGCCAATGCTTCGCCGTGCTGACGTCACAGAGTGACATAGCCACGGTCTTTTCGGGGACCGACACGGAAGTGCCTACGGCAATTATATAGTAGATACTGTACATTGCATATGGAGGGGTGAGGAGAGCGGAGGCTGGAGGGGAGAGCGGAGGCTGGAGGGGAGGGCAGAGGCTAGAGGGCAGAGCAGAGGCTGGAGGGCAGAGGCTGGAGGGGAGGGCAGAGGCTGGAGGGGAGAGCGGAGGCTGGAAGGGAGAGCAGAGGCTGGAGGGGAGAGCGGAGGCTGGAGGGGATTGGCTGGAGGCTGGAGGGGATTGGCTGGAGGCTGGAAAGGAGAGGCTGGAGGGGAAAGGCTGGAGGGGAGAGGCTGGAGGGCAGAGGCTTTAGGGCAGAGGCTGGAGGGGAGAACGGAGGCTGAAGGGCAGAGCGGAGGCTGGAGAGGAGAGCGGAGGCTGGAGGGGAGAGCGGAGGCTGGAGGGGAGAGGCTGGAGGGGAGAGCGGAGACTGGAGGGCAGAGTCTGGAGGGGAGAGCGGAGGCTGGAGGGCAGAGGCTGGAGGCTGGAGGGCAGAGGCTGGAGGGGAGAGCGGAGGCTGGAGGGGAAAGGCTGGAGGGGAGAGCGAAGGCTGGAGGGCAGAGGCAGGAGGGGAGAACAGAGGCTAGAAAGGAGAGCGGAGGCTGGAGGGGAGAGCGGAGGCTCGAGGGGAAGGCGGAGGCTGGAGGGGAGAGCGGAGGCTGGAGGGGAAGCAGGCTGGAGGGGAGAGCGGAGGCTGGAGGGCAGAGGCTGGAGGCTGGAGGGCAGAGGCTGGAGGGAGGCGGAGGCTGGAGGGAAGGCTGGAGGGGAGAGCGAAGGGCTGGAGGGAGAGGCGGGGGAGGGAGAGCGGAGGCTGGAGGGCAGAGGCTGGAGGAGGGAGAGGCTGGAGGGGAGAGCGCGGAGGCTGGAGGGGAGAGCTGAGAGAGCGTGGAGTGGGGAGAGCGGAGGCTGGAGGGAGAGCGGAGGCTGGAGGGCAGAGGAGGTGGAGGCAGCGGAGGCTGGAGGGCAGAGGCTGGAGGGCAGAGCGGAGGGGCTGGAGGCGAGAGGCTGGAGGCAGGCTGGAGGGGAGAGGGAGGCTGGAGGGGAAGGCTGGAGGGAGAGCGGAGGCTGGAGGGCAGAGGCTGAGGCTGGAGGGCAAGGAGGCTGGAGGGGAGAGCGGAGCTGGAGGGGAGAGCGAGGCTGAGGAGAGCGGAGGAGGCGGAGGCTGGAGGGGAGAGCGGGGCGGAGGCTGGGAGGGCAGAGCGGAGGCTGGGAGAGGAGGCGGAGGCGGAGGTGGCAGAGCGGAGGCTGGAAGGGAGAGTGGAGGCTGGAGGGAGAGCGGAGGCTGGAGGAGAGCGAGGCTGGAGGGCAAGCAAGGCTGGAGGGAGAGAGCTGGAGGGGAGAGGCTGGAGGGCAAGGCTGGAGGGGAGAGGCTGGAGGGGAGAGCGGAGGTTGGAGGGCAGAGGCTGGAGGGAGAGGGCTGGAGGCAGAGGCTGAGGGGAGAGCGGGGCTGGAGGGGAAAGGCTGGAGGGAGAGGAGGCTGGAGGGCAGAGGCTGGAGGGGAGAGCGAGGGAGAGGCTGGAGGGGAGAGGCTGGAGGGGAGAGAGCGGAGGCTGGAGGGGAGAGCGGAGGCTGGAGGGGAGAGCGAGGCTGGGGAGAGCGGAGGCTGGAGGGGAAGAGCGGAGAGGTGGAGGGGAGAGCGGAGGCTGGAGGGGAGGGCAGAGGCTGGAGGGAGGCAGAGGCTGGAGGGAGGCTGGAGGGAGAGAGAGGCTGGAGGGAGAGCGGAGGCTGGAGGGGATTGGCTGGAGGCTGGAGGGGATTGGCTGGAGGCTGGAAAGGAGAGGCTGGAGGGGAAAGGCTGGAGGGGAGAGGCTGGAGGGCAAGGCTTTAGGGCAGAGGCTGGAGGGGAGAACGGAGGCTGAAGGGCAGAGCGAGCTGGAGAGGAGAGCGAGGCTGGAGGGAGAGAGCGGAGGCTGGAGGGAGAGAGCGGAGGCTGGAGGGGAGAGGCTGGAGGGGAGAGCGGAGGCTGGAGGGCAGAGCAGAGGCTGGAGGGCAGAGCGGAGGCTGGAGGGGAGAAGCGGAGGCTGGAGGGCAGAGCGGAGGCTGGAGGGCAGAGCGGAGGCTGGAGGGCAGAGCAGAGGCTGGAGGGCAGAGCGGAGGCTGGAGGGGAGAGCGAGGCTGGAGGGCAGAGCGGAGCTGGAGGCTGGAGGGGGAGCGAGGCTGGAGGGGAGAGCGGAGGCTGGAGGGCAGAGCGAGGCTGGAGGGCAGAGCGGAGGCTGGAGGGCAGAGGCTGGAGGCAGAGCGGAGCTGGAGGGGAGAGCGGAGGCTGGAGGGGAGCAGGCAGAGCGGAGGCTGGAGGGGAGAGCGGAGGCTGGAAGGAGAGCGGAGGCTGGAGGGAGAGCGGAGGCTGGAAAAGGAGAGCGGAGGCTGGAGGGGAGAGCGGAGGCTGGGGGAGAGCGGAGGCTGGAGGGCAGAGCGGAGGCTGGAGGGCAGAGCGGAGGCTGGAGGGCAGAGCGGAGGCTGGAGGGCAGAGCGGAGGCTGGAGGGGAGAGCGGAGGCTGGAGGGAGAGAGGAGCTGGAGGGATGGGAGGGGAGAGCGGAGGCTGGATGGCAGAGGCTGGAGGGGAAAGAGGCTGAGAGGGACGAGGCTGGAGGGAGAGCAGAGGCTGGAGGGCAGAAGCGGAGGCTGGAGGGGAGAGCGAGGCTGGAGGGCAGAGGCTGGAGGGAGAGCGAGGCTGGAGGGGAGAGCGAGGCTGGAGGGGAGGGAGGCTGGAGGGGAGAGGCAGAGGCTGGAGGGAGAGCGGAGGCTGGAGGGGAGAGAGGCTGGAGGGCGAGGCTGGAGGGAGAGGCGAGGCTGGAGGGGAGAGCGAGGCTGGAGGGAGAGGGAGGCTGGAGGGGAGAGGGAGGCTGGAGGGGAGAGCGGAGGCTGGAGGGAGAGCGGAGGCTGGAGGGAGAGGCTGGAGGGGAGAGCGGAGGCTGAGGGCAGAGCTGGAGGAGAGGGAGAGCGGAGGCTGGAGGGCAGAGGCTGGAGTGGAGGAGGGGGGAGCGGAGGCTGGAGGGCAGAGGCTGGAGGGGAGAGCAGAGGCTGGAGGGGAGAGGCTGGAGGGGAGAGCGGAGGCTGGAGGGATTGGCTGGAGGCTGGAGGGAGCTGGAGGCTGAAAGAGGGCTGGAGGGAAAGGCTGGAGGGGGAGGCTGGAGGGCAGAGGCTTTAGGGCAGAGGCTGGAGGGGAGAACGGAGGCTGAAGGGCAGAGCGGAGGCTGGAGAGGAGAGCGGAGGCTGGAGGGGAGAGCGGAGGCTGGAGGGGAGAGGCTGGAGGGGAGAGCGGAGACTGGAGGGCAGAGTCTGGAGGGGAGAGCGGAGGCTGGAGGGCAGAGGCTGGAGGCTGGAGGGCAGAGGCTGGAGGGGAGAGCGGAGGCTGGAGGGGAAAGGCTGGAGGGGAGAGCGAAGGCTGGAGGGCAGAGGCAGGAGGGGAGAACAGAGGCTAGAGGGGAGAGCGGAGGCTGGAGGGGAGAGCGGAGGCTCGAGGGGAAGGCGGAGGCTGGAGGGGAGAGCGGAGGCTGAAGGGCAGAGGCTGGAGGGGAGAGCGGAGGCTGGAGGGCAGAGGCTGGAGGCTGGAGGGCAGAGGCTGGAGGGGAGAGCGGAGGCTGGAGGGGAAAGGCTGGAGGGAGAAGCGAAAGCTGGAAGGCAGAGGCTGGAGGGGAGAGCGGAGGCTGGAGGGCAGAGGCTGGAAGGAGAGCGGAGGCTGGAGGGGAGAGCGGAGGCTGGGGGGAGAGGCTGGAGGGGAGAGGCTGGAGGGCAGAGGCTGGAGGGCAGAGGCTGGAGGGAGAGCGGAGGCTGGAGGGGAGAGCTAAAGGGAGAGCGGAGGTGGGGCAGAGGCTAGGAGGCTGGAGGGGGAGGCTGGAGGGGAGTGAGGCAGAGGCTGGAGGGCAGAGGCTGGAGGGGAGAGGGGAGGCTGGAGGGGAAAGGCTGGAGGGGAGAGCGGATGCTGGAGGGCAGAGGCTGAGGGCAGAGGCTGGAGGGGAGCGGCAGGGCTGGAGGGGAGAGCGGAGGCTGGAGGGGAAAGCGGAGGCTGGAGGGGCAGAGCGGAGGCTGGAGGGCAGAGGGAGGCTGGAGGGGAAGCGGAGGCTGGAGGGAGAGTGGAGGCTGGAGGGGAGAGCGGAGGCTGGAAAGGAGAGCGGAGGCTGGAGGGCAGAGCAGAGGCTGGAGAGGAGAGGCTGGAGGGAGAGGCTGAGGCAGAGGCTGGAGGGGAGAGGCTGGAGGGAGAGCGGAGGTTGGAGGGCAGAGGCTGGAGGGAGAGGCTGGAGGCAGAGCTGGAGGGGAGAGCGGAGGCTGGAGGGGAGAGCTGGAGGGCAGAGGCTGGAGGGAGAGGCTGCAGGGGAGAGGCTGGAGGGAAGGCGAGGTTGGAGGGCAGAGGCTGGAGGGGAGAGGCTGGAGGGCAGAGGCTGGAGGGAGAGCGGAGGCTGGAGGGGAAAGGCTGGAGGGAGAGCGGAGGCTGGAGGCAGAGGCTGGAGGGGACGAGGCTGGAAGGCTGGAGGAGCGGAGGTGGAGGGGGAGGAAGGGAGGGGAGGGGGAGAGCGAGGCTGGAGGGAGAGCGGAGGCTGGAGGGAGAGCGAGGCTGGAGGGAAAGCGGAGGCTGGAGGGCAGAGCGGAGGCTGGAGGGGAGAGCGGAGGCTGGAGGGAGGGGAAGGCTGGAGGGGAGGCAGGGCTGGAGGGAGAGCGAGGCTGGAGGGGAGCAGAGGCTGGAGGGGAGAGCGGAGGCTGGAGGGGATTGGCTGGAGGCTGGAGAGCGGAGGCTGGAGGCGGAAGGAGGCTGGAGGGAAAGGCGGAGGAGGAGAGGCGGAGGCAGAGGCTTAGGGCAGGAGGCTGGAGGGGAGAACGGAGGCTGAAGGGCAGAGCGGAGGCTGGAGAGGAGAGCGGAGGCTGGAGGGAGAGCGGAGGCTGGAGGGAGAGCGGAGGCTGGAGGGAGAGCGGAGGCTGGAGGGGAGAGGCTAGAGGGGAGAGCGGAGGCTGGAGGGCAGAGCAGAGGCTGGAGGGCAGAGCGGAGGCTAGGGGAGAGCGGAGGCTGGAGGGCAGAGCGGAGGCTGGAGGGCAGAGCGGAGGCTGGAGGGAGAGCGGAGGCTGGAAGGCAGGCAGAGGCTGGGGAGGCAGAGCGGAGGCTGGAGGGCAGAGCGGAGGCTGGAGGGGAGAGCAGAGGCTGGAGGGAGAGCGAGGCTGGAGGGGAGAGGCGGAGGCTGGAGGGCAGAGCGGAGACTGGAGGGCAGAGCGAGGCTGGAGGGCAGAGGCTGGAGGGCAGAGGCTGGAGGGAGAGAGGGGAGAGCGGAGGCTGGAGGGGAGAGCGGAGGGTGGAGGGGAGAGCGGAGGCTGGGGGGAAGAGCAGAGGCTGGAGGGGAGAGCGGAGGCTGGAGGGAGAGCGGAGGCTGGAGGGAGAGCGGAGGCTGGAGGGAGAGCGGAGGCTGGAGGGAGAGCAGAGGCTGGAGGGAGAGCGGAGGCTGGAGGGGAGGCGGAGGCTGGAGGGGATGAGGCTGGAGGAGAGGCTGGAGGGAGAGCGAGGCTGGATGGCAGAGGCTGGAGGGCATATAGGGAGGCTGGAGGAGAGACGGAGGCTGGAGGGGAGAGAGAGGCTGGAGGGAGAGCGAGGCTGGAGGGCAGAGGCTGGAGGGGAGAGCGGAGGCTGGAGGGGAGAGCGGAGGCTGGAGGGAGAGGTAAGGCTGGAGGGGAGAGTGGAGGCTGGAGGGGAGAGCAGAGCGGAGGGGAGAGCAGAGGCTGGAGGGGAGAGGCTGGAGGGGAGAGCGGAGGCTGGAGGGCAGAGGCTGGAGGCAGAGGGAGAGCGGAGGCTGGAGGGGAGAGCAGAGGCTGGAGGGAGGCTGGAGGGGAGCAAGTAGGCAGGCGAGGCAAGGCTGGAGGGAGAGCAGAGGCTGGAGGGAGAGGCTGGAGGGGAGAGCGGAGGCTGGAGGGAGAGGCTGGAGGGAGAGCGGAGGCTGGAGGGCAGAGGCTGGAGGGCAGAGGCTGGAGGGGAGAGCGGAGGCTGGAGGGGAGAGCGGAGGCTGGAGGGGAGAGCACAGGCTGGAGGGGAGAGCGGAGGCTGGAGGGGAGAGCGAGGCTGGAAAGGAGAGCGGAGGTGAGGCAGAGGCTGGAGGCAGAGGCGTAGCTGGCATGCTCGGGCCTGGGCAGATCAGCACCCAGGACCCATGTAGGACCGGGGGGGGGTGCTGTCAGACAGGTGAGGCGGGGGAGTGCAGACTCACCGCGGCGGCGTAGCGTGTGTAGGGGAGAGGCGGAGGGAGCCGGACAGGAAGTCGTCCCCCTGGCGAACGGCGGCAGTGGTGTCACACGGGGCCCCAGGGGTGAGGCAATGGGCCCCTCATGCCGAGTGGCAGTGCGCTGCCCCTGCCACCGCTAGCTACGGTACTGGCTGGCGGCAGACGGAACTTCCGACCAGGGGGCGCGGGCATGACACGGGCACAGGGCACAGCTCCGGAGCACTGTGTCAGCATGTGCTGACAGCAGCTGCTCCGGAGCGGAGGGCACAGGGGCACAGTCTCCGGAGCACTGTGTCAGCATGTGCTGACAGCAGCTGCTCCGGAGCGGGATGACAGGGGCACAGGCTCCGGAGCACTGTGTCAGCATGTGCTGACAGCAGCTGCTCCGGAGCGGGATGACAGGGGCACAGGCTCCGGAGCACTGTGTCAGCATGTGCTGACAGCAGCTGCTCCGGAGCGGGATGACAGCGGCGAGGGGTCGCAATGCCCGCTACGCGGGCAATGCCTCGCACGTGGTGACGTCACAGTGTGACATAGGCACGGCGTGCCGGGGGCCGACACAAACGTGCCTACGGCAATTATATAGTAGATATGCTGGAGTGTCCCTGTGGTTTAAAATAAATAGGGGAAACCACATTAGAATTTAAAATAAGATTTGCCAATCACCGTTACACTGTTCGCAAGAAACGAAAAGATCTCCCTGTACCTAGGCATTTTATTGAGTATAAACACGCTGAAAGGGATCTCAAATTCAGATTGATAGACATGGTACCCCAACAAAGACGAGGGGGTGATAGAACAAGATTATTAAAAATTAAGGAGTTAGAATGGATCCACAAATTGGACACATTACAACCGAAGGGGATGAACATCGATTATAGATTAAATATTATGCTTGAATGAGTTAAAAAGAAACCTAGATTGACCTGGATAACCCTAGGAAGAAGCAAATATGATGTAATGTAGTATTAGGTAAGGAGCACTAGTCACAACCTTGTCACTACTTATCACAAAAATTTAGTAAAAGATTAAGCATTTAGAATCTTTGTACTCTGATAGATTTCCTAAGAGTCCTTATGTATGCTTATGTTTGTATATTTTGTTTCATGTCAAGACAGATGGTGGATGTAACAGCTGAAAGATATCATGGCAGTAACAGCGAGAGAAGAGAAGCCCACTAACAATAACAAAAACTACACATCGCCACCAGCAAATCTTTGGGCATGTAATTGAGTTCTATATATACTAGGGATGAGCGAGTCCTAAATTACTCGGAATCGCTAGACCCGCACGAGTCCGAGCCCAGGACTCGGTACTCGTGGCGAGTCTAGCGAGTCCAATGTTAAAGAATAGGGAATATGGATTCGCGAGTCCCGAATAGATAATACAGGACTCGGAATCGCAGACTCGCTAGGATTCGGAGCATTGGACTCAGGGGCTGGCTGGAGCCTCTTCCCCTGGGTGGCAGTTAGGTATCCCCGGCCCTGGTTGAGAAGCGGGGGGAGGGGGGGGGGGGTGTGCTGTCGGGTCCAGGCAGCCTTGAGAACCGGGGGGGGGGGTGCTGTCGGGTCCAGGCAGCCTTGAGAACCGGGGGGGGGGGGGTGCTGTCGGGCCCGGCGGCCTTGAAAAGCGGGGGGGAACTATCGAAGCTGACCTTACCTCCTCCAGCCGCGAAGCAGCCCGCCTGCCGCAAACCGACTCGCCGGCCGCAAAGCGACGCCCGATTTGGACTCGTTACTCAGCGAGTATTCGCTAAAAGACTCGCCGATTCCCGAGTCCAGCGAGTCCCTTAAGAATCGCCGAGTAACGAGTCCTAGCGAGTAGACTCGCTCATCCCTAATATATACCCTATAATTACTAGTATATAAAAAAATTAAAAAAAGAAAAGAAATAAAAAATAAAAAAATAAATAAAAAAAAATAGAAAATGAGCACTTTTAGAATTAAAAAAGCATAGAAGCATTTTATATATGGTGAAAATGTATTATGGTAATATGTAAATAAATATCATATTGAATTATAATAAATGGTTGAAGACATTATTTTTTATGGCGTATGATAAGGTTAGCCAAAATACCCCAAAAAACTCTATTGATCCCATGACAAGCATGCGGTAATGCGGTGTAAAAACTGTATGCTGATAGGTGAACCTGTAATGAGCGTTGTAGGACGCTACAGCAGGGGAACCCTGGGTGAAGGGTTAAAACAAAATATGGCATAAACCTTAATAATGTAGAAAGCAACCAAGAGAAAGGATATTTAATACAATGTAACATCCTAGTATCTTCTAGAAAATCCATAATGTGTATTAGATACTTATTTTATCTTTAGCTAAAATCTTATAGAAACAAACTGATAAAGGTTATATAAATTAAGGGTAGGTATAAGAGTAAAGAATAAACAATATGAAGCCGACAATATATAAAAAAGCGGCTTGTAAAGTGGAGCGTAGTGTAGAAATTGCGATAATGATGAGTGCAGACCTCAAAACAGGTACTGCGCATGCGCTGGAGTCTAAAGATGGCACGGGGCGGATATCCGAGATATCCATAGCAATGGCCACAAACGATCCACAGTGAGCAGGCGCGGGTGTCTGGCACATGGAGAATGGCGACGTACACTTAACTGTGAGTGCTTCTAGCGCAATCAAGCTGCACAAGGCCATGATATCAAGCAGCTGATAGTAATCTATGTGGTATATACTGTATGGGCAATTATGAAACTGAATATTGAGAGCATTTACAAATAGGGTAACTGGGAAAAATATAATATAAAACGTCAGATGGCATTAAAGGGATCCTGTCACCTCCAAAACGCCTCCTAAGCTATCAAAACATGTCCCTGCAGCATCCCATCACTAATTTCACACTTCTTTTGTCTCCTAAAAGCATCCTGTGAAAGTGGAGAAAAACGTTGTAATACTTACTCATTAGTGACTATAATTAGCAGGGGCCATATTCTTTAGTCACCAGGGGGTGTTGTTTTGCAGCTCCAGGATCCAGCCCTCTCTCTGTCTGGGCTGCTGTGAAACTGAAACAGAAGGCAGGACTAATGATTTGCATTCTGTGAGTGATAGAGAGGGGGGAGGGAAATGCCTGCACATCACAGCATACAGCAAATGATATATTATTATATTGGAGGCAGCAATGCACAACTAAAATAAAAAAGTATAGAGTAGGACCACCCTGATTGAGATTGTCTTGATGTTGGCGAGGTGGCTCAAAAGATTGATCAATTTTTTGCCAAATATCTCAAATTTTATAATATTATAAAGTTTGGAAGTAATATGTGCATTTGCACAATTTTTATTGCAAGCAATCTTCTGGTGGTGCTGGCTTTTTTGCTGATTTCATGAACATATGTAGGTTTATAACTATGGAAGTTATCGCCTCCCTTTTCTTTAAAAGGGTAAACTTCCTCCCTTTCCTACCCTCCTTCCCCTGTTTTCCAATTACCTATTAAACTTGAAGTTTCCTTTCACTTCCCTCAGTTTTCACCTTTCTTTCCCCTCCTCATCACCCATATTATTGTATAAATTTTTTTTTTTCCTTTCCTGGTATATCTTTAAAATCTTAATAAATATTATTGGAATAATAAAAAGCCTCGTGTATGAAAGCTGCAAAAGCACAATTTTTTCTTTAACTTAAGATCATGACATAAAAATTACCAAACTATATAAAAATACATGGTATAGAAAAAGGCGTGATTTGAACAATAGGTCATTTTCTGATGATAGCTTACATTTGGAAGGGAAAGAGGGCATCTGTGCATTGCTGGGCAACATAAGTCCCACATTAACTATTTTTTCTCATTAAAGAAGCCCTACATTACTTATTTTTTTTCAGTAAAGAAGCCCCTCATTAATTAGTTTTAAACTACAACTGGGTAAATGTTAGTGTAGCGTAGGGTCATTGTGTTATTGAGCAATTGCAGTCTGCTCCTGTACTCTGCACTGTTTTATCCCTCTTCAAACTCACATGATGGCAATTCATACTCTCCGGATCACACTGTGCTCTATGTATGAGCTGGAATTCTCTTTTACAAGAAAAGTCTATAGAGCCTCATTCTGGCCCTCCATAGACCTACACTGTAAAAGATATGTGGGCCCCTACGGCTAGGCACCACAGGGAGGTATTGCACCCCAAACAGCAGGTGTAGTGCCTCCGTGGTTATTGGTTTGGGGTTCCCCCTTAATAGAGTCTGTTTTCACACACACACACACAGGACTTGGCCACCTTAGTGTAGAGGGACTGATTATTCAGTAGGTCCAAAAGGGGGTGGAGCCTAGGTTAGAGCAGGAGATTTAAGTGACAGATAAAGAGAGAAAGTTTTGAGTCCAGTCAGCACTGGGAAGGCAGCCAGGAGGACATGCCTGACAGGGCTGCTGCCAGGAGGGCACCTTTCTTTAAGAGGATGACCCAGGACGGAGGGAGGTGAGCTGGCTGGAAACATCTGGGGACTATACCGCCATAACGGAGCCAAGGCAGTGAGCGGTCTATCCCTCACTGCAAATCGAACGACTACAGGAACGGAATAAGGGAGCCGTAGTGCCACAAAGAAGCACCTCCATCTCAGTCCCAAAACAGGTCCAGGACACTATTGGTAACGGGCCAAATTCTGGTGGCAGAAGATACTGGTAAACTCCTGTTCGTAGCAGTAAGGAACAAATCTTATCTACTAGTAACAGAACAGGGGACTGGCGAGGGAGCTCTGCAAAGGTGGTTAAGCAAGTGAAAGCAAGACTGAGACCCCGAAAAGCTAAAAGGAAGGTACACCAACAGACTCTATAAGGCAACCCGAAACCTGTGGCTACGTTCCCGTTGAACCAGACTGTACTGTGTACTATAACATCTGCCGGTACCAGTAAAGTGAAGTTGGAGTTGAATTGGTGTCTGTCCTTCTTTCTGTCGGCGCCCGGAGGGCCTCAGCATCATCAGAGGGGTAAGAACAACTACTCCCCTCATCCATCATCGCTGCCCTGAGGTAAGCTCCACCTGTGGGGAGCTGTACTACACGTAGCTGCATCCCATCACCTCAGCGGCTGGCCTGCAGCGCTGATATCATCGTTACCAGGATCCACAGGTGGCATCACAACCTTTCCCTAAATCCCCCTTCCCTCCCCAACAATGAGAGCCGGGGCACGGAACTGGGAAATCAACCACCCGTGATTCCCCGTTTCAGCCACGAACCCATCCCGGTATCCGAGTACCCCTCTCTCTGTGCTCATCAGATACATACGTGTCACACAGAGCGCAGTGTGATCTGGAGAGTCTGCAGAACGCTGATGCAACTCAGAAGAGAGGTGGAAAAGTGTTGGATATTGGAGATGACAAGGATCAGTGAGTATATTAACATTCTAACTTTACACTACACTAATATTTGCACAGGTTTAAGGAGAAAGTGTTAAGGGGAGTGCTTTCTTAAAGGGGTTTTCTAAGTTTGGCAAAATTTAGCAAAAGGGGAAAAAAGTGATAAAATGATAATATAAGTATTACATACCTGTTAAATCCCCGGCTCTCCATTGCCGTCCTTCTACTGATCCATGCCAACCTCTTTTTACTTGTCAGCAGTGATGAAATCATGTTGACACACATGACTGCTGGAGCCAATCAATGGCCTCAGAGGTCACATCATGGAAATAAGTAGTGTAACCTGATATATAGCCATATAGCAGATAGATATAGTGCCAAATAATTAGAAGGATCTGTGCCAACATGCAACTTAAATCTTAGGGGCGCCATACAGTTCTCTACTTTGGTCTTGCTTCATAACTAGACAAAAAGTATTGCAGGTACATTGCAATTATTCACAAACTAAAAATGGGCAGCACGGTGGCTCAAGTGGTTAGCACTGCAGCCTTTGCAGTTCAATTCCCACCAAGGACACTAAGGACAACATCTGCAAGGAGTTTGTATGTTCTCCCCATGTTTGCGTGGGTTTCCTCCCACATTGTAAAGACATACTGATAGGATGTTAAGATTGTGAGCTCCAAGAGAGACAGCATTACTCATGTATGTAAAGTGCTATGGAATTCAATAGCGCTATATAAATGAATAAATATTATTATATTATTATTATATTAAATAGCAAAGCACCAATTTTTGTTATCTAATTTAATAGGCATGTTTCTCAAATCATAGCAGAACACGCATTCTAGCAGCCCTATGTAAGGGGTCACATATTTTAGATGTGTATATGTCTCAAGAATGCATTGAGATCAGTTGTATGAAATACATATCTTAATATTGAAATTACATGAATAAGAAGGAAAAGTCATTGTATTGTGGAAATTACAGGATGGATTGACATGTTAATGATATGCAAATAATAAAAAAAAATGAAAACTAAATTGTCTAAATATTTCAATTTATTCTGTATCATGCATAACCCAACTTACACATGACCCACCCCAAGGCCTTAGGTACTCGGATCCCCGGTGTCGATTACGGTTGCTGTCACTGGTGGCCGGTGCCCGAGTCTGTGGCCCTAGTGGTCGCTAAAGAAGATGTAGAAAAGAAAATAATAAACGTGTATTGTTCGTGACGCCTCTGGGGAATGATGTTACTGCAGCCAGTTGGTCTTGCTGCCCGCAGATGGAGCACAATCCCCAGGGCAGAGTTGATGTACTAGTTGTTGTGGTCACAGGCACAGGGATGTGACTCTGCAGACGAGAGGCTAGGTGACTTCTCACAGCATGAAAGAATAACACACCACATGTTTCTGAGTCTCTGTATGGGTTTAATGGTAACCTTCAGGCATTAAACAGGTTTACAGTTCGGGTAGTTGGCCGGGGTAGTTACCAGTAGATAGAAAGTCTCTCTGTGGCCTTCAACGGTGTGTCTTTCGGCTTCACCCTCTGGCCTTTCTCTCTTTCTCTGCGCTGCTCCTACTTTCTTAGCGCGGCCCTGCAGTGATTCACTTGTTCTGCACCAGGCCCATGGGTCTGTTAGAGGTTACCCTTCTTTGTAAGGGGGGAATACCCTTAAGAAGGGGCTCAAACCCTGGACAGAGATCCTGGTGGGGATGTGCGTTGGACCGGGTCATGGCTATCTGATTGCCCACGGCCCTCTGGTATTGGCGGTTCAGGGCTGAACTCTCCTGCACTGCTCTCAGAGCCGGTTTCCTGAAATTCGGACTGGGATTCCCCCCAGACCGGGTATTAGTAGGATGGTCTGGCGCCGGGTGTTCACCAACACCATCGGGCTCCCCTTCTTTCTGGACCGCTGTTCCTTTTCAGGTGCACTCTTCTGCGACTAACGCAGGGACCTCCTGCCTCAACTTCCCTCACGGTCTGTCTCTACATTCTTCTCTTTTTCTTTTTCCCGCTAATCACTCCTACTATATAACCTCCCACTGGGACCGTTACCCTGGTAAAACGGTTTAGCCAATGGCCCCCCGGCTCTATGGTGTGAATGCGTAATGAAAGCCACAGATCAACTCCCTATCCCACTGGTCACTGGGATACCGCACACACTGGTCTGGGTGCAGTACACCTCGTGTCGCATCGACCAGTGGGGCAACACACACACACCTTGGCATATCAATGACGTTAATAACGGTTGTCTGAGGAATGTTCTGACATGCTGAATGCATTTGGGCACACAAATCATCAAGATTCACTGCTGCAGCTGCCTTTGCATTTGCCAACCAATGATTTGTCAAACATGCTTGATGAGAGATACTTCCGACCATGGTAGCATGCAGTATCAAGATTAACATGCATCCAGAATTGTCATGCTGAAAAACAGCTCTTGGAACATTTTGTAAAAATGATCATACCATGGTTCTAAGATTTATACCTTCTGTATTGCAAGTAAAATTGGAAGTCACATAGCAAGTCAAAGGAGTCAAGAGTATCTACACAAACTGTTAAAATGTTTTTACATTGAGCTATGAGACCGACGTCCAATTACAGGTGCTCCACTGACCTCAAGCCACCGCTCTGAAAAGCTGTTATGGTGCAAACCAAAACAACTGGAGTGGAGGTCTATCCTCTTCAACATAAGTCTCGCTTTTGTCTACTATGAAATAATAGCTGGAAATTGGTCTGGAGGCCACATGGGCAACAAAATTGATTCACATTACACCATCTCTACTCCTAGATTTATGATGTGGGTAGCATAATTTTAATAACCCTGTACTTTCATTCTGGAAAACTATCTCTCCAATGTTCATTGATTTAGTCATGGAAGCAATGGGACTGCCGTTTCTTATGTCCTGAGATCTATCATCACATTTATTGGTATAAACATAGACTCTTTTTATGTAAAAAAAAATATTGCCATCAAAGATAGATAACCCCTTTAAAGTTTAAAAAATAGATTGTCTTTTATGTGCAATACCACATTAATTAGCTTAATTAGGAAGTATCAGCTCGATAAGTGTTACTGAGTTTAAATTTAATGAATCACCAGGTTTGATATTTAGATATTGTGACAAATGATATTTTAGAGAACAATATTTTGGCTTGTGTTCATATCCATTTAACCCAACTATTTAGCCACAGGCTACAATATAGACCTTAAAGTCAGAATTTCAAGAAAGGAACTTTTTAAGTGTAATATTTTCTTGAGCACTCATTAACATGATCTCCTTTTTCTGTATCACATTCTATATGATTTTGCCATATCAAACTTTTTTTTAAGTAACCTCATGACTTGAAAGGGATTTTTATTGATTGAATATTGAGTTTTTTTTCATAATCTTAACAGGTTTTATGCAATTATTATTTTGACTTGTGTTGGCCTGATGGAATATATTTCTTGGCTGTTTGGACTTTTAAATAGAATCTTTTAAATGAAAATCCCAAATGACCTCGTAAACAAATTGCAATAGTTTTTTATTCTTCATAATTGGGGGAATTATTAGATTTTCTTTGTTCTTTAGCATATACACAATGCTCTGCATAAATGACTACAATCCAACAGATTTTTTCCTTTCAGAATCCATATATTCTATGGGATACATACTCCAAAATATTCCCCCAAATGTGGGCCATTGATTGCAAACAAGACTGATTGCAAGCCTTCTAATCAGGAGACTCTGTTAAGTGATAGCTTCGGTGGTTGACCTGGACGTCTCTGTGAGATGGCTGCAGTTCCATCTTTGTTAAATGTTTGTATCACTACAGTATTCTGACTGTTAAGTACAATTTTGCTGATCTTCTTGTGGCCTTCACTTTTCAAAACTATTCTCTTTCTCGGTCCTTGTGACATTTCTCTTCCCTGTGGTACCAATGATGACAGCATGAACTGAGAATGGGTTTTCTTTGTTAAATAACACCCGCTTATAGTCAACAGTCTGCTGGACACCAGTTTAATGAGTAATTAGACTGACCTGTGCTTGTATTCTTGTTAACTAGAATTAACTAGTATCTGAGTACAGGAGAAAAGAGCAGAGAGGCTTATACTGGCAGGGACATACATAGAGATCATGGCACCCAATACCCCATATTCTAATTTGTTCCTCCATCCCCCCCAAAAAAAGAAAATAATATTCAGTGGGGTCACAAAAGAGCTTATCTCAAAAATTTGCAACCTCCACACAGTAATGTTGCTCCTATTGATGCCCATTAATGTTCCCACACTATAGGATGCACATTTAATGGGCCCCATACAGTAGTATGTCCAACACAAGTGTCCCCTAAACATTGCATGCAGTGGCGGATTATAATGAGGTCAATCTGGGCTGTAGCCCCGGGCCCAATGCTGTTGGGGGGCCCACCAGCCTAATTGCCCTATTATAATCCGCCTGACTCTGCCGTCAATCCGGTGGCAGCTTGTCGCCTAATAGGGGATTAAAATGGCCGCCGGCTCTTTGATTTATCCACCATACGTCACTGGTACGCACCTGCAGTGACGTCAGCTCCCGGCGCTGTCAGTTGACCGGCAACCTATCAAAGGCTGCGTATCAGCTAGGAGCCTGTGGTAGGAAGGCAGACTGGCAGCTATTGAACATTATGCCAGCGCCGGGAGCTGACGTCACTGCGAGTGAATAGCAGTGACGTGCGCTGGTTCTAAGAGCTGGCAGGAAGCTCAAACAGCCGGTGGGAAGATGGAGGAGCCCCCAGCAGCTGAGCAGGTCAGCACTGTGTTCCGGGGGTCAGGAGGCTCCTCACTGCTGCTGCTACTCATGCCATTCAACGTGGAGGTGAGCATGGGGGGCTTCCCAGCACATATGTATATAGGAGTGAGAATGGCAGGATGCTGTGGGCTATATATATTATATGTGAGCAGCCCACAGCACCCTGCCGTGTGTGTGTGTGTTTACATATATATACAGGGCTGTATCATGGCTGCTCTCTGCTTACAAGACCTGTGATGATGTCACAAGGTGGGGAGGAGTCAGGGATCACATGATCAGGTCCTCAATATATGCAGGACTCTGCCGTGATAGTGGTCATAGTGCTGAATAAGGTGCAATTAATGTGTGGGGTTGGGAGGGATTTACAGTGTGGATGTAGCAGTGCCGAGTGTGTTCGCGAAGCCGAGTGCGTATGGAGCGCAGCTGTGTCTGTATGAGGTGTATGGAGCGTAGTGTGTAAGAGGTGTATGGAGCAGAGCCGAGTGTGTACGGA
Organism: Allobates femoralis; assembly: GCA_033576535.1. Lineage (NCBI taxonomy): Eukaryota > Metazoa > Chordata > Amphibia > Anura > Aromobatidae > Allobates > Allobates femoralis. The sequence continues at coordinate 111,285,407 of JARQOC010000008.1, read as the reverse complement.
GCGCAACTGTGTCTGTATGAGGTGTATGGAGCGCAGCTGCGTCTGTCTGAGGTGTACGGAGCGCAGCTGCGTCTGTCTGCGGTGTACAGCGCAGCTGTGTCTGTCTGAGGTGTACGGAGCGCAGCTGTGTCTGAGGTGTACGGAGCGCAGCTGTGTCTGTCTGAGGTGTACGGAGCGCAGCTGTGTCTGTCTGAGGTGTACAGAGCGCAGCTGTGTCTGTCTGAGGTGTACGGAGCGCAGCTGTGTCTGTCTGAGGTGTACGGAGTGCAGCTGTGTCTGTCTGAGGTGTACGGAGCGCAGCTGTGTCTGTCTGAGGTGTATGGAGCACAGCTGTGTCTAGATGGGTTGTACGGAGCGGAGCCGATTGCGTACAGATCGCAGCTGTGTCTGTATGAGGTGTATGGGGCGCAGATGTGTCTGTATGAGGTGTATGGAGCGCAGCTGTGTCTGTATGAGGTGTATGGAGCGCAGCTGTGTCTGTATAAGGTGTATGGAGCGCAGCTGTGTCTGTATGAGGTGTACGGAGCGCAGCTGTGTCTGGATGAGGTGTACGGAGCGCAGCTGTATCTGTATGAGGTGTACGGAGCGCAGCTGTGTCTGTATGAGGTGTACGGAGCGCAGCTGTGTCTGTATGAGGTGTACGGAGCGCAGCTGTGTCTGCATGAGGTGAACAGAGCGGAGCCATGGGCGTACGGAGCGGAGCTGTGTCTGTATGAGGTGAGCGGAGCCGTGGGTGTACAGAGAGGAGCCGTGTCTGTATGAGGTGTACAGAGCTTAGCCGCAGGCATACGAAGCAGAGCTCCTGAGTCTGTCACCTCACCAGCCGACCGTCCACCATCTCCTGGGCTTGCATCAGAGAGGAGGGACCGTTACCTTGCCGAATGCCGACACTGAGCACAGAGGGAACGTGCCTGTGTGACAGTGAGTGTTGTGATATGTCCTGAGTCACTCCTGCTGCTGCAGCTGCTGTGGCTGTGCTCTGTGTGTGCCACTGCCAGACCTCCTGCTGGCTGCACACGCTGATTATTTGGTGAGTTGTTACCTCAGTATTTTTAAGGCCTCGTGCACACGCTATTTGGTGAGGTTTTACCTCAGTATTAGTAAGGCCTCGTGCACATGCTGAGTATTTGGTGAGGTTTTACCTCAGTATTAGTAAAGCTCCGTGCACACGCTGATTATTTGGTGAGTTGTTACCTCAGTATTTTTAAGGCCTCGTGCACACGCTGAGTATTTGGTGAGTTGTTACCTCAGTATTTTTAAGGCCTCGCGCACACGCTGAGTATTTGGTGAGGTTTTACCTCAGTATTAGTAAGGCTACGTGCACACGCTGAGTATTTGGTGAGGTTTTACCTCAGTATTAGTAAGGCCTCGTGCACACGCCGAGTATTTGGTGTTTTTACCTCAGTATTTGCTGTTATGTTCACATAAGGCTTCTTATTTTGTTTTTTTTTTGTTTAATAAAATACATGCTAATAAAAAGCTGAATTTTAATTTTTTTTTTATGCCAAAAGATCACAGGAAACATTCTGTGTGAACATAGCCTTAGGCTGCATAGTCACAATAAGTAAAAGCAGCGTTTTGGATGCAGCATATTGCTGCTGCATCCAAAATGCTGCATTGTACAGTGGCAGCACAGCGGATGATTTGCAGAAATCTCATCCTCACTATTCTTCCCCGACTGCAGTGTGTTTTCAGCTGCGATGTGGATTGTCGGCACTCAACTCCACAGCATGTTCATTTCATACTGCGGAGTTGGAAGTGATCACCATCAGCTGCACACAGGTAAAAGCCGCCCTGCACTAACTGCAGATCGTGGACACAGGACACCTGCTGGTTCCTGCAGGTCTGGGGGCACTGTGTCCAAGGCCTGTTTCCCACATCGTGCAAACCACAGACGTGTGAGTCAAGGCCGTTGTTGGGTGGGGTGTGCATCCATGTGTTACGGATTGTCTGACATGTGTGCTACGTGTGGATCCATAGATAGCACATGGACAGGCTGTCAGTGCATACTCGCCTGCCTCCAGCGCCGCTGCTCCTCTCACTTCCAGTCCACTGTTGGGCTCAGTGAAGTGAATATTACATGAGCCCCGGAAGTGAAAGGAGCAGGCAGCACTCGAGGCAGGTGAGTATAAATTTCTTTATTTTTACACTTTAAACTTTTGGCCGTGGTCTGTGCACAGTGAACATCCATGTGCAGCATGTTGTGGGTCAAAAATGGTCCTTGGTGCCGGCAAAAAACACACGTCGCCATGTGGAGGACACGGGTCTGCTCCACACGGCGACATGGTCCAACCATGCTGAATAACGGATGTCATGTGTCCCTGTATATCTGTGCCTCTGATATGTATCGGCCCGGACCGCATACGTGCTGGAGGCACGGATGTGTGCAACAGACCCTGCGTTTATTTTGCTGTGTTTTCTGCACTAAAAACACATGTCAATTGTTGGCGCTTTTTTTTTCCTCCTAACTGAAGGGTAAATTGACTAGATCAATGGATGTTTGACAGGTTATAGTTTCACTCAGCAACTATTTGTCTGGAATAATCTATATCAGGTATATAATGACCCCTGTCACATGACCCCCATCACATGACAAGGGGCCCACAGAGTCTGGACAGCCCCGGGGCCCTGGCTATCCTTAATCCACCCTGACTGCATGATACCCCCACAGGGATTCCCTACACAGTACCCACCGCACCCACAGTATGATGACCCTGCAGTACCCTCCTGCAAGGTATGATACCTCCCAGTGACTCCAACATAGTATGATGACCCCTTAGCTATCCTAACACAGTACGAATGCCTCCACAGTCCCCCACACACAGCATGGTGGCCCCACAGTTCCCTGCACAATTTGAAGCTCTATACAAAATATGATGACCCCCTTAAAGACATCTATACAGTGGTGGCCCCCCAAACAGTATTATACCCTCCAAACTGTATAATGTCCAACACACAGTAGATAGCCCCCCACCCACATATAACCCTAAAACAGTATAATGTACCCACATAACCCTCAAACAGCAAAATGTCACCTGAATAGCCCTCCATACAGTATAATGGCCTCAAAATAACCCACCAAACAGTATACTAGCTCAAACATAGCACCCACATAGCCTCCAAACAGTATAATGGTTCCCACATAGCCCTCCAAATAGAATTGTGGCCCCAAGATAGCCCTCTAAATAGTATAATGGCCTCCACGTACCCCTGAAAATAATAAAATCGCCCCCCGTAGCCTTAAGAATAGTATAGTTGCCCCCAACATAGCCCTCTAAATAGTATAATGGTACCGATATTGCTCCTAAATGGTATAGTGGCCCCCACAATCTCCTCATTAGTTTGAAAAATAAATAAATACCTCTTTCCTTTCCTGCAGCTGTTCCCAGTTTTTGCAGCATGTGGTCTGAAGTACTACATAGCGGGTATGATGTAGTGACCTCATCGTGGCTGCTTCACTGACACATCAGAACTCAGATGCAGAGGGAGAATAATGGAGGAGGGAGCTAATGGATCCCTGTTCCATCACTGCTTTCAACTATATCTGTATCCATGATTCTGGACAAGGTGGGCGAGGGGTGCAGGCGCAGGCTTCAAAGACTCATGGGCCCCATAACGGCTGCATGTTCTGCTGCTATTAGTAGTATGCCACTGCATACTGGTTTATATATATTTGCTAGACCTGCCATTCAAAACAGTTACTCTAACTGCATGAACAAAGCAGATGAAACAGCCCTTTAGTTTGAAAGAAAAAGAAGCAAAGTAAAGTAATGGAGTACATTACAAAGATTCATAAAACTGATCAATAATTTAATTAAACAAAATTTAGTTACTCATAAAACAATTTTATTGTGAGTCACCTAATGTCAAACACTGGCTGAATGAGTCCTGTGGCATCACCTCTCGCTATATGTTTTCCTTATGACATGAGACTGTGAAACATTACCTTTCGTCCCAGTACTGTTCTCTCTAATACTCCATGCTGACGGTGATGGGTATGCCATTTTGATTTGAGTTAGTGGGCATAGTCAAAATAATAAAACTATTACCATCTATACACTTGAAGTGGGTTTTTGTAATTATCAAAACCTTTTAAGAGATGACTTCAAGATCTAAAAAGGCAATCTTATCCACAGTAATATTGGCTGGAAATGTAGGACGCTATTATTGTTGTTTAGTTGCTACAAACTCAGAGACCATTTCTCTGCTGCATTTCCAAAATGAAAAGAGATTCTTGATATATTAATGGTAATATTGATGTCGCTAAGGGTCCTTTCACATCAGCGTTTTTCGCTGATTGCGGCAGTTGCGGTGAAAAAAATGAAACTGCCGCGATTACCACATGACGGCCGCGGCACACTTTCGGCAAGCCCCATACAATGTCTATGGGGCTTGCGGTAAGTGTGCGGCAGGTGTGGCAAGTGCGGTTTCGGCACTTGCGGCAGGTGCGGCCGTGAAGAAACCACGGTATGCCGCGATTTTTTTCGCGGCCGCACCTGCCGCAAGTGCCGATACCGCACTTGCTGCACCTGCCACAAGCCCCGTAGACATTGTATGGGGCTTGCCGCAAGTGAACCGCAAGTGCGGCCGTTATGCGGTAATCGCGGCAGTTGCGGTTTTTTCAATGCAACTGCCGCAATCAGCGCAAAATGCTGATGTGAAAGCAGCCTTAGCTAAATTTATTTTCATTTTAAAAGAAAATTGTTGTGTTCTTTTTTGTATTTAAACCACCCTCAATGTTATTTAGATCATGCACTGTGCATCACTAACCTGGTTTTTTAAAAAAAAATCCATGTATTTATCATAAAAAAAGCACTTTAGATACTTAGGTGTTTGCATTAGGTACCTGCACAAACAGTCGTTGGGGTGGATACTTCAGCTGATATCAGTTGCATCAATCCACTTCAGTCATCCAGTGTTTTAAACATCCCACCGCATCTCCCCCACCCTGCATTGTAATATACTGTATTACGATCACTGCAGATGCTAAGTATAGAAGAAATGAGTTAAGAATCTGTGGTGATGTCACGACTATGTAATCATAATGGGCAGAGCTAAGCAGACCTGAAGTGAAGGGCTTATTGATTTAGCCCTGCCCATTGAGGTCACATGGTCGTGACATCACCACAGGTCCTCACCTGCAACAATATATTACAATATGGGGGGCAGGGGCATGACTACGTTTATAAAACTGCATGACTGAAGTGGATTGTCGTGAATATCAACACTGATGACTGAACATGAAGGTTGATAATTCATACACCTAAGCATCTAAAGTGCATTTTTATGATAAACTAGCTGTAGTACCCGGCTACGCCCGGGTTAATAAATAACTGCTGTTAGCTATAACAAAATAGAATTTGAATATGTCATATTAATGACCTGTAGGAAAATAGAAGCCGAGCTGTGATTGGTTGCTATAGGCAGCCTAATAAATCTCCAGCCAACAGTAATCCCCCCCCTGGCCGGGCAGTATATGTTACCTCACACATACACATAATAGACAGTTTATGTGACTGACATCTGCCTTAATTCCCTATATGGCACATGTGTTGCACATTGGCTGGTTTTAATCAGATGTTTATGTTTGGAAAATAAAGATAGCACACGTATGAGGCAAGTTGTGTGAGGTGATTTGTGCATATCTGTGTCTGTCTGTGTGGTGTGTGTGTCCCTGGGGTGTGTATGTGTGTGTCCCTGTGGGGGGGTCTGTGTGGTGGGTGTCTCTGTTGTGTGTGTCTCTTTGTGGTGTGTGTGTGTGTGTCCCTGAGGGGTGAGTGCGTGTCCCTATAGGGTGTGTATGTGTGTGTCCCTGTGGGGGGGTCTGTGTGGTGTGTGTGTCTCTTTGTGGTGTGTGTGTCCCTGTGGGGTGAGTGCATGTGTCCCTATAGGGTGGCTATGTGTGTGTGTCCCTGTGGGTGGGGTCTGTGTTATGTGTGTCTCTTTGTGGTGTGTGTGTCCCTGTGGGGCGAGTGCATGTGTCGCTATAGCGTGTGTGTGTGTCCCCTTGGGGGTGTGTGTGTGTCTCTGTGTTGTGTGTGTTGCTTTGTGGTGTGTGTGTTTGTTCGGGTGCGTGGTGAGAATCCAATGTTGGGGCTGCACCTTAGTGACTATACACTTGCTGTTACTCTTTGTGTGCGTGTGTTGTGTATACATGTCCCTGTGTGTGGTGAATATCTCATGTTGGGGCCCCACCTTAGTGACTATATGCTGGTATGTGCTGTTAGTCTTTGGTGCTATCATTAAGCCCCTCTCATTCACAACTGTCAACTGGTAACTGTCACTTTTTCCCCATTATGTAGATAGAGGCAAAATTGTTTGGTGAATTGGAAAGCGCGGGATTAAAATTTCGCCTCACAACATAGCCTATGATGCTCCCGGGGTCCAGACGTGTGTCTGTGCAAAATTTTGTCTCTATAGCTGACAGCTGTCGATTTTCCTCCAACACTTTTCCATTCACTTTTTCCCCATTATGTAGATAGGGGCAAAATTGTTTGGTGAACTGGAACGCGCAGGGTTAAAATTTCGCCTCACAACATAGCCTATGACGCTCTCGGGGTCCAGATGTGTGACTGTGCAAATTTTTGTAGCTGTAGCTGACAGCTGTCGATTTTCCTCCCACACGTTTCCTTTCCCTTTTTCCCCATTATGTAGATGGGGCCAAAATTGTTTGGTGAGCTAGAACGCGCAGGGCTAAAATTTCGCCTCACAACATAGCCTATGACGCTCTCGGGTCCAGACGTGTGACTGTGCAAAATTTTGCGGCTGTAGTTGCGACGGTGTAGATGCCAATCCCGGATATACACACACACATACACACACACACACACGCACACACACACACATTCAGCTTTATATATTAGATACATGGATTTATTCCTTTTTTTTTTAAACCAGATTAGTGATGCACAGTGCATGATCTAAATAATATTGGAGGCGGTTTAAAAACAAAAAAAGACATAGGCTCCCTTTAAGGCTAATTTTACTGGAATATCTGACTTGAAAAAATTGAACATTTGTATGCTTTTGCCTATTTCTTTTTTTATTTTGTTATATTTTTCTATTTTTTATGATTTTCTACCCTCGTGATTGAGTATCCTGGTCTGTGTTTTCTTCTACCGGTGGACCATTTAAGGGAATAAACTGTACAATTGTGTTTATTGGTAATATTATTGTTGTTGAGTTTGGGGAATTTGATAGTTTTGTACAACCTAGGCCTAAGAAGAAATGTTATACACAATAAAGGAGACAAAACTATGGATGATTTTGACTAATTTTATTAACTGATGATTGTTACATCTGAGAATTGTCAATGACTGCGGTGACACTCTGGATACTATCTATTATATAATTGCGAATGCTGCGAGTGCCCCTTTGTCGTCATGTGGATACGAACGAAGCATTGGCCGCGCAGCGGCCATTGCGAGTCGGCGAGTCGCTATGCACGCGCAGCGTGCATAGCGAGTCGAAGCATTGGCCGCGAAGCGGCCATTGCGAGTCGCTCTAAGGCGACTCGCTATGCCCGCGCAGCGGGCATGGCGAGTCGCCTTAGCAGCGCGAAGCATTGGCCGCGAAGCGGCCATTGCGAGTCAGAGACTCGCTCTGCTAGAATCCCGATGCATTGTGCATCGGGCACCCATCTAGTAAACTATATTGTGCATAGTAAGCAATGCATGTATTCTTGAGGAGAATGTGTCAGCCTATGGTTTTTGTGTACACATATTTTTAAAATGAATTGGCAATTTTTTCATCTTTATTAAAAAGCAAACTTTTCAAACAAACCCAAAGGCTTTTTTAAGCTCATTCTTCTTGTCCTTCCAGAAGAGTTTTCAGTGGGCTCTTTATCATCAGAGGCAAGATTACAATAACAGGTGACACCTCTATATATAACACAGGATCCACCAATCGCAGTAGGTAATGTCACAGATTATCCTGCTCCCCTGTTTCTTCATAATGACTTGTTAGATACTCATGTTTCAAGTTTTATAGCATGGGTTTTCATGGCTGAGTGGCTGCATGTGTGGCACCCCTGAGGGTCCAGTCACCACAGAAGTACTGCACCTTAGCCAGAGGTGTGGTACCCCCACCCAAGGTAAGGAGAGGGCACTATCCGGTACCCACTCACCTGCAACCAACACTAGCCACTCCAGCCCAGGAAGATGGAGGAAGCTTTTGCACCTCCTCCCTGGCTGGAGATAGGGGCTTAGATAGGAAGGTGGGTGAACCAGTAGGAAAGAGGGAGTTTTTGAAAGATCCAATCAGAGTGAAGAGCGGGAGTACAGTGACAGTATAAAAAGATCAGTAGAAACTTCTACAAGGGGGCTCTGTCTGGGAGTCTCTGAGGAGACAGGGTCCAGTCAGGAGTTCTGTCAGGAAGGAGGGAGCCGTGCAGTAGCTCCAGAGACAAGCAGGGTCCCAGGGACTTGGGAAGTGAAAAATCCACCCGTGGTACCTGCATCCATTGCCAGAAGCAGGCAAGTGGAGGGACCAGGGCTGCTGAGGGTTCCGGGCCCAGACTACTTGAGAGACTACAGGACTCAGCTAATAATTCAGAGACGACTATGACTTCAGGTGCAGCTGCCAAAATCCACACTTAATCACTGAGAAGATGGCTGCATAGGGCCAAGGGACTCAGAGAAACTTGCCCATGAGGGTCTGAGGCCACTGGAGGTGCTGGGCAGGAGGGAGCAAGCGAGCACAGGGAAGACAACCCAGTGAGGTACATAAAAAGGGGTACCGCTCAAGTTCCACCAATCTACCTGGGAGTGGCTGGATTCTTTGTTCAGAGGACACAGCACCTGGCTGGTTGTTGAAACCAAGAAGGGTGAGTAAACTGTGGAAATTGCACCCTGCTTTGTCCTCGAATTATTTTCTGCATCACCTGCCCTGCGCTAGATTGATAACATCTGCTAATTGACTTTATAACTGCCCTCGGGCCAAGCTCTACCTGTGGATAGCGATAACAACTCTACTGCACCACCAACCACCACAGTGGATCTGTACTGCAGTGTCGGCCTCCATCTAATTGCCGAGAACATTGGGTTGAGTCACAACATTATTCCCCATATAAATATTTTCCCCAATTTTAACAACACAGCCGGACCACGGAGCCGGGTGAGCCACCATGACTTCCACAGAAAAAGACCAACCCGGCCCGTTTCCGACACCCCACGGCCCTCGTGGGCATGTCACATGCAAGCCTTAAACCACCAATCACAATGCCAAAGATCAGATAGAGTGATGTAAAGCAGTCACCACTGGACTATGCAGCAGTGAAAAATGTTTTATGGAGTGACAAATAGTTTTTTCTTTTCAGTCTGATGGATGAGACACTTGGAAATATTGTGGAAAACCTTCCCAGAAGAGTGGAAGTTGGTTCAAATACAAAAAGGGGACTAAATGCCTATGCCTATAGATTTGTAATGTGACAAGCCAAGATCTCAATCTCCCCATGCACCGCCACTTTTTTCCTGAAGCACACTACTGGGAAATCAATGGATCCTGCCTCACACCACTGACAGTGGGCTTCATGGAAATAGCTTTGGAGACAGCGTATGTTCAGGTTTATATCTCAGCTCCATGAAAAGCTGAGATCTCAATCTGAACATGCGCCACCTCCAGCGCCATTTTCCTAAAGCCCACAGCTCGGAGACAAATGGCACCTGCCTCGCACCAACAATGGGCTCCAGGGAAACGGCTGAAGGCGTTGCATGTGCAGATTTATATTTCATCTAAAAATAGGAAAACAAGAGGTGCAATAGGGTCTTATCTTTTATATAAGTTATGGAAAGTTGTTAATATCGCTGCTCACCTGGACTGGTTGTGGGAGCCACAACCAGAATATACTTTTAATACAGCCGCTGCTGGATTCACACTTTCACGTGCACGGTGGTTAAGATACATGTATCCAAAGGACAGTGCTTTGTGATCTGCGCTGACTGTATAAAGATAATGACCACAAACGATCTGTAGACAATGGTGCTTTATTTCCAACACATTTCAGAGCAAACCTCACTCCTTCATCACGGATGCAACCAGCAATCATGTCATCCCTGATGAAGGAGCGAGGTTTGCTCTGAAACACATTGAAAATAAAACACCATTATCTACAGATCCTTTGTGGTTATTATCTGTATACAGTCAGCGCTGATCACAAAGCACTGTCCTTTGGATACAGATTTATATCTTGGCTTAATGATGAGTCAAGATCTCAATCTATACATGCACCATCTCTTAGGGTACCTTTACACGCCGCTACGGCAGGATGGATGCATCCCGCTACAGGCTACAAATGTAGCTTGTAGCGCCAATATAGCCCGTCGTAGCGGCGTCTGAAGACGTGACGATACAGCCGGCAACAGATACATCTGTTTACGACCTCTGCTCGAAAACAGAGAGCTACAAAGCCGATGGTAGCAAGATGCATCGGCGTGTAAAGAAGTTACGGAAGGGAACTCTGGACACCCTGCGATGTAGCTGCAATGTAGCTAAGGCGTGACCCTGGCTCCGTGTTACCGCGCCCCATGTGCGATCATTGGTGGAAGATGCTGCGGTCCGATTGGCCCTTGCCTCACAGCCCTCCATCTTGGATGAGCTGTCCGTCAGCACTACAGATACGCGCCGTATGCACGATCATATAGTAGTACAATTACGCGGACACAGACTAGAAAGAAAATTCGCAAATGCCTCATGATCTACATACAGCGTGCACATCCTCTCAACACATGATAAGGAATAATGCTGTACACAGCGCACAAGTGTGTGTTACATACCGCTCTGGCTTATTGTACAGCAGCTGCCGTAGAAGTGTTCCTTGTGTGGCACAGCGCGCCGCGCGCACACAGATGCACACAAACCCATACCACATCGAAAGTTAGAACTCAGCACACACATCATAGGCGTGTTCTACGCACTGCACTGTGGGTGTCCTGTAGTAGGTGCCGCATAAGTGTCTCGGCCGTGTCACTGCGCGTTGGGCTACTTCAAAAGGTGTGTGACCACGACAGCGGCCGTAATGACGTCATGACGTTTGGTTTCATTTTCACTCTGCCTGCAAGGTACCAGCCCCGCCTCAGCACACACCATAGCAGTCATGGCTGCCGTTCACCGCGCTGCAACGTGGGGATGGCGGAGCTGATCATCCTCATTGATCAGTGTGACCGTCGTGACTATTGGGGACACCATCACCACCGGCACCCCAGGTTGCGCAATCGCCACACGCCGCTGTCACAAGCGCTGATCGTGCGTGACAAGGCAAACACTTTTACTACGTACACATAGGCCGGAACCGCTACTTTTATGCACACTGGGTATGTGACTGGCCACCGCTCCAGGGTGACGCTTTACCATCGGTTTAGATGCATTCGCCACACTCCGCCATGTCACAAGCGCTTATTCCGTGCCACAGTCCGATCACTAGTACGTCACGTCTCGGCCATCCGCCCTTTCCGTCGTGACCAATCACAACTCCGTAGTGTTGGCCAATGGTTGTGGTTTGGGCGCGGCGTACAGGACTGTGGCACGCCTATTTGTTTTACGTCCTGCCTTTGTTGCTCCCAGATCACTTTGTGGTGGCGGCGTGTGAAGCGGGTACGCTGAGCTACAGATGGCTACTTGAGACACCCGGCGATGCAGCTAGTTACAGATGTCACGTAGCGTAGCGCACCTTATGGCGGCGTGTAAAGGTGATGCGTTGAGCGTTTGTAACCGTTTGAGCGTGCTCGTGCACGTGAAGTAGCGGGATGCATCCATCCTGCCGTAGCGGCGTGTAAAGGTACCCTTAGGCTGCCTTCAGACTTGCAGATGCATCTGCAAGCATCTGCATACAGACCGCGGCCCCTATGTTTATAATGGAGCGCACGGCGGTCTGCAGATGCTTGCAGACCGCCGTGCACTCTCATTGCCCGCCATTAGTGATCTGTGCGCATGCGGATGCCTGCGCACAAATCACACACTCTCGTCCGCACCAGGGACACGACATGCTGCGTCCCGGGTGCGGACACGGGACACCGGAAGGAGCAGATATCGTCCGCATCCGCACCCGAACGCAGCAAACGCTGCCAAACGCAGGCACTATGCGTTCCTATGTTAAACATAGGAACGCAGTGCGCATGCGTTTGAATGCGTATGGGAACGCAGCATAAGCTGCGTTCACATACGCAAATGTGAAGGCAGCCTAAAGCTCTAAAAACTACACTGTGTGCAAAATTATTAGGCAAATGAGTATTTTGATCAGATGATACGTTTTATACATGTTGTCCTACTCCAAGCAATATAGGCTTGAGAACCAACTACCAATTAAGTAAATCAGGTGACGTGCATCTCTGTAATGAGGAGGGGTGTGGTCTAATGACAAACAACAGCCTATATAAGGTGTGCTTAATTATTAGGCAACTTCATTTCCTTTGGCAAAATGAGTCAGAAGAGAGATTTGACGGGTTCTGAAAAGTCCAAAATTGTGAGATGTCTTGCAGAGGGATGCAGCAGTCTTGAAATTGCCAAACTTTTGAAGCATGATCACCGAACAATCAAGCGTTTCATGGCAAATAACCAACAGGGTCGCAAGAAGCATGTTGGGAAAAAAAGGTGCAAAATACCGTAACTGCCCATGAATTGAGGAAAATCAAGCGTGAAGCTGCCAAGATGCCATTTGCCACCAGTTTTGCCATATTTCAGAGCTGCAACATTACTAGAGTATCAAAAAGCACATGGTGTGTGATACTCAGGGACATGGCCAAGGTAAGGAAGGCTGAAAAACGACCACTTTTGAACAAGAAACATAGCATAAAATGTCAAGACTGGGCCAAAAAATATCTTAAGATTGATTTTTCAAAGGTTTTATGGACTGATGAAATGAGAGTGACTCTTGATGGGCCAGATGGATGGGCCAGAGGCTGGATCAGTAAAGGGAAGAGAGCTCCACTCTGACTCAGATGTCAGCAAGGTGGAGGTGGGGTACTGGTATGGGCTAGTATCATCAAAGATGAACTTGCGGGACCTTTTCAGGTTGAGGATGGAGTGAAGCTCAATTCCCAGACCTATTGCCAGTTTCTGGAAGACAACTTCTTCAAGCAGTGGTACAGGAAGAAGTCGGTATCGTTCAAGAAAAACATGATTTTCATGCAGCACAATGCTCCATCACATGCATCCAATGACTCCACAGCGTGGCTGGCCAGTAAAGGTCTAAAAGAAGAAAAAATAATGACATGGCCCCCTTGTTGCAAGCCCATTATGTGCATGGCAGGTCGCGTCCCTCATTTTGTTGTAGGTAGAGGTGATTTTTATCAGCCTGCACCTGGAACTTCCTTTACATAGTGGGGTTTGACTGCATCCTGCAAGTGCAGTGTTGGTTTTTGATTTTGGCATTGATGGTAAGTTTTCCTAATGGCCCCCTTGTTCACCTGATCTGAACCCCATAGAGAACCTGTAGTCCCTCCTAAAATGTGAGATCTACAGGGAGGGAAAACAGTACACCTCTCAGTGTCTGGGAGGCTGTGGTGGCTGCTGCACGCAATGTTGATCATAAATATAAATTTTGTGTAGTTATATTGGTTTACCTGGTGAAAATAAACAAGTGAGATGGGAATATATTAGGTTTTTATTAAGTTGCCTAATAATTCTGCACAGTAATAGTTACCTGCACAAACAGATATCCTCCTAAGGTAGCCAAATCTATAAACATAAAAAAAACAGTCCAACTCCAAAAATATTAAGCTTTGATATTTGAGTCATTTGGTTTGATTGAGAACATAGTTGTTGATCAATAATAAAAATAATTCTCTACAATACAACTTGCCTAATAATTCTGCACACAGTGTATATATTTGGAGGCTGTGCTGGGCTGTATATATTATTTGGTGACTTTGGCAGCCCAGCAGCAGCCTCCAAATAATATATACAGCCCAGCACAGCTTCTAAATAATAAATATAGCCAAGCACAACCTCCATATTATATATACAACAAAGCACAACCTCCATATTATATATACAGCACAGCCTTCATATTATACAGGGTGGACCATTTATATGGATGTACCTAACAACCTAAACAAAATGGGAATGGTTGGTGATATCAAATTCCTGTTTGTGGCACATTAGTATATGGGAGGAAGAAAACTTTTCCAGATGGGTGGTGACCATGGTGGCCATTTTGAAATCAGCCATTTTGGATCCAACTTTATTTTTTTCAATGGGAAGAGGGTCACGTGACACATCAAACTCATTGAGTATTTCGTAAGAAAAACAATGATGTGCTTGGTTTTAATGTAACTTTATTCTTTCATGAGTTATTTACAAGTTTATGACCACTTATAAAATGTGTTCAAAGTGCTTTCCATTGTGTTTGATTGTCAATGGAACCCTCTCCTCCCACTCTTGACACAGTGATAGCAACACCACAGAAGAAATGCTAGCACAGGCTTCCAGTATCCATTGTTTCAGATGCTGTATATCTCGTATCTTCACAGCATAGACAATTGGATGAGTGACGAGGCATATTTTTTTGTGAATGGTGAAGTTAACAAACAAAACCAGCGCTATTGGTCTGACACTAACCCACAGTGGATAGATCCCTCCAAGACTGTTGGAACACAAAAATTGATGGTATGTTGTGGTATATGGGGTACAAAGATATTGGGGCCATTCTTCATCAATGGAAACCTCAATGCCACTGGATATCTGAAATTGCTACATGATTCAGATAAACAGTGGCACTGAGGATTCCATTGATGAAAAATGTCCCCACTGTCTTTGTACCCCATATACCACACCATACCATCAATTTTTGTGTTCCAACAGTCTTGGAGGGATCTATCCACTATGGGTCAAGGTCAGACCAATAGCGCTGGTTTTGTTTGTTAACTTCACCATTCACAAAAAGTTTGCCTCATCACTCATCTGAAAGGCAATTGTCTATGCTGTGAAGATACAAGATGTGCAGCATCTGAAACAATGGATACTGGAAGCCTGTGCTAGCATTTCTTCTACGGTGTTGCTATCAGTGTGTGAAGAGTGAGAGAAGAGGGTAGCATTGACAATCAAACACAATGGGCAGCACTTTCAACACAATTTATAAGTGGTCATAAACTTGTAAATAACTCATGAAAGAATAAAGGTACATTAAAAGCAAGCACACCATTGTTTTACTAAAAAAAAATGTTAATATAGGCCACGTTACACACACAGATATCTGTTCAGATATTGGTCACAGATCTCTGGTTGCAGTGAAATCATGGATGCATTGTTCAATTTTGTGGCTGTGTACAAATATAACAATGTGTCCATGATTTCACTGCAACCAGAGATCTGTGACCAATATCTGAACAGATGTGTGTGTGTAACGTGGCCTATATTAACATTTTTTTTGGGCCTTATGTTTGATGTGTCACATGACCCTCTTCCCACTGAAAAAAAAGTTGGATCCAAAATGGCCAACTTCAAAATGGCCGCCATGGTCACCATACATCTGGAAAATATTTTCCCCTCCCATATACTAATGTGCCACAAACAGGAAGTTGATATCACCAACCATTCCCATTTTATTTAGGTGTATCCATATAAATGGACCACCTTGTATATACAGCACAGTAGCAGTCTCTAGATTATATAGCCCAGCACAGCCTCCAAATAATATATACAGCACAGCCTCCAAATAATATATACAGCACAGCCTCCATATTATATATACAGCACAGACTTCAAATAATATATACAGTACAGCCTCTATTTTATATGTGCGTCACAGCCTCCAAATAATATATACAGCACAGCCTCCATATAGCCCAGGAGCAGTCTCCATATAGCCCAGCACAGCCTCTATAGCCCAGGAGCAGCCTCCATATAGTCCAGCAGCCTCTATAGCCCAGAACAGCCTTCATAGTCCACCTCTAGCTTCCATAAAGCCAGCAAAGCCTTCATAGCCTAGCAGAAGCCTCTATATAGTCCAGCAGCAGTCTCCATAGCCCAGCAGCAGCCTCTATATAGCACAGCAAAGCCTCCATAACCCGCAGCAGCCTTCATATAGTCCAGCAGCAGCCTCCAAAGCCCAGCTGTACCCTCTACCAAGTTTCCCCAAAAATAAGACACTGACTTATATTTTTTTTTGGACCCAAAGATGGACCATGTCTTATTTTCGGGGGGGAGGGGGGGTGTCTTATATACAGTACATCCCACTGCAGCCTCCCATACACACACAACACCAACACACACCCATACACACCACACACCCATACACACACACACACATACCCATACACACACATATCCATACACACACACACATAACCACAGACACACATACCCATACACACACACACACATAACCATACACACACATACCCATACACACAAACCGATTTTTACCAGTGTCTCCCCACTCACCTGTGGCCCCCGCTCTCCGGTGTCCGTGCTCTCCCCGCTTCACGGTGGCCTCCGCACTCCGGATTCCTGCTGTAGCTGCAGATCTCCACCCAGGTCAGGAGCCCTGTGCCAATTACAGCGCAGGAACCGTGAGCCAATCACAGCCTAGGAACTGCAAGCCAATCAGAGGCCATGTACGACGTCAGCTGGCTGCAGATTGGCTTGCGGTTCCTGAGCTGTGATTGGCTCATGGTTCCTGCGCTGTAATTGGCGCAGGGCTCCTCACCAGGGCGGAGATCAGCAGCTATAGCGGGAATCAGGAGAGCGGGGGACCGCCGGAGAGGGGGGGGTCCACCGGAGAGCGGCGGGCCACCAGAGAGCGGGGAGAGCGCAGATACCGGAGAGCGGGTGCCACCGCAGTGGACCGAAGGTACGCCTTATAATTGGGGGTGCCTTATATTAGGAGGTAGGGCACCCCCCCAAGCATGCCTTACTTTCGGTGGGCCGCCCTATTTTCGTGGAAACACGGTATAGCACAGAACAGCCTCCATAGTTCAACAGCAGCCTCTAGAGCTCAGAAAAGCCCCCATAGCCCAGCAGCAGCCTCTATAGCCCAGAACAGCCTCCATAGCCAAGAACAGCCTCCATAGCCCAGCATCAGCCTCTAAAGCCCAGAACAGCCTCCATAGCTCAGCAGGATCCTCTATAGCCCAGTGCAAATTAGCCATGTGCACTGGCAGCACAGCTTGAACACTCAGCTGCTGGCTGAGGGTCCTTAATGGGGCCTTCGTTGTCAGGGTTGCCTGTACCTGATGGCCAGTTGGCCCCCCGCACTGTTCAGGGAACTGGTACTTGCCCAGTTATGCCATGTGCTGATGCCGACCCTAACCAAGAGATTAATGGCATCTGCCTCACACTGCTGAGACACCCCCTTCTCTCCCAACCAAGGGCCAATTCTGCCACCCCCCGCTAAGCTA
This sequence comes from Allobates femoralis, assembly GCA_033576535.1. Classification (NCBI taxonomy): domain Eukaryota; kingdom Metazoa; phylum Chordata; class Amphibia; order Anura; family Aromobatidae; genus Allobates; species Allobates femoralis. The sequence goes on along the minus strand of JARQOC010000008.1, from coordinate 111,268,074 downwards.
AATTCATACTATCAGACGGACCCCCATTTTCACATTAATTTTTTATTCTTATTTTCCTCTTTTTAATTCGTAGAGCATCTAATGGTCTGGTGCACCTTATAGTCCACAAAATACAGTATGCGTGTATGACTTTTTTTTAACAAAAATAAAACGTTTGCCCATCTTCATGAAGCTATCTAATTTATTTTAAGAAGAGAATGGGACATAATACTCACATAATACTCACTTTCCAGCATATGATATTTCATCTTCTCACTCAGTATGGCTGCCTTCAGACTTGCAGATGCCTCCGCAGCGTTTTGCAGAGGCATCTGCAAGTATCTGCATGCAGACCGCGGCCCCTATGTTTATAATGGAGCGCACGGCGGTCTGCAGATGCTTGCAGACCGCCGTGCGCCCTCATTGCCCGCCATTAGTGATCTGTGGGCAGGCGGATGCCTGCGCACAAGTCACACACTCTCGCCCGCACCAGGGACGCAACATCTCACGTCCCTGGTGCGGACGAACGTGTGTGATCTGTACGCAGGCATCCGCCTGCGCACAGATCACTAATGGCGGGCAATGAGAGCGCACGGCGGTCTGCAAGCATCTGCAGACCGCCGTGCGCTCCATTATAAACATAGGGGCCGCGGTCTGCATGCAGATACTTGCAGATGCCTCTGCAAAACGCTGCGGAGGCATCTGCAAGTCTGAAGGCAGCCTTAGTGCATGTTAAGAGCTTGGTGCAGAAATGCCTGCACAATTCCTGCATCTCTTGGCAGGAGAAAAGCAGCGTATAATATGAGCATTTTTGGTGTAGGTTTTTCCCCCTCATAAGGCAGTGTGCTCACGATCAGAAATTGCAGTATTTTGGACGCAGTGTCTTGCTGCTGTGCCCAAAACGATGCATTGTAGAGTACCAACATAGTGGATGGGAGAAATCCCATCCTCACTACGCTTCATCCTTCTGCAGTGTGTTTTTACCTGGGGTGCGGATTTCCTGACTTCCACATCTCTGCAGCATGTTAATTTCATGCTGCGGAGTAGGAAGAGATCATCATCAGGTGCATGCAGGGAGAAGGATCCCTGCACCTATTGCAGATGTTGAGTACAAGGCAGGTGCTGTCTCTACATTCACCGGCGGGTTCCTGCAGGTCCAGAGGCAATGCAGCGCCTCCAGATTGTGAGCACACAGTCTTGGTATGGGTAAAACTTGTAGCAGAAACACTGATATGGAGCTTGCGACTCATGATAGATGGACACATTCCGTATAAGGGTTAAAACAGATGATTGTCACACTTATATAACACCAGGAATAGACACCCATTCAGCAAGTATAGATACAAAAAATGTACAATATAGTATAAGGAAGAAGACACAAAATATGCAGGTTATTTCTGGCTGGACTACATAAAACAAATATCTCCGTCTGTCTAAGGTGTGGTTTTGTTTTTTATTTGTAAGGATAGGTGCTTGCTCAATAAAAGGATGAGCTTTCTATCGTTGCATAATTTGATATTATTTGTGCAGTTCCGTAATGGATTATTTCACACAATGGAGGAGATTCTCTACCAATCAGCACCTCTGCAGAACCCAGGGAATCACAACATAGTTGCAAAGATAATTTGCAAACATGACTTAGTTACAGTAGGTCTGATTCATATTAGTTTAGGAAAAATATAAATTTACAAAGTTAAAAACTTATAACTCCAGATAAGTTTTCCATCATATTAGGAAACACTTTAATGATTGTGCTGCCCGTGAAGAATTGGGAGAGCAAGAAACAGATGAATCATTCATCTGTCATGCATTTGTCTGATCCAGTCCGCCCTGTCCCTAATAAGGTCATAAACTACTTAGCCGGGAGAGCACTGACCTACTTTATGGAAGAGGTTTGCAAGTTATTTCACGTTATGCTGATGGGGTTACAAAAACACCACAGGCCACTGGCTGCTGGATTGTAAAATTTCGCAGACATACTTCCGGGTTTCCTTATGATATCTTGACACAAAATAATCCTGCTTTCCTGCTTTCTGTAGACAGTTAATGTCAGCTTTGCACAAGCAGGTTCGAAAGGTCAATAGTTCTGGATGTGCCGTCCCTAAGACCATGGATATTGCTCACCCTCTGTAATCCTGGCCTTAATTTACGTATGTCTGGATCACACAGCCAAAAACACATTAGCAAGCATTCCGTCATAGGAAAAACTGTATCCTACTTGCCATCACTTGGTGAAATGAGTCAAAGATCTTCTGTTCACTTGAACATTTGATGAAAATGGAAGTTTACAGTTAAAATGTAATATATCTCCCCCAGAGGAGAAATGAAGGGGAAAAATATGTGGCACTAATTTGAGAGTAGTATTAATTTAGTAGGTAGTGTGCTTAAAGGGTATATGCCCTCACTTGTATTCTAAACCAGGTAGACTCGTAATGTAAGTGTGATTTTGGTATTTCAATTGGTGGGTTTGCTGCCAGGTCGATCCACAATGAAATAATCCTCCATCGGAGATATCACAGGTGCAATACAGTAGACGTAATGAAGACAGCAGTTGGCGGTCCCGATGGATCCAGCATGATTCATCTTTGTAATTGTATTTATTATATATTACCCTACACTTTTCCTTATCTAATCTCCAAATATGTTTTTTCTTACTGTACTTTCTGTGATGTTTCATGTGAAAGGAGTCTGGAGCTGCACTCACTCCCCACAGGGTTCATCACCCTTTAAGTAATAGGACATCATAAGGGCGCAACGCTGCAGTTACTTCCTACAGTTTCTTGCATCGCTGCCCCCTCTGAAGACTTCCTGGATCCTGGGATATAGACGCTGTGGGCGATGTTAAACCAGCGCAGATACCTTGGTCCTCTCTCTGCCACCGTAGTTGCTTCGGTGAAAGACATTGATAGAGGACGATGCTAAAACCAGTGACTAACACCAGTGCCGGAGCAGTGGAGAGAGGAGCAAAGTGTCAGTACTGGGCTACCCTCATGCACAGTGCCCAACACTAAGGATCCAGGACATCTTCATTGGGGGTAACAATGCAAGAAACTGTACTAAGTAGCTGCAGCGATGGCCCCCCCATGATGTTCTGTTCCAGAATGGGCGATGCACCCTGTAAGGCAGGGGTCTCAAACTCGCGGCCCGAGGGCCGCATGCGGCCCCTGGGGCTTCACTATGCGGCCCGCGGCACCTTGGACAACATAATGATGCATCGCCCCAGTGCAGGGGGCTGCTGTAGTCCCCGCTGTGTGATAACTTCTGTCCGCAGCACTAACAAGCTCTGCCACTCAGCAAGATAAATGCAAGCTGCCAGCCAATGAGAGGCCCGCAGCCAACGGCAGAATATGACGTCACCTGCAGGCCTCTGGCTGGCAGATTGCATTGATCTTGATGAGCAACAGAGCTTGTCTGAGTGGCGGCTGGTGGAAGTCATAGCACAGCGGAGGCCAGAAGTCAGTACAGCGGGGACCGCGGCGGCCCCCTGCACTGGAGCTATGCATCATTAAAGTGAGAAAAGTGTGAGTGTGTGTGAGAAGTTGTGTGTGTGAGGGTGAGTGTGTGAGTGAGGATGTGTGTATAAGAAAGTGTGTGCGAGTTTCAGTGTGTGTATGAGTGTGAGTGTAAGAGTGTGTATGAGGATGTGTGAGAGTGTGTGTGTGTGTGTGGGGGGGGTTTGTGAGTAGATTTGTGTGTGAGTATGATAGAGTGTGTATTTGAGTGTGTAAAAAGAAGGTAAATCAGGACAGGGGGCATCACTATAAAAGTAGATCAGGATGGGGGACATCACTTTAAAAGGGGATCAGGATGGGGGACATCACTATAAAAGGGGATCGGGATGGGGGACATCATCACTAAAGGGGATCAAGATGGGGGACATCACTACTAAAGGGGAATGGGGTGTCTTTCACTAGAAAAGGAGATCAGGAAGGGGGACATCACTAGAAAAGGGGATCAGGATGGGGGACATCACTACAAAAGGAGATCAGTATGGGGACATCACTACAAAAGGGGACCATGATCGATGGGGGACATCACTAGAAAAGGGGATCAGGATGGGGGACATCACTACAAAAGGAGACCATGATCGATCAGGGACATCACTAGAAAAAGGAATCAGGATGGTAGACATCACTAGAAACAGGGATCAGGATGGGTACATCACTAGAAAAGGGGATCAGAATGGGGGACATCAATAGAAAAGGACATTACTACAGGATGGGGACATTACTACAAGAAAGGGATCAGAATTTGTACTTTACTACATTGAGCAAAAAATTCTGGTATTACTAAAAATATCACTTCATCCTACAAGGGATGCGGCCCCCCGCTATAAATGTTTTTCTATGTGCGGCCCACCAACCCAGCCGAGTTTGAGACCCCTGCTGTAAGGTGTGAGTGCAGCCACCTGTGACGTCATGTTTGAGGATCCTCCTAAATGAAATGTCTCAGGAAATACAGTACAAAATCACCTTTAGGGATTATATAATAAAGATAATACAAAAGTGTCTAATATCTAAGGATAGATATTTAGAAAATAGATCACCTTTATAATGACAGATATTGCAAGATTCAACAACAGGCAATGGATTCACTGGGTTACCAATAGATTTGGCATTGACTGGTCAGTGAAGGAGAGTTTAAAGGATTGTCTGTTCTTCACCCTTAACCCTGTTCACAGAGGTATTGGCTTTTCTAGAGATAATTCCCAAGTTGCTATTTTGGTTTAGCAGCCACAAGCAGCTGATGGCGTAAAGACAGTCTGGAGATTCTATGTGCAATGTCAGGACAAGAGAAAAGATACAGTTATACAAAAGCTGTAGGAATGGCAGAATAAATCAGCAGGCAAAAAATGATTAATCCAGCCAAACCAGGTCACATTTATGTCATATAAATATCTTTGTACCTTTAAGGAATCAAGTGGACAAATTGATCATTCACAGATTATGTGCTTAAAATGGCAAAAGTGTTCAACTCTAGGCTGGGAACTATATGAATTTAGAAGGATTGGTGCTTTAGGGGGCCAGTGAAGTTTTCATGTGATGAGTGAACCCAGACTTGTAGGTTCAGTGTTCGCACCGGACACAGACTTTTAAAAAAATGTCAGTGTTCATTTTGGAGCTTGGGTGCTCTACGTATGCAAATCACTGGAGCGAGCATTAATGTCCTCGGGTACACTTGGTGCTCAGCCCAGCATGAGCCGCTTGCTTTGTTTGATCGACTGCACTGGGGGTTAAAATCAGCATTATCAGATGTAGTGTGCACAAAAAAAGAAAATCACTGAACCCTGCCTTGCCTGTCCCGGAAATGCTTTGTCTATGGCTGGCTGTATGTGGGTAGAGAGCTGAACTGCCAATCAGTGACTTCCAATGAGGTTCGGATCAAGATTGGGCTGAGAACAGAACTTTAGATAAAGTCCGGCTGAACCCCTAGAACTCGAACTTCCACAGGTCCGCTAATCCCTAGTGGTAATGCCTGCCAGCACTAAAGAAGACATATGCAAATGTACTCCATTTGTGTGGATCATTTGCCATGATACAAATGCATTGTAGTCAATCCTTAATCAGAGATTGTTGTCACAACTGCAATTATATACCATCTATGACTATGGTGCTGCACTCTTGACACATGTCAAACCTCTTGATAACCCTGTGTGGTGCATGATATTGACCTGTATATGTATTTAGATCCCCACAGCCATGGTTAACAGAAGAGACCTTAAAGGGAGCCTGTCACCTAAAAATTGCCCCTCAGCATATCAATATTTGTCCCTGCACCTTCCTAATTGTATCCTACCTATCCCTCTCTGTCCTAAAACAGTTATTGCAAAGTTTAAAAAAGTGCTTTATAAACTTACAAAAGTGAGGCTTCATGTCCCCTCAGAAGTCACACAGGGCGTACCTATGCATGATTTTCACCGCTCCGACACTTGTATTCACGCTCCGATGGACATGAAAATGCTTGTAATCATTCTGTCCCTCCTCCATGGGCATATTAGCCGGTATGATGCTAAATGTGTCATTTCTGGCTCAGTGACATCGATACACCCTTTGAGTGTATCGACGTACCTGAAGCTGCGCATTGCGCATGCGCAAGCTTTGCTTTACGGCAGCTCATCATAGATGCTGCTGTAAAGCAAACCTCGCACATGCGCAAAGCACAGCTTGAGATTCGTCAATCTAATATGCCCATGGAGGAAGGAGAGAATGATTACAAAGAATTTTCACGCCCATCGGGGCGTGAATACAAGTGGCGCGACTTTTGAGGGGATATGAAGCCTCCCTTTAGTAAGTTTATAAAGCACTTTTTTAAACTTTGCAATAACTGTTTTAGGACAGTGAGGGATAGGTAGGACATGATTAGGAAGGTGCAGGGACAGATATTGATATGCTGGGGGGCGATTTTTAGGTGATAGATTCCCTTTAAAGATCATCAAAGAATTAAGAATGGCAAAAGCAAAAGGTAACAAGCAGGTGTGGTGCAGTGAAAGGTGTAGTGCTGCATGGAAGGTATGTTTCTCCTAGCAAGATAGAATGTGGCCTGAATTTTCCTAAGTCTCCAGGTTTTCAGGCCAACAACTGACATACACAGCTACAGCAATCAAGCCTGTATAAGTCAGTTAGTGGGGGAATCTCAATGTGAGAGGAGCTAGGCTGCAGTAAGCCTGAACGTGTAGTCTTGTCTGGATATACACGCTGGAAAGGTCTGTAATGAGACTCAAAGTAACCCTGGGAATGGCACCTGGTTGTTGTCTGTGGCCTGCAACTAACCACATCACGTAGTTAACTAACCACAGGTGGCTACTTAGCTTAGCCCATCCCATGCAATGGTTAGTCTGAGACCTGTGGTTCTCCAGCTTTGAGTGCATTTATGTTGTTTTTTTTTCCTTTTTTCCACCTGCTGTTTTAAAGTGTGAATAAAACACTGAAGTTTGGACTTTAAGCCTGTGTGTTGCCTGATAACTACATCCCTGCCACTGCCTACCAGAGCAAACCACTACTATTGGTGGAGAATGTGGGCAACGCAGTGAGGCCAGTGCTGTTTTTGTTTCATTTTTTGCTCTGCACTACAGCTTATTTCCAGGGTAAAAGGAATGGCGCAGACCCAGTTGGGGAACTCTGCAGAAATGGAGGCAACAGTTCTAAAATGACTTAAAAAAACTTAATGACATTTCGAAACTTGATGCCTACCCCATGCCCCGGGTGGATGAATTGATAGAGCGGTTTTGTCAGGCACAGTATTTCAACCCATGACCCCACAAAAGGGTACTGGCAGGTGCCCCTAATGGAGGCAGCTGAGGAAAAAACGGCCATTGTGACGCCCAAAGGGCTATTAAATTATAAAGTATTACCCTTTGGATTGCCTGGCACGCCGGTGACGTTCCAGCCGTTAATGGATATTATTCTCCGCCCCCATCACCTTTATGCCTCAGGCTATCTTGATGACATTGCTGTGTACAGTGCAGACTGGTAAAGTCACATACCAAAGGTACAGGCGATAATAGATTCCCTACAACAAGCAGGGCTAACTGCCAACCCAAAGAAATGTTCCATAGGGTTGAAGGAAGCTCGGTAATTGGGTTACGTCATTGTGAGAGGAGTCCCCTAACACCAAGTAAACAAAGTGAAGGCGATTCAGAACTGGCCCCATCCCCTCACAACAAAGCAGGTGAGAACTTTTCTAGGTTTAGTGGGATATTACAGGCGATTTATTCCCAACTATGTCACCTTGTCAGATCCTTTAACAGACTGCATGAAAAGGAGGATGTCCATGATCGTCCATGGGCTGATCAGACAGAGGAGGCTTTTGTAAAATTAAAGTCTGTACTGTGTGGTACACAGGTTCTGGTTACACCCAATTTCAAAAGGGAGTTCATGGTCCAGACCGATGCCTTGGTTCCGGGCCATTTCAAGAGGTTAATGGGAATCAAGTTAGTTTCCTGAGCATCAAGTTAGTTTCCTGAGCCGGAAGCTTACCCCAGCCAAAACCAGGTACAGTATAGTGGAGGGAGAGTGCCTGGCCATTAAATGGACACTTGAGTCTCTCTGCTATTATTTACTGGGGAAGATGGAATATTTCTCCCAGCAAGATAAAATGTGGCCTGGATTTTCCTAAGTCTCCAGGTTTTCAGGGCAACCACTGACATACACAGCTACAGCAATCAAGCCTGCATAAGTCAGTTAGTGGGGGAGTCTCAGTGTAAGAAGAGCTAGGCTGGAGTAAGCCTGAATATGTAGTTTTGTCTGGATATACATGCTGGAAAAGTCTGTGATAAACTCAAAGCAACCCTGGAAATGGCAGCTGATGGTCGCAGTGGCCTGCAACTAACCACATCGCTATGGTAAACCAGGCCGCCGTTTAGTTAAGCCTGTTCCATGCAAAGGTGAGTCTGAGACCTGTGCTTCTCCAAGTGGAGTACTTTTATGTTTTTTTTTTTCCTTTTTGCCACTTGCTGTTTTAAAGTGTGACTAAACCACTAAAGTTTGGACATTAAGCCTGTGTGTTGCCTCATAACTGTGTCCCTGCCGCTGCCTACCAGAGAAATCCCTACACAGGATGCAGACATCAGTAAAAGACTAAAGAAATCCATTCAAGCAGACAAACAATTTTATTACCAGAAGATACGTACAGAGATAAAAAATGAACATGTGAAGGGCAAGACCAGGAAGGCATACCAAAAGATCAAAGAGATACAAAAATAGTTTCAATCAAAAGTGGGAATGCTGAAAGATGCCAATGTGAACAAAGTGAGCCAGAACAGATCAAGGAAAGATGGAAAGAATACACAGAGCATCTCTACAAAAACGAGTCATTGATCCGGGAAGAAACTGAGACTGGACATGATAGCAAACCAAACATCTTGAAAGAAAAGTCTGTACTGCAATAAAGCATCTGTCAAAAAAACAAAGCACCTGGACTTGACAATATTACAATAAAGCTAATAAAGTCTTCTAAAGTAGCAATAGAGGTCATTACATGCCTGTGTCAACAGATATGGACTACTGGTAAATGGCCCAAGGACTGGACAAAATAAGTGTTTATTCCTATTCTGAAGAAGGGGAATGCTACTAATCGTGTAAACTAACAGACTATTGCCAACTCATGCCATGCAAAATACTGCTGAAGATCCTACAAAGACAGCTACAGCCTTACTTTGACAAAGAGTTGCCAGAGGAACAAGCAGCATTCAGAAAAGACAGAAGAACAAGAGATGTAATTGCTAATATGAGATTGATATTGGAAAAGGCCAAAGAATACAACAAGGAACTATATTTTTTCTTCATCGACTACATCAAAGCCTTCAACTGGGTTAATCACCAGAAACGTTGGCGTATCATGAAGGATATGGGTGTGCCAAACCATTAGGAACCTTTACATCGACCAAGAAGCAACAGTCGCAAACAGAATATGGTGACATGGTATGGTTCCAAGTAGAGCAAGGCGTCAGACAAGGCTGAATCCTGTCACCACCAGAAGAAGGAAAACTGCTGGAAGAATCATCAACAATCTAAGAAACGCAGATGTTATAACATAATGGCAACAAGCATAGATGGAATGAAGGACATAATACAGAGTGTAAAGATGGAAAACTCGATCATGGGACTGCTACTCAACACAAAGACGACAAATATTATGACTATTGCCATGTAGGACTGGGACACATTTGAGATAGGGCAGTTACGAACTAGAAGTGGTAAAGAACTTCAACCTACACAGATCAATGATCACTCAAGAAGCATCAACGACACTGGAAGTCAATAGAATAGCTATGGGCAAATCAACAATGAATCACTGGACAAGGTCTTCAAATCAAGGAATATTTCACTGGCAACGAAGACACGGCTCGTTCATAGTCTGGTCTTTCTCTATAGTAACATACGGAAATTAAACATGTACGATAAAGAAACAAGATAGAAGAAGAATCAACGCCTTCAAAATGTGGTGCTGGAGAAGGATGTTATCAATACTATGGATGGCAAGAAGAACAAACAAATCCATTTTGGAAACAAATCAAGTCAGATATGTCAATTGAAGCAAGGATCACCAAGCTAGACTTTTCTACTTTGGACACATCATAAAGAGAAAAATCACTAGAGAAGGACATTATGGTAGAAAGATTAGAATGTACAAGGTGAAGAGGAAGACCAGCAACCAATGGCTTGATATTGTCAACATAATGGCGGAGAAGACCTTTGTGGAACTATATAGGCTCGTGCAAGATTGATCTTCCTACAGAGCATTTATCCAAGTCGCCATGACTCAAGGTCGACCTGAAAGCCGATAAATAATGATATAATATGTACTTAAATATCACCTTGAATATACATTTAGATGAGTTGTGATTATTGAAGATGACTTATAACATATAACGTTTGTGTCTCTGCCTGGACAGTTTCTTAATTCTACAAGTGTCCTCCTATACAGACACGGTCTAATGTAATATCAATATGCAGATTGCACATCATCGAGTAATATTAGTAACAATATGTAACATGCAGTATTCTGCAGTGACCCAAGGCAACCTCTATTCCTTTTATGTAAAAAAAAAGCTGAATCATAATTTCTGCACATTTGCCAAAGCTCATATATACACCAGGAGTCCTTAATGAAATTGGCCCATTTGTGAACACACTACAGGATCTAATATGATATAATGAATTATAATTTGTTTGTGTCTATCTCCTATATTAGCCTCTTGCAGCTTGTGTATCACCTTAGCCATGATAGCAGTAAACATAGGTGAGGAGAGACAGGTCCTGGCTACTTGTGATTACATTATGTTTTTGGACGTCATCCTAAAGAACATTGGAATAAGTCATTCAGGACATGGGAGTATGGAATTATAAATGTGAATTGTTAGTTGGTAAGAGATCTGCCAAGATGAGCATGTGCTTACTAAGTCTTCTCACGAACAGTAATCCAAAGGTGAAGGAAAAATGTGCAACCTTTGATCGCATAAAGTTAAATTACATTTAAAAAGCCTTCAGGTGTAGATCAGGGGCAAGATCTGTGTGATTAGTCATGGCAGCATCTAAACATCTACCAGCTAAATGTTATCACTTAGACAGAGGTGTATCTAGGTTTTCTGGCACCCGGGGCAAGACTTCAGTTTGGCGTCCCCCCCTTGCAGTCTGAGTAGCATTCATGTGACCGATCTTTCATTTGCGATTTGCACACGTACAGTCACGTGCCGACGAGCTGCTCTACCTAATTCTCTCATGTTCAGTGAAAAACAAATTATATTACATGCTGATAGGATTGGGCTACAGGGTTAATGTTTGAATTAAAGGTCATCCAGGTTTGAGATGAAAGTCTGTGCAGGCCTCTGATTCTCACAGTGCGTGCACTGCACACTGTCAGGATTCTCTCATGCTGATGGTAAGATTGGACGGTCGTGTGAGCACAAGTATGCGATTTATATACTTCTAGCCACATTCTGACTAGACATGTCCGGCCTCACTCAATTCATTTTCATTGATCGAGGCCACACATGTCTAGTCAGCACAAGACTGCATGTATTTAAATCACATACTTAAAGTATCATGACCTACCATGCTCACCGCCAGCACCAGAGAATCCTGACAGCAGGCAGTGTGCGCTCTGTGAGAATTCAGAATCTGAAGTCACATAGAGGGACACATGGAGTGACTGCAGACTTATCATAGACTTGGACCACCCCTTTAATGCTCCTACAAATAAACATAGTAACCATGGCACAAAACGTGTATTAACATAGCCATATCTAACATAATCTTACAAGTATGATGTACATGTTACAGGAACCAATAGCAGCTCAAAACTACATCACCAGACCGACTACAGATCCAGAGGTACCAGAAAAACATCACCAAAATCCCTCATCAGTAATAAAATTCATCATCAGAACCACCAGAAGTGAGAAATGCATAACTAGAACCCCCATCAGTGCAGAAATCACAACCTTCCTCGGTAACAAAATTCATCATCAGAACCACTAGGGAGCAGAAATACATAAGTAGAACCCCCATCAGTTCAGGTATACAGCCATATAACCCCTCTTCACTATAAAAACACAGCATCACAACCCTCACCAGTACAGAAATTCATCAGTACATGGTAAAACAATTGTAATGTCAGGTTAGACCCATACACATTTGTGCTGCATGAACCTACAACGCTTAATATATCCTTAACAATGGTAAGAAGTTACTGGGAGTTGTTGTTACCAGTCACCATCAGGCCATACTGGAACCACAACACTGATGACAAATAGTATCACAAATAATCATTTACATCCGGGTACCTTATAAATGACCTTGTCTCTGATCGGGGTCGTCTTTTTCTTTTCTTCATCTTGTCCAGACACCATGATGACGTTTTACATCCCCAGCTCGTCTCTAGAGACGTCCATCTTCTCCGGTCTGCAGCACATCCTGGCACAATATCCTTAAAAATAGAATGATCAAAATTCTCCTCAGTAAAAATAACTGCCTACACTGACCCTCCTCACTGTTCCCTGAACAAAATATGATTTACATGCTGTCCCTCTTCTGGAACATGCCCTCCACACTGCCCTCTCCTTTCCATACTGGGCTCCCTGGTCACACTGTCACTCTCACACTGGTTCCCCTATACTGCCCATTGTTTATACTGTTCTCCCTCATCACACTCTCCTCCTCGATATACTGTCCCCTCCTGGCTGTGGCCTCACATTGTCCACCCACACTGGCCCCTCTCCATACACCCCCACACTACTCACTCTCTATTATAAGCCCCCTTACATTTTTCTCATGCCCACTTCACATAATCTGTCCTCACCAATCTCTCCTTACTCCACATACTGTGTCAGCAGTCCATCCCCCACTCCTCATACTGTGTCCACACTGTTACCCGCCTCACTGCACAGCAGTCATCCCCCTCTCACTCCACATACTGGTGACATAACCATCCCCCTTGCTCCAAATACTGAGCCACAGCCATCACCCTCACTCCACATACTGTACCGCAGCCATCCCCCTCACTCCAAATACTGTGCTCAGCATCCCCCTCACTCACAACATGCTCAGCATACCCCCTCACTTCACATACTGTGCCGCAGCCATCCCCCCTCACTTCACATACTGTGTCCACACCAATCTCCTCCTCACTCCACATACTGTGGTGGCAGTCCATCCCCCTCACTCCTTATACTGTGTCCACACTGATCCCCCCTCACTTTTATACTGGATCCTCAGATTTACCCCCTTTGGTTCACATATATTCCCCCCACCCTCTCCTCCAAGTTTGGTCCACATATTCTCCTGCCACTATCTCCCCCAGTTTGGCTCACATATTCTACCCCCACCCTTACCCCCCCAGTTTGACTCACATATTCTCCCACTATCATCACCCTCTAGTTTGCGCCTCATGCTCCTCACACCTTCTCCCACCAATTTGCTGCTCACATTCACCCCCCAGTTTGCTGCTCAGGCTCAACCCCCCCGTTTGCTGCTCCCACTCCCCCCCCCAGTTTGCTGCTCACACTCATCCCCAGTTTCCTGCTCTCACACCCCCCTAGTTTGCTGCTCACACACCCCCAGTTTCCTGCTCTCACACCCCCCTAATTTGCTGCTCACACACCCCCAGTTTCCTGACCACACTCCCCCCCAATTTCATGCTCACACTCACCCCCAGTTTCATGCTCACACTCCCCCTCCAGTTTCATGCTCACACTCCCCTCACCCTTAGTTTCATGCTAATACTCCCCCCACCCTTAGTTTCATGCTCACAGTCCCCCCCACCATCAGTTTCATGCTCATACTCCCCCCACCCTCAGTTTCATGCTCACAATCTCCTCACCCTCAGTTTCATGCTCACACTCTCCCCACCCTCGGTTTTATGCTCACACTCTACCCACCCTCAGTTTCATGCTCATACTCCACCCACTCTCAGTTTCATGCTCACACTCTCCCCACCCTCAGTTTCATGCTCACACTCTCCCCCACCCTCAGTTTCATGCTCATACTCCCCCCACCCTCAGTTTCATGCTCACACTCCCCCACCCTCTCCCTGCACGCTGCCCCACAGCGGGGGCGGGGGGGGGGCGTAACATGCAGTGGGGAGTGGGGGACTCCTTAGGCCTGACAGCGCCCCCTAGCCTGCTGTTCCCGGGGCACATGACCCACCAGCCTCCTCCTAGATAAGACCCTGACTGTTCCCCTTCTTTCTTGTTTCTACCTTTTTCCCCGCGTCTCCTTTATTCTACCCCTACTCTCCCTCCCTGAGGTATCCATGTATTTTTAACATTATTTTCAAAGTATGCATAGTGATTATATTATGGGTTCTAATATGAAGATTGTTTCATTCAATGTAAGAGGTTTAAACTCCCCATATAAACGGTCCCTCTTTTGGAGAGACACGCTCAAACAAAAAGCGTCCAAGAGACTCACCTCCTTCAGGAGGATAATCATAGAATGCATCATAAGTTGTACCCTCATGCCTTTTTCACTAACTGTGTGAAGAAGAAGGCGAGGGTCTGTATTTTTGTTAAACATTCTGTCCCTTTTCAACTGTTGAATGTATTCTCTGATCCCGCGGGTAGATATATTGTGCTGTCCTACTCTATCTCGGGGGTTGCTGTTACCATAACTATGGCCTAGGCGCCTAACGAGGGCCAATTGAAGTTTTCTTCGTCCCTTGTTGGAAGAAGCAACTGAATTATCACCCGGTCTGAAAATTATATGCGGTGATTTTAATCTTCAATCAAACGTAAATGACCAGCACTCAGGTTTTGAGTTTGTATCGTGCTGTATGGAAAGGATACAGTGATCCGTATTAACCAATAGAAGAGAATCCAAGCACTCATATAGTTTTTAGTTTTGCTCAAAGTGAATTTATTTACATGTCCTGCATGTCACGTGATACATCTGAAAAAAATCTGTAAATAAATTCACTTTGAGCAAAACTAAAAACTATATGAGTGCTTGGATTCTCTTCTAGTGATTTTAATATTGTCTCAAATCCCTCTTTGGACTGCTCCCCTGGGGCACCTGGGAGAGAAAGGAGTCTGGGCCTACCTGTCGTGAATTTCACCTACACGACGTGTGGCGATATCTCCACTCTACCGAAAGAGACTACTCCTTCTTTTCGCACAGGCACAGGTCTTATTCCTGGATAGACTATTTTCTAGTGGATGACAAAGCTTTGTCGACCTGGGTCTGTGCGGAGGTGGGATTAATAACCTGATCTCACCATGCCCCGGTGTCCCTTGGGATCGTGCTGGATGCTCATCCTGTGCCCCCATTCATATGGAGACTAAACCAGGGCCTCCTGTTGGAAAGGAACATCTCAGAGGAGGTGAAATCCCTCCTGTCTGATTTTTTTCGCCTCAATCATAACGGCCTTGTGTCGGATGAGACCCTTTGGGCCTCCCACAAGGTGTACAGTGCCTACAAGTAGTCTTCAGCCCCCTGCATATTTAGGTGGTTTGATAAGATGCAAATAAGTTAGAGCCTTCAAACTGCAAACGAGAGTAGGATTTATTAACAGAAGCATAAATCTTACAAACCAAAAAGTTATGGTGCTCAGTTGAATTTTAATAAATTTTAAACATAAAAGTGTGGGTCAATTATTATTCAACCCCTAGGTTTAATATTTTGTGGAATAACCCTTGTTTGCAATTACAGCTAATAATCGTCTTTTATAAGACCTGATCAGGCCGCCACAGGTCTCTGGAGTTATCTTGGCCCACTCCTTCATGCAGATCTTCTCCAAGTTATCTAGGTTATTTGGGTGTCTCATGTGGACTTTAATCTTGAGCTCCTTCCACAAGTTTTCAATTGGGTTAAGGTCAGGAGACTGACTAGGCCACTCCATCACCTTGATTTTTTTCCCTCTTGAACCAGGCCTTGGTTTTCTTGGCTGTGTGCTTTGGGTCGTTGTCTTGTTGGAAGATGAAATTACGACCCATCTTAAGATCCTTGATGGAGGAGCGGATGTTCTTGGCCAAAATCTCCAGGTAGGCCGTGCTATCCATCTTCCCATGGATGCGGACCAGATGGCCAGGCCCCTTGGCTGAGAAACAGCCCCACAGCATGATGCTGCCACCACCATGCTTGACTGTAGGGATGGTATTCTTGGGGTCGTATGCAGTGCCATCCAGTCTCCAAACGTCACGTGTGTGGTTGGCACCAAAGATCTCGATCTTGGTCTCATCAGACCATAGAACCTTGAACCAGTCTGTCTCAGAGTCCTCCAAGTGATCATGAGCAAACTGCAGACGAGCCTTGACATGACGCTTTGAAAGTAAAGGTACCTTACAGGCTCGTCTGGAATGGAGACCATTGCGGTGGAGTACGTTACTTATGGTATTGACTGAAACCAATGTCCCCACTGCCATGAGATCTTCCCAGAGCTCCTTCCTTGTTGTCCTTGGGTTAGCCTTGACTCTTCGGACAAGCCTGGCCTCGGCACGGGAGGCAACTTTCAAAGGCTAACAGTAGTTCTATAAGTCTTCCACTTCCGGATGATGCTCCCAACAGTGGAGACAGGTAGGCCCAACTCCTTGGAAAGGGTTTTGTACCCCCTTGCCAGCCTTGTGACCCTCCACGATCTTGTCTCTGATGGCCTTGGAATGCTCCTTTGTCTTTCCCATGTGGACCATGTATGAGTGCTGTTCACAAGTTTGGGGAGGGTCTTAAATAGTCAGAAAAGGCTAGCAAAAGAGATAATTAATCCACACATGTGAAGCTCATTGTTCTTTGTGCCTGAACTACTTCTTAATACTTTAGGGGGACCAAACAGAATGCTGGTGGTTTAGGGGTTGAATAATAATTGACCCACACTTTTATGTTTAAAATTTATTAAAATTCAACTGAGCAACATAACTTTTTGGTTTGTAAGATTTATGCTTCTGTTAATAAATCCTACTCTCGTTTGCAGTTTGAAGGCTCTAACTTATTTGCATCTTATCAAACCATCTAAATCTGCAGGGGGTTGAATACTACTTGTAGGCACCGTATATCAGAGGAATTTTCCTTCAGAAGGCTTCGCAAATTAAGAAGGCGAGAGACAGGGAGAGGGTGGATTTACTGCATCACCTACAGCAACTCGAAGATCTAAACAAGGTAAACCCAACCCCTGCCATTTCGTCACTCTTAATAGCAGCTAGTAACCGACTGAGGTCTTTCCTCCTCCATCACGAAAAATATTTACGTATATCCAAAAGCAGCTTCTACGAATCAGGAGACAAAGCGGGTGCCTTACTAGCGCGACGGATAAAAAGGAGAGAGGTCAAAAGCTCAATTGAAAAAATGATAGATAATAAGGGACATACGGTGAGGAACCCGATTGAAATTGCATCTATATCTGAGAAATTCTACGCTAGGCTTTACAATCTTAGGGACGACTCGGGTGTGCCCCAGCCCACTTCCGAGCTGATTGGGGGTTTCCTGGGGGGGCTGAGCCTGCCCTCTGTCTCCAAATCGGAATTAGAAAAATTGAATATGCCTTTTTCCTTGACTGAGGTGGAATCGGCCATCAAATCTACGAAAATAAATTCCTCTCCTGGTCCTGATGGATTTCCAAATGAATATCTCTGATCCTTCCGAGAGGTGCTGGCTCCGTTCCTCTTGAGGACCTTCTCCCATTGGCAGTTGAAGGGTTCTATTTCACCGTTACATTTACAGGCTACTATAGTCACAATTCCAAAACCGGGCAAATCCCCAGAGGTCCCTGAAAAATATTGCCCCATTTCCATTCTGAACTGCGATCTTAAGATCTTCGCAAAGATTCTAGTGTGCAGACTAATGGAGGTGGTCCCGCACTTATTTAACCCAGATCAGGTGGGGTCCATGGCTGGTAGACAGGCGAAGGATGGGACTAGGAGAATGATTGATAAAAGTAATGGAAATGTGAAGGGTCCCTGGTGCATTCCTGTCTCTTGATGCGGAAATGGCTTTTGACAGGGTGCACTGGGGATACCTGGAGGCGGTCCTGAGGAAATTTGGTCTTCAAGGGCCCATTCTCTCGGCAATCTTGTCTCGCTATTCCCTACCCAATGCTAGTGTTCTTGCCTCGGGTTTCCTCTCGCCTGTCTTCCATATCACGAACGGCACTCGCCAGAGCTGTCCCCTTTCTCTGGTGATATTTGCCCTGGCTGTTGAACCACTAGCGAAAAAAATTTGCTCAGATCCAAACATCTCAGGGATCCGGGTTGCACATGTCACCCATACCATTGGCCTGTACGCAGACGATATTATTGTAACCTGCACAAATGTGTCACAATCCCTCCCAGCAGTCATGGTGGCCTTAACCTCTTTCTCTTCAGTGTCATTTTCAAACTTAATGCCGCAAAGTCATTGATTCTGCCTCTTAACATCTCGGAGGCGGAGGTCTTGGCCCTCTCCCGGTCGCTTCCATTTCAGTGGCGACAAGAGGGAATTCCTTACCTCGGCATCACTCTTTGTCCCACATCCCAAATCACCAGACTTAATTTTGGAAACCTAGTCACCAAGCTCACTAAAGAAGTTTCATCTTATTCCTTTAAAAAGCTGTCATGGATAGCCAGACTACATGCCCTAAAAATGTTACTTCTCCCAAAAATTATATACTTTTTTAGATGCGTCCTAATTAGGGTACCTAGGATCCTTTTAATTAAACTACAAACTATAGTTAACAGATATGTGTGGAATAACAAGACTCCTCGGGTTGCTTGGGACGTTATGTATCTACCCCTCCACTCAGAGGGCATGGGTCTACCCAAAATAATTGACTACCACAGGGCGATCGTTTTAGAGGAGGCCAGGTCCTGGTGGCACTCTCCCAACCACCTTAGTTGGATTCAAATTGAGTCTGCCTTCCTGATGCGTGGTACTCTGCGTGGGTTGCTGGCTGCTGAGTCCTTTAAGCCGGTTTCTTGAACTCATCCGTTGGAAACGGCGCAGACATTGCTCTCCTATTGGAGAGGTTTGCCGCGCTCGTGGACAGGGTTCCCCCCAGAGGATATCCCACTAGACTCTCTACAATTTCAGATATCCTCATTACACACGAGAGTACGGGAGGGGGCCCGGTTGGCTTCATTGGGAGAGCTCCTCCTGGGAGGGGGTATACCTTGCTTTGGGAGTTTGTGTGAGACTTACCCTATCTGCCGCTCCTCGTTCCTACAGTTCCTACAACTTAGCTACTTAATTGGTGAAGGTTCGTACTTGGAATATTTACTATCCAATATTGCTACAATTCATTTTATCGAATTCACAACATGTTAAGGGACTATCGGGTATATATAAAAGTCTGGTGGGATCCGACTCAGAACTCAAACTGGAGTATATGAAGAGGTGGGAGAGAGATTTTGATTTTACCGCTTCTGTGGGGAAGTGGAACGTCTCCTCAGAGATTAGAGAGGCAACTGGATGTGTGAACCACATAGTGAATTTTAAAGAAAATTCAGCTGAGGTGGTATTTTTCTCCTGTCCGCATCTCTTATTTCGGCAAGGGCGAATCCTCACTCTGTTGCAGGCAGTGTGGGGAGAGGGGAACTATGTCCCACATGTGGTGGTTCAGCCCCAAAATAACTCCCTACTGGGTTTTAATCCTCAGTCTTTTACGTAAAGTAACGGGTCTCCAATTGGATTTGTCCCCGCAATTGGCAGTCTTAAATATAGGGATTGATTGCATCCCAAGACCTCTGA
Source organism: Allobates femoralis (assembly GCA_033576535.1). Lineage (NCBI taxonomy): Eukaryota > Metazoa > Chordata > Amphibia > Anura > Aromobatidae > Allobates > Allobates femoralis. The sequence goes on along the minus strand of JARQOC010000008.1, from coordinate 111,248,449 downwards.
GGGGGACGGCTTCCTATATCCTAATAGCAGCCCGCTTATGCCTCGCTGCGAAATAGAGGAGTCACTCCCCTCCTACACTATCAGAGGTTATCCAAAAGATCAATTGGATCTTTCATCAGGAATATTATTTGGCCCTAGACAAACCCACCAAGAACAGTGTATTAAATAAATGGGAGATCTGGGCTTCCCATCCTCAGGCTACTCCGATCCCCCGAGGTAGGGCAGATGGGACGGCTTGATTAGAACTTTGAGATGTTTTTGTGGTATTTTGGGTCATGTTGAGATGTTGAGTCAACACTATGTATTATAACCGAAAAAAGGAGATCCTTGTTACATTCTTGAATTGACTGGAATCTTTGATAAGCGACATCCAGATTATTGGGTACCTATCAACCCTCCTCTCCCCACCCTCCCTCCGCTGCCCTCACCCCCTTTCTCACCATTTTCTTTCTTACTTTTTTACTGTCCTGCCTTTCAAATACCTGATTGTTTATGTTTTTCTTATGTTTGAGAAACCTTTCAATAAAAATTTATTTTTCAAACAAGAATATATATATATATTTTTTTTCAACAAACCTGAAGATTTTACTCTACATAGGTCTCACCTCCTTTTCTAATTGATGTCAGCCGGGTGTCACGGCTTGTGGTTGAAGACCCAAGAGTAAGCTGGACATGGATTTGAATGAGTCACGGTGAGGCATACTTTCCTGCATTAAATAATTATGGGATGCATTTTCTACATGGCGAACTATGAGGTACATAATACTCTATGGGGAATATGGGGTGCCTTATACTATATGGAGGACTATGGGGGAAGCATTATACTATATGGGAAACTATGGGGTACATTATAATATATGTAGGACTATGGGATGCCTTATACTTTATGGAGGATTATGGTGGGAGCATTATCCTATATGGAGGACTATGGGGATGCTTATACTATATGGAGAACTATGGGGGTGCCTTATACTATATGAAGGACTATGTATGGTCAATTATAAAATATGGAGAATTATGAGGGTTGCATCATTTTATAAGGAGGACTTCATGGTGCCAATTATACTAGATAAAAGGTTATGTGGGGAGTAATTTTAATGTTTGGAGGGCTAGTTGAAGTCCAATATACTATTTAGAAGGCTACATGAGTGCCATTATAATATATGGAGGGCTTTAAACTTTATGGAGGTCTATTTGATGGCCATTTTACTGTATGCAGGCAATTAAACAGTGTGATGCTTTTGTGTGGGGTGCATTAGACTTACGGAGGGCTGTGTGGGGACCATTGATACTTTTTGCAGGACTACTGGGAACCATTATGTAGTGTGCAGAGGTGTGGGGGCCATTATATTGTATGTAACCCCATTATACTGGATGGAGGGCTATGTGGAGGTCAAAATGAGGGATCCCACTGGGTTGGGGGTCACCATACTTTGCCGGGGTAGTTGAAGGTGGGTACAATAGGGACATTATAATGTGTATGTGAAAAGCGCTGTGGTGGAATTCACTGTGGGGGGGTCATACAGTGCAATGAAAAGAGAATCTAGGAATAGAATACTGTAGAATGAAAAATACTTTGTAAGTGCTGTAAAGGACCAGGATTGCAGGGTGGAGAAAAGGGATACAAAGGACGTGCTCCCACTCCGAAATCAAATCCACATACACAGGCTGTATGAATTCAGTAGGTGGTATTTATTCTACACGTTTCGGGGATGAGCCCCTTCCTCAGGATATCACAAAGATTGACACAATAAAGAGATGTATCTATAACAAGAAAAAAACTGCACAGCACTCACAGACTAGTGTGAACTGGTGCAAGCAAAGACGCAGGGTCAAATAATTTGAAAAAAATTCTTGCAGCACACAGCTACTACCAATGATATACAAATGCTATAAGCTATATGTACTTGAGGAAAAAGTTTAAAAACATACGTTTTTTTCAAAAAACTCAAAAATTCTAATTTTTTATTTATGAAGTTCTTAGTACACACATTGGCCAATGTCTGCTTGCTCACCATACTTTGCCGGGGTAGTTGAAGGTGGGTACAATAGGAACATTATAATGTGTATGTGAAAAGCGCTGTGGTGGAATTCACTGTGGGGGGGTCATACAGTGCAATGAAAAGAGAATCTAGGAATGGAATACTGTAGAATGAAAAATACTTTGTAAGTGCTGTAAAGGACCAGGATTGCAGGGTGGAGAAAAGGGATACAAAGGACGTGCTCCCACTCCGAAATCAAATCCACATACACAGGCTGTATGAATTCAGTAGGTGGTATTTATTCTACACGTTTCGGGGATGAGCCCCTTCCTCAGGAATATCACAAAGATTGACACAATAAAGAGATGTATCTATATTGAGGGAGGACTGCTGCAGAACGTGCAATAGCTTGACATCTATAGTTGTCAAAGGTGCAAAAAGTGGTTGTGATGTCTCACAACCCTAAAGGCCACGTCACACGCATCAATCTTATGAGCGATATCGCTTAAGCGATCTGCTTTTTTGATCGCTTAAGCGATATCGTTTGTGCGTCGCTGCGTGTAACCAAGCGATTTTACGATGTAAAATCGCTTGATTGATTGATCGCAGATTTGTGAGCCGGAGCACAAATCAAGCGATAATCGCTTGATCAATCTGCTTCATCGTGGTGTGTGACACCACGATGAACGATCTCCCAGAGGCAGAGCCTATGCTGGGAGATGGTATCTATGGTAAACATCGGGTTACTAAGCGCCGCGCGGCACCTAGTAACCCGACGTTTACCATAGATACCAGCGATCTCGCTGCTCAACATCGCTGGTGAGTCTGTCTGTGTGACAGCTCACCAGCGATGTGAGCGATATTGTTAGCGATCGCGCGTGCACGTGATCGCTAACAATATCGCTCATAAGATTGATGCGTGTGACGTGGCCTTAAGGGTACCTTCACACGCGACAATATTGCTAGGCAATTTCACTGGCAATTTGCTGGTTGCAGTGAAATCATGGACACATTGTTCTATTTTGTTGCTGTGTACAAATGTAACAATGTGTCCATGATTTCACTGCAACCAGCAAATTGCCAGTGAAATTGACTACCAATATTGCCGCCTGTGAAGGTACCCTAACAGGTGAGCGGATTTCATTATTTCCCTGTTTACCATGATAATTAGCCAGATACACACATTGTTGCACCCCTTTTTTCATTTTGGCTCTTTCCATGTTTGAAGGTCTGTAAAGGTGTGAGATATGTTCTTATATACCCAAGTTAATATTAATGAATTATTTAACAAGAAAAAAAATAAATGAAATGCTGGGTGGGGGGAGCACCAATTAGAACTTCTTCTACGTGGCCCCTGTCAGTAATCCTGCAAAACATTAAGCAATAAAATTAATTATTATTAACAAAAATAATATATTAATAATAGTATTAATATTGAGTAGAATTAAATTCAGCCTATTGGTTCGGCCCTCCCCAACACTCAGAGTCCCTCAGGTGGCCAATGGGAAAGAAAAGGACCACCTTTAAGGAGACTCCCAGGACCCTGTTCTGCACATTTTAGGGGATGGAATCGCTGATAGCCTTTATCATCTTATGCTTTAAATGTTTGGAATTGATTGACAGCACTGAGAATTGTAACATTACTAATCCCAGTTCATTGCAATGTCTCAGTTTGGACGGCATCAGTCCACTCTTGACTATGAGTGCCAGACGGTGCAAGGTTAAGACTTTGCCTCATATGTTTGTATGACGATCTGACCTACATTAGTCACTGTCTATGAAATGTTCAGCCATGAGTGTGTTTTTATACCGAGCTATTACAAGTTATGGGAACCAAGTCAAAATTGATAATAGCTGATTTGGTCTGACCAGACCAGACCAGAGGTTTTTCAAGATTAAATTTTTAGTCCATTGGCTTTCCAACCGTATATATTAAGAAAAAAAAAGTATAACCACTCCTGCAGTGTATACTCTATTATTGCCCCTACTCTCTGTTAATAGTGTCATGCTGGGTGTGGGGAGACACCCAGCGCTGAATGACGACAGAGGAGGGGGGGAAGGAGACCCTGAAGTTAAGGGCAAAAGGGGAGATGGTGACCCCTAGATAAACTAGCGCTTGCACCTGGCTCCCCTAACGTCCCTATACAGTTTCCGCAACTGTCGCCACCAGGATACCAATTCCCTGACTGACCCTGAACTACAACTAAATAAGGATCAGAGCGGATGAACATTATTCAGTCCGGCTACCAACTAAAGATAAACACAAGGGAAACAAACAAAGAGGGAAGGGAAGGAACACTTAGCTTGAGAAGATCCACACAGCAATTCAGCAGAAACTCCAGGATACACTGCTGAGCTGAAAAGCTTCCTCCAAACACCTGAAAAGCTATCACCAGCAGTGCATCCTGGGAGGCAAGGGGAATATATAGATAGCTCAAGTTAAGGGACCAGCTGGGTACTAGTGACCTGCAGCTTTCACTAAAAGGGAAATGCCTCTTAAAGCGACAGAGACTTTTTTTGGGGATTTGTGCAGTAAGTGTTTGTGGTCATTTAGGAGCACTAAAGAGTATGAGAGGCTGGTAATGGGTTTACACACCTCTTTTATTAATCCACTACGCATTTCAACGGCGTCCTGCCGTATTCCACCTGAGGAAGATGAAAGGACGCCATTGAAATGCGTAGTGGATTAATAAAACAGGTGTATAAACCCATTACCAACCTCTCAAACACTTACTGCAAAAATCCTTGGTTTCCTTGAGAATTGTGGCCAGAGCAGCAGAATAGCAGTGAGAGCTTCCCCAGCCTACAGGACCTGGTGTGATGTCAGTGCTGATGTGGGAGTCAGGTGACCAGGAAGTGTGCACCACGTGACCGGAGCAAGCAGCGAGAAGACTGCACTCAGCGACAGATCTCCAGTAGGCTGTCAGGCATTACTCCGGGGTTGTGTAAGGTTGCACAACCCTTTCAGGTGAGTGGATAATCTCCCACCATATATTTATCCAACTAGACCACCAGGTACTACTCATGTTGCGCCTCTCAACCTCTTTCCTTGCATTTTTTTAGGATTTGGACTGTTTGGCCAAATGCTGGGACCTTTTGTGAATGGCCTCTACAGTCTCATCTGTGCCTGCTGACACACCTGTGACAAATATACTGCAATAGTGACATTATGACCAGAGTGCATGTGACCACTGCAGCCAATCACTGGGCTCAGCAGTCTTGCACTGTCTACATCAGCATCACCACTGAGCCTAGTGATTGGCTGCAATGGTCACATGTACTGCATTGTGATATCACATTTTTACAAAAACATGGGCAACGACGGAGCGTCAGCACTGGACATGTGGTAGGTTGGTTTCATATTTTTAGAGTGGGAAAGCCTATGGAGTTAAACAAATATTTTGGAAAAAACCTTTAAAGGAAACATAACAGCTGTCATTGCCCTCTAAACCATCAGCATATATGTAAAGCCCCTTTTTGTTATCTATTTGTGAATAAATGTAAAATTAACTTAACAGTTCCTAAATAAAGATGGAATTAACTTTGAAAATATGCTCGCGCTATGCAAATTAGTGAAGAAAAAAATGTACATTTAGCCTACTGTGTAACTCCCTTCATTTAAGGCCATGTCTGCGCATGGAGGCTCCAAGGTGGCACACCCAGGATAAACTGAAGCAGGAAAGCACAGAAAAAATCCAGCACTGGTCCAATTTCCAGATAAAGTTAAAAATCCCTTTTTTAGAAATTATTTAAAAACACACATGATAGAAGAATTTAAAGCACGTGATCTTACACGTTTTGGATTTATGATGGTCTTTGAATGTGATGGATAAGGAACACCATAGGTCTGAAGTGTGTAATGTGATAACACGCTTGGGGTTCGCCTGAGCTGGGATTGAAGGGCCCGTAGCTTTTGGGTGTCACTCAGTCCAACAGCAGAGATTCGGATGCAATCGGCACTGGGTCCAATTTATTAAGGTGAAAGCAAAACAGAAAGCAAACAAAACAGCAAACAAAAGTCCTTGCCTGTCCAGCACTAACTAGACAGGATGCCCCCTCACTGCTGACTGAAGGGCTTCTCCCTTCAGCCAAACTATATAAACACCGAGCACATGTCTTCACTCATGTGCATCTTCATACACAAACAGGCCTTCTGTGTTCCCAGGCTGAGTCCCCTGCCCAGCATGGCATGTCCTGCTCCCCTCTGCAGGATATAGGGAGACTCACACCATATGTCCTCCACCTTTGCAGGCTTGTGCAAAACTGGCCGTCTCCCCAGGTGCAATCCAGTGATTTTGTAATTAATCCTTCACACAGACCTCAGCTTTCAGCAGCAGCAGTGTGTGCTGCTACCAAGCCAACCTGCACTTACCCTGTGCATACTGCAGGGTTTCGCAATCCCAGATTACCGCCGGTCACGTGAGTCATGCCAGCCACGTGCCATAGCGCCGGCATGCCTCACAGTATGTTCACATTTCTTAAATTCTTTTGTCATGTTTGTTTTTCAAATAATTTCTAATATATGGATCTGTGGCGCCCTTGCGACCAGGGTGGCCGCATGAAGGAACTGCAGCCAGGCAGATATGAGATGAGTGCTACACACACACCTTCAGCACATACACATCCACTAGAGCACAACACCCAACCCGGAGCCCGGGACTCTAGCCGGGGTGGTGGGGTTTAGAGGGAAGTGAGTCGGAATGTAGGTCAGGTGGTAGACCAGTACAAAAGGGGAAACGAGGAGGAGTTAGCCAGTAGGCCGGAGTAGGCTGCACAGAAAAGACCCAGAGTAGGCCAGTGGGTGCCGAGAAGTCAAGACCAGTGATAGAAAGTGACACTTTCCGGAGTGATAGGGCTCCCTGAAGACACAGAATCCACAGAGATACCATTCCATGGAGAGAAAGCTCGTCCATAGCCAGAAGCCCAAGGGAAAGTGAGAAACAAAAACAGAGGGGCGCAAATGAGAAGCACCTGAGACACTAAATTGGTCAGTGGTGGGTAGCAGTATTGCTCACCTTGGTGTGTTGTGCGCCTCTGCACAACACCAGTTATCGCTCAGGACTTTAGACTTCCAGATCCCGCCAGGCACTGTCGCCGTCGCTCCAGCGATCCTTTTCAGGAAGTCGACCTCACGTGATCCAGGACCCAGATACACGTCACCACCGGTTCCCTGTAAACAGTTCCAGTCGCCCAGCAACCACAGGTCCTTTTGCTCCAGTGAATCGCTTCGGGTTAAAAGTTAATCTTCCTTCCCACAGCAGCTCCTGCCAGCCTCCCAATAAGGATACCACGAATATATCATCTGAGGAAGACGGCTGTAGACTGTCGAAACATGTTGTGGCGTATAGGGGACATCTTAATAAAGGTTTGGATGCTTTAATCTAAGATTAGTAATCCTCTCCTTCTTAGCGCTCCATTAGACCGCCTTTTATTTTGTTTATATTCAAGGGAAAGTGAGGACAGAGACCGGACCGGTGCCACCGGGTCCGAGGAGTACGGCAGCGTTGACCAACTACAGGCGGGATAAATTCCCTTGAAGTATCTAGTAATCACAGGGGTCGGAAGGAGCCCGGTAAGCCCTTGACAGATAGGGTTACCCAAGGCTAGGCTGGGACCGGAGTGTCGTCTCTGGGTGACCGAAGCAACAAGCAGGTGCACAAACATACCGGCGGAGAATACTGATTCCAAGTTAGGTTTCCCACTACACAGGTTGGAGACTCAGCAACATTATAGGACCCAGCTTGCTGCCCATACACATAGGGGGAAGCCATACAAAGGGGCCGAGTTGCCGTCATACAATCCACAAGGAAGAACAGAGGAGAAACAAGCCTGAAAGGTTAAAGAAAGAGTGAAGGGTCTCAGGAAGATAACCTGGCTGAAATGGGTTCAAAGTGTCCGGAGTTACCTGTGTAAAGTTACTGTGTTAAGAACTGAACTGTTGGTACTGTTTGAATTGAAGGACGTGCAAGTAAAATCTGGTGAACCCTGCTTCAGTCTCCCTTGTATGATTCCCGGTATACAGAACTTTGATTACACTTTACACCCTGCCAGGAGCTGCCCTGACCCGCGGCGGGCTCATCCACCTTGCTGCAGCATCCATCCATTCTCCTGACCACTGCAGCGGTGGTCCCCTTACTGACCACAATCTGTGGTTGGCGTCACAACAACAATCTCCCTTGTAAATATACCCCTTTTACTTGTGGAACCTGGGACACGGTCCGGACCAAGATCACCATGATATCCCCAGCAGTACCATGGTCCGGTACCGAGTACCCCGTCCCAGTGGGCTCCACAGATCCTTATTCTGGAAATTTAACCTGGCATTGGAGTTTTTCCATGCAAACTAGTTGTTGACTAATTACCTTCGACTAATCCTCCCTCTAATCATGTAAGCACACCCCCGTGGACATAGGCCCAATAATTTGCCATAATGAAGGTCAGCACCAGCTCTTTGCAAATATCGCACATGCGCATATGGAGCTCCTCAGCAGCTGTCTGGACCCGACATCACTGCTGCTGCCTCTATGGGTATTTGTAGTGCACCGATGAAGTCTGGGAGAGTCACCAGACTTTACTGTGTATTCCATGAGAGAGTGCTGGCATTAAACCACTTATTGACTACTGTACTGACTATGAGTGCTGGTGGGCAGGGTGGTTGTTGTTCTCTGATAGAAATGCTGCCTCTAAAATAATGTGAGTTCTTTCTTTCTCTTTTTTTCATAAAAATTCAAACATATCTTACCAATGACCAATCTAATCCTACAATGCACAAGATGGGTGCAGAGAACCTCCCCAAGTAGAGATGGGGGCAGCCCTGGTGCGTCATGCAGATAGACCAGCCACTCACAGCCTTTTAATGGAGGGTGCAGCTACTTGCAGTCTAATGGTGCTGCATAGGGAGTCTGTCATATAGATAGATGAAAAGAAAATAGGGAGGGGGACAATGAGGCGCAATAGTGCCCTATCACTAGTGACACTTATTTGTGAGGGTGGTGCTGTGAAGCTGCTCACCTGGTCCAGTTGTGAGCCCCACAACTGGTTTGAAGGCGTTTTTGGAATCTGTGTTCCAGCTGCTGCAGGACCTCCACCAACCACTGGATAGTGGTTTGAATCCAAGAAATAATGGGAGTGCTGGTGTGTTACGGTCCGCGCTGCTGTGATATGGATAAACTCACCAAAGAGCCAAAAGTACTTTCATCCTTTATTCCTCCTCTCTCCTACGCGTTTCAGCGCCACACCCGGCGCCTTCCTCAGGGATATCCCTGAGGAAGGCGCCGGGTGTGGCGCTGAAACGCGTAGGAGAGAGGAGGAATAAAGGATGAAAGTACTTTTGGCTCTTTGGTGAGTTTATCCATATCACAGCAGCGCGGACCATAACACACCAGCACTCCCATTATTTCTTTTATATAGATAGATGAGATACACACGCAGTTTCTGAACAACAGCCTATTAGTGGCGCCAGGTGCAGTGAGCTAGTTAACACTGCATAACTATATGCACCGTATCAGAACAGTAGCCTACTAGTAACGCCCAGTGTGCCAGACTAGTTAAACACTATATGCGTTTACCCCACATGACAGACTCACAAGTTTACCATCTAGACTCAGAGAGCTCTACTACAACCTGCAAAAGTATATAAAATGTGCATAAAAAATGTGAGGTATTAGTTGGTATTTTGGCCAAAACACAGAAGCTTGCACATTTTGCTTATGCACATTTTATATACTTTTGCAGGGTGTAGTGGAGCCGAGTTTAAATGTTAAACTGTTGAGTCTGTCACGTGCGGTACACTCATATAATTTTTAACCATCCCGGCACACTGGGCGTTACTAATAGGCTATGGTGGTTCAGACACTGTGTTTCTCACATATCCATAAGACAGACTCCCTATGTAGCACCATTAGAGTGCATTATGCAAGCAGCTGCACCCCACCATTAAAAGGCTGTGGAGTGGCTCGTCTATCTGCATGATGCACCAGCGCTGCCCCCATTTCTACTTGGACGTTTTCTGCAACCATCTTGTGCATTGTAGGATTAGATTGGCCATTGGCAAGATGAGTTATTTCTTTGGAATTGAGCCGTAATCTTTTCAAATATTTCAACTAAATAACAATCACAGCAAGTCTGGTAATCTTAAACAATATACATGTATTTCCATTTGTTGTTCACAGGGTATATTTGGTGAAAATACAAACATAATTCATTACTCAAGTAAAGCCAATTATATATCTCAAATGTTGTCAGGATTGTATAATGTAAATAAGCTTCTAGAATTGTTTGAGTGATTAGGACTATAGAAGGTCACTTCTTTCTTTAGATCCCATTCTACTTATGCACAAGGTTCGGTTTACAAAGTTAAAATGTATCAAAAACAAAAAGGTCAAGTTTATATGTATCCTCTAAGCACCTGGGCTTGCTCTACATAATGGGGTCTGACTGCATCCTGTCAAGTGCTGTGTTGGTCTTGTATCTGGCTGCTGATGGTAAGAATTTTCTGATGCTGCCTTATGAGTAGTTTTTTGTACAGTGAAAATAATAGCTCAAGAGATGGATTATTGGCAAGTGCCATGGTTTATTACTATTCCATCAATTGGAAAGTGAGGACTGGCACAACATTACAGAATTAGAAATCACAAGACAAGGTATTTCATGGGGACAGACACAATGATAGTTGGTATACTCTAGCAAAGTAAGCATACATGATTCAAAAATAATATGCCTATATACACATAACACAGCCCTCCAGGAAGAAGACGACAAAACATGTGTCAGGGTATGTGAATCACCCACCAGGACAGTGGAACACTCAGAACCAGGCCTTCAGTTCTCTTGGGGATGTCATGGTGGCTCACCCAGCTCTGTGACCCCGGCGGTGCCAATCCAAATGGGGGGAAGTTTATATGGGGAATTAATTAGTGATGCAACTGTGACATACCCAAGAGAACTGAAGGCCCGATTCCGAGTGTCCCCCTGCCCTGGAGGGTGATCCATTATGGCATCATGAACAGGATTGTCCATATAAACTTTTCACCCATTTTGATTGGCACCGCCGAAGTCACGATGCCGAGTGAGCCACCATGACATCCTCAAGAGAACTGAAGGCCCAGTTCCGAGTGTCCCACTGCCCTGGCAGGTGATCCACTTTGGCGTCAGGAGCAGGATGTACCGACCCGGGCTCTTCGCAGTGACGTCAGTGATGAAGCTAAGTCTCTCAATTCATTGTTTCCAGTACAGTATTTACTGTGTTCATTTATCACATATGCATTTTTTAGCTGCACAGACAAATCCTGCATTTCATGTATCAGCCATTTAGCTTGTTCCCTAGCATGTTGTGTTCAGTGTAGCGGCAATTTCATTATATATAGTGCATACACATATTTTTTGCCTGCACATTTAAAAAGGTGAAGCCAGTCCTTATGTATTTAATATGACTTTTTTTGACTGTGATCCCTTCCCCGCCCAGTAGCTACACCTACACCTCCATCTTACTGTAGCCCTGGTCCTGGTTTAGACCACTACCAGCTGTTTTTTTAATTGCACTACACTGGCATATAAACCACTTCCCAGTAATATAGACCACACACAGTGTCAGAGTAGGACCCGGTAAGTTTGAGAGCACTTTGGCGTAGTTACCGGGCTCTTCGCAGTGACGTCAGTGATGAAGCTAAGCCTCTCAATTCATTGTTTACAGTACAGTATTTACTGTGTTCATTTATCACATATGCATTTTTTAGCTGCACAGACAAATCCTGCATTTCATGTATCAGCCATTTAGCTTGTTCCCTAGCATGTTGTGTTCAGTGTAGCGGCAATTTCATTATATATAGTGCATACACATATTTTTTGCCTGCACCTGCAAATTTAAAAAGGTGAAGCCAGTCCTTATGTATTTAATATTAGTACCGACCCGGTAAACCGGGTCTCGTGCGCATAAAGACAATGCTTTAAAACCATGTAATGTAGAAAAGAATCACAGCACACTCAGGAGCTTTTCCTTTGCATAAGTGAAGGTTTTACCTTTTATTAGGTCAGACAACATGCGACTTGGCAAAAACAATGTTTTGGTCACCACGTTGGGACCTTTTTCACAGAGTCACTGGGATGTTATGTCTCTTATGGTACCGTTATACGCTTCAATGTCATTTAGATATCACCAATGATCTCGGTCGTTAGAAAATCTTTTTGATATCATTGGTGAGAAGTCACATGTCTAGATATCGTGGACGACGCACCAACGATCTGGCAAGCAGCTATCGTTCGCACAACCCAGCAAACACTACTTGTTCACTGTTGTGAATAGGGGAAATCATTAACGACATTGTTACCGCGGTGTCACACACAACGATGCAGCAGGTTGGCTGATCGAGGATCGAGCATGTTCTCAAATCTGTGATCAACGATCCAATGATTTATCGTAGTCGTATCTCGGTGTAACACCCAATGACGTCCTAACGATGTCGTTTCACTTACTCCAAACCCATGACGTTTGAGTAATATCGTTCACTATCTCGTACTGTGTAATGGTACCTTTAGAGTGCTCCTATAAAATCCTTGTTGTAGAGTGGTATATGTCTGGAGGGATGCTGTGATTCTTCTCTTATGCTGTAGGGGGTGATTACAGACCCGTCCCACTTGAGATGTGTACATCCCACCTTTAAAGGGTTTAAGGTTCCAGGGCACTTCTAAGTTATGTTGTGCTAGCAGTAATGCACTGAGATTGGTAAGCATGCAGCATCTCTCATCTGATGTGTGGTCCTGTGCTCCTGCGCTTGCCATAGCATTTGGTCTCAATGTATTCAATACATAAATCCATCTCAATTCTTTCTTTTTTAGGAAGGCCTCTCTATTGCCACCCCTTCTCAGTGGGGGCACATGATCACTAATCCAGAATTTTATCTCTGTATCCTTGTGCCTTTTCTCTACGCAGTGCTTAGATACTGGAAGATCCATCAGTTTTTTACGGATTGAGTATTTGTGTTGACTAAAGCTTGTCTTGAAATCACATGTCGTCTCCCCTATATACCAGAGACGACATGGACATTCAAGTAGGTAAATGATGTAGTCAGACTTACATGTCAAGAAGAAATTGATTTTGTATAACTGCTGTGTTTGGTTATCCACAAAACAAGGACCTTTCAGCAATGAAGTGCAGTTAATACAGTTTAGACATGGATAACACCTCTTTCTATCTATTCCTGTAAGAGAAATCTACTTACTCTTATTAAGGGGGCCCAGGTCAGATCGTACCACCTTATCTTTCAAATTCTTTACTCGACGATAGGAGAAGAGAGGTGATCAGTAAATTCATCTATATCAGACAAGCCATTAGAGAGAGTTTTCCAATGATTTCGTATAATTTTATTAATAGAGTATTCCTTTCTACATCCATAACTCTTTTCCTTTGTTTTCTCAAAAGTCAGGATATCCCCTCGGTTCAAATTTTTCAGACATGTCATGTAAGGTACTTTCAATGTGTTCTGCATCACTCTCTATCCTCTTTGCTCTTAAAAATTGCCCATAAGGGATAGCCTCAATCGTGGTTCGTGGATGTAGACTAGAATATAATATAATATTATTCTTGTCAGTAGCTTTTATATGAATACTGGTGGTCAACCTATTCTCCTTCCTTCTTAAGTTAGTTAGGAATTTATTAAAGAAGAAAATGTGTATGCCTTAGTTTAAGATAGTATTAAATATCGGACAAAACAGTTTGGTTTAAAATTCACTCATACTTGACCTCAAAAAAGATTCTCTTTCTCCTACCCCAGAATATCATAGCTTTACTATACAACCCCACAGATAACTCAGAGTGGAAAACTAATCATCTATATATAATATTTAATGATGATGCCGAGCTGCTGAAATCCAAAAATATCATCACATGGGAAAAAGAATTGCAGATTCAAGTAGATGTGGCTCAACTTTCAAAAACACTGGAATTGTTTATTCAAATACCATATGCGCGTCCCTTCACGAATCCCACTACAAAATCCTTTCCAGGTGGTATTGGACGCCCGAAAGACTCCACCGAATATCTCCATCTGTGTCACCGGAGTGCTGGAGGGGCTGCGGGAAAACAGGTTCCCTTTCACACATATTCTGGAGTTGCACTAAACTAAATACCCTATGGGTAGAGATCAAAAAACTTATTAGAGATATTACAGTTTTACATATCTCCCTCAATTCACAACTAGCCCTCCTCCTGTTAGGAATTGATGACTTTCCAATCAACCTGAGGCACATTATATGCCATATACTAATTACAACAAAACTCTCAATAGCCTCAAACTGGAAACTTCAGGAGGTACCTACTATTGCGGAGATAATAAATAGAATATCTACTCATAACGTATATGAGTATAATAATGCATTGAGGATGAAAAAGCATAACAAATATAAACTTAGATGGGAACCTTGGACACACACTTTCATGCCAAATTTAGACCTTATTTAGTTCCGCTGACATTGTAACATTGCGATTTGCAATGATATAATTCTTACTTCACAATTTGATTTTTATAGAATGCAAGCTAAACCTTTAGGATATGGTTTTATAACAATGTAATTGTGACATTTTAGGATTAATGTAACTTTTTTTCTTTATAATTGTTAACTGTAACCTTAAGATGTAAACTGTAACTTCACGATAATGGTTTCTAGTTGTTTTTTTTTTTTCATATATTTCCCCATATTTATGTCCCCTCCCTCTTTACTTTCTGAACATTTTATAAAAAAAAAATAAACTGATTAAGATAGTATTTAATAGTGAATAGTACCCATTGTCCAAGAAAGACTGTGAGGTTGTGGACATTGAGCAACTTAATTGTAAATAGTTAGCTCTACAATGTGCTCCTAGTTGGTTTTAAAAGACCACAGAACAAAAATCCGTTTGGCATGGCCGAAACCGTGGTCTAACGAAGTGACCAGCAATACCCTGTAGTCCGCCCAGGGCCTACATTTGGGGTTTTATTGGACGGGTCCCCCATATTGCACCTGGGACAGTGCGACTGACACCCAGTTAGGAATCGCATTGGACTCTTTGGAGTTACTTGAAGAATGTTCATTTATAGTATTTATAGCAATATTATGTTTTTATACTCATACTTCAACATTGCAGAGTATAAATAAGTGCTTCCCATACAGGGATGAAAAAGTTGATTGTTACCTGTTTGAATCCATTCTTTAAAAAAAATTTTTACATGTCTAATACCAGTTTCTGTTTTTACTCAGTTCCAATCGGTGGATGTGCTGGGTTTAAGGGGGATAGTGTGTCGCCCCTGAGGAACCAGTCGCCACAGAGATGCTGCACCTCAGCTAGAGGAGTAGTACCCCACTCTCGGGTAAGGAGGGGACACTGACCGGTATCCAGACACCCAAAGTCAGCAATACACCACTCCAGGTCAGGGTGAGGGCAAGATTGCTCCTGAGGGAGAGTACAGTCCCTGATTCTGTCTAGAGAGGGGAACCAAGGTAGAGGGATTGGGTGGAGAAGGTATTTTATGGGAGCACACAGAAATAACTGAAGTAACTGAAGAACGATGTACAGGTGTACAGGACATAATTGACAGTATAAAAGGACCAGTAAAAACATCCAGAAGAGTCAGTCAGATTCAGTCAGAGAGTTCAGTTTAGTGCTGAGTGACAGAGTGTGGCATTGAGCCTGCCACAGGACTGAGAGAAGTCCAGGGGACTGGAGCCAGTGAGAACTCGTTCCAAGACCAGAGGAGGAGACCACTGTGATGGAGGAGTCAGAGAGGAGCTCCGGAGATAAAGAAGGGGTCCCAGGGGCACGGAACATGAGGAGTCCGCCTGTGGCACCTGTATCCACGCTGATTGTGATAGGAGTCGGGCCATCCATCTAATCGCTGGCGTCACAAATTAATTCCCCATATAAACTTTTCCCCCATTTTGATAGCCAATGCCGGGGTCACAGAGCCGGGAGAGCCACGTGACATCCCAAAGAGAACTGAAAGCCCGGTTTCGAGTGTCCCACTGCCCTGGCGAGTGATCCATATGCGCCCAGACACAGGCCTGCTTTCACCATAATAGTGGACCTTAGAGATGGGTGAGTGACTTTACTCGGACATTTTGGCCCTTATGCACCCTAGGTATTCCTCTTTGGCAGTTCGGTATACATGATTTAAGGGTGATGGACCCAGCGCTAACTGATGTAACTACACTAGGAAGGGACAAGCCGTGAACTGAAATGCTAGATCACAAATAGTTTATTCAAGTTTACAATAGCTTTACAAAAAGCAGAAATTTTTTAAAAAATTCAAAATTAGAGCTCTAAGTTAAAATTTGAGGACTAGATACCTCAACTGTACTGCTCCTGGTTTTAAAAGATAAAAAATTTTTAGTTTAAAAGAACATTAGTAATCCCGGAATTGCTCTTTGACTTGAGACATCAGATGCTGTGCTTCATAATCCTTCTGTCACCTCCTTCTGTGTGAATAGAAAGGAGAGGAGAGAATTTTAAAATTTTGGAATTGGTCCTCCCTCAGAGGTATGGGCTATACAGCTGTTTAGACTAGTGATAAGATTAGCAGTTTAGACTAGTAATATGATTGGGTACCTGTAGTCCATATGAGAGTATTGCATTAGATAGTATCTTTCTTTATAATGTCGTTTTTCTGGTGGTTTACCTCTGGATTTCTGCTTAGGCTAAAAAGGGGACAGAAATCAGTTAAAGGTCCAAGCTGCCAGTATAAACCAACAATTTTATAGGTACCTGCAAATTAGTACATTCAAGGCAACCTTCCTTTTTCTATGGTGGTTTCCAGGTTGTTTTTTGTAAAGGGGGATTGGGCTGCAAGAAAACTGGATTGTTAATCTAAATTTAACCTTTACACTGTGCTGTTTATGTTAGAAAACCTACTTGCAGTAGGTTTACTTCCAAATCCTGTTGCTGTCGCAGCTACCCAAGACTCATGTTGCAGGGTTGGAACGCTTGCATAGCAAAAACAATCCGTTCGCGTATGTAAATGTGCTAATGTCTTCTACTTACTAGGTGCTGCTGTCTGGGGTGTTGCGGTCCGAGGTCCTCTTAGGGTGATGCGCCGTGGCCAGTGGCGCTCACCCGGTCTCCTCGTGTGTCCGCGTCAAGTCAAAGAGCAATTCCGGGATTACTAATGTTCTTTTAAACTAAAAATTTTTTATCTTTTAAAACCAGGAGCAGTACAGTTGAGGTATCCAGTCCTCAAATTTTAACTTAGAGCTCTAATTTTGAATTTTTTAAAAAATTTCTGCTTTTTGTAAAGCTATTGTAAACTTGAATAAACTATTTGTGATCTAGCATTTCAGTTCACGGCTTGTCCCTTCCTAGTGTAGTTACATCAGTTAGCGCTGGGTCCATCACCCTTAAATCAAACCCTACAAACATCAAGGCACTAGAGCACAGGTGCACTTAGGACCTCCTAGCAGCAAACTTTTTGTGGGTACCCCCACTCCAACCCTTTTAGGTAACCCCTGAGTGGGGAAACAGCTTGCTCCATTGTAAAAAACTCTATACAATTAGTTCGGTATACATGGTCACTACATTGTATATGGTTACCTGTATATAGGCACATGTTATTTTTGAATCATGTACTTTTACTTTGCTGGAGTATACCAACTATCAATGTCCCGCCCCCCTGGCCCTGCAGTCTCCCCCCCTCTCCGAAAAGACAGCAGATTATACATATCTGTCACACTGTCTGATGGAGGGGAGGATTAAAGTTTAATAAAAAAACACAAAAAACGAATCTCTCCCATCAGAGGAGCGGGTGCAGAGGCCCCGTCCACACCACCACAGGTGGCCCATAGGGAGAATTCCCGGTAGTCCCGCCTACCAGTCCAGGCCTGGTTATTAGTTATTTGGAAGGGATTGATCCTTACACGTTAAAGGGGTTTTCCATAAGAGACTTTTTTTCCAACATATTATACTGTCAATGAAAAGATGATATGTAATCACCTTCATATTCTGCGTCAGCCCCGATCTCACACCCTGCTTATCGTAGCCATGTGACTGCTCCACGCAGCAGTATCTGTCAAATTCCTGCAATTTCCCAAGATGCAATACCTGACGTCATCATGATTGACAGCAATGCCTTTGCTGGAACATAAGCAGGACAGTGCTACTTCCAAATTGGTGATAGTGAGGTTCAAATCTAGAGAAAAGTTAGGTAAAAAAAATCCCAAAATATTGTGGGATTCATTTTTATTACAATGCAGCATAAGTTATCTTAAGAAGAAACTGACTTCAGTGGAAAAAAGTCCATCTAAATAGATTGATGTATTTGATCACAAGAACTTAATACAGTTCCATCTGTTTTCATGATGACAACTTAAACAGGATAACTCATACTGGTACTTATCTATCCCAATGTACCCACAAACTAACTGGCAGGTAGTTTCTAACTACCTGCCTGATGAGCCAAGCACCGTTCTTTGCTGCCACAGAACAGTCACAGACCACTCTTGTCTGTGATTTGATGCCTTCCCCTGACATCACATTGACAGAGGAGCAGTTTATTTTCCATTCTGCTCTGTTGATGGTTCATGTCTGCCGATGTCGCTGATTGATAGCTGGCTCCCCGCTGCCAAATTGTGGGAAGCTGGCTGTCAACCAGCATGATGCCGGCAGCCATGCCCCATCGACAGAGCAGCCTGAAAATAGAGGAAGAGCTGGTCTGTTAACGTGGATCAGCTGAATCGCCAGCAGAAGCCGTGAATGACCACTATGTGCCGACGACAGGTAAAAGTCTTGGACAATCGCTTTTAAGAAACAAGTTAAATTCTATTAAAAAAAACATTTATTCCATGACTCTCACCATATCAGAAAACGAATAGCCCAAGAAAATAACATAAAAAAGAACTGCTTCACAGAATATTTGCCTATAAAATAAAAAATGAACAGTCCATAAGATTTATTTTTATCAGATTGCTTAAAATTATATCTAGACATTTCTTAATTTTATGCATGTGTGGGAAAATCGATTGACTGCTCCTATAGTCACCATTACAGATCTTTGATGGCTATCACCTAGCACTACCTAACATTTTATTGATAAAACTACCATTGTAGAGTAATTTATCCTCTGCTCTTTATTCACTGCTTAAGTAGCCAGTTTAGCTGTCCAGCATGTAAGTGACAATGACAGCTCATTCAGGATTTGGTGGATTTCATGAAGAAGAAGTGTGGTTTCACTTCAAAGAGTGTTGAACTAAAACCACAGAAGAGGACCCGAATATGGACCCTTTCCAGTCAAATACATCATCATAATGCACAACTCCACCTGCTTTGGAAGAGGAGATGGGCTTCCTTTACCTTTTGGGCCAACCGTACCAAATTAAGTGGGAGTTTCCTGAAAGTAAGGGCTTTTGTCCCAACTTCCTCTCACCTCTCGTTGGCTCTGTCGGGCATCTCTATACATGTGTATATGTGGCGCCCCTGCGACCGGGTGGCCACAGAGCAGAACTGCAGGTGGGATTGGTAAGGTGGTCACCTCGCACCAACACCCACATACACACTCCGATCCTGAGCCTAAGTAACTTCATGTCAGGCAAGGGATGGTGGGAGGAGCTAAGTAGTGGGTGGAAAGTAGTACAGCACCTGGGAAGGGGTGGAGGAACTGGAGTAAAACCCAGGAACACAAAGCTGGAGGAAGAAGTTCCCTGGAGGGTGGTGAAGTGGGAAGCATTCCATAGCAGAAATACTCATCAGCTAGTCAGTGACTGAGACCCGGTGGCATACCACCCACGGTCGCAGAGGTCGCAAGTGCGACCGGGCCCGGATGTACGGGGGCCTGGCGCCCGCCGACCCCTGTGACTGCTTTACATGGATGTGCATCCCTAGGATGCACATCCATGTCTCTGCATAGCGCTCTGCCAGGCTGGTCCCCAGGCGGTTGATTCCGGCTGCCGGAGGACAGGAAGGCGCAGTGGCGCGGCAGCTTTAAAACTCTCGCGGCTGCTGCGTCACGTGCTTTATCTCAGGACGGAGCCGTGAGCTTCTGCAGGTTCAGAGAGTCTGGCGGCAGCCTCCTCAGTCTCCCGCCGTGTGTCTAGTCCTGGCCGCTCATCCAGGAAGTGAGGACACACTGCTGCTGAATACTCACAGAAGAGATGAAGAGAGGTGAGAGGAGGAAAGCGCCGGGGTAAACAGGAGGAGGAAAGCCGGGTAGACAGGAGAATGGGGGACACAGGAGGATGGGGGATAGAGGAGGAGGTGAACGAGGGACACATGGAGACGGAGGAGATGAGTGAGGGACACAGGAGGAGGAAAGCGGGGGACAGGAGAAGGAGAGCAGAGGACAGAGGAGGATGGGGGATAGAGGAGGAGGAGAACGAGGGACACATGGAGACGGAGGAGGAGAGTGAGGGACACAGGAGAGCGGGGACACAGGAGGAAGAGAGTGGGGATCACAGGAGAACTGGGGACAGAGGAGGAGAGTGGGGGACACAGGAGAATGGAGTACAGAGGAGGAGGAGAGCGGGGGACACAGGAGGAGGAAAGCGGGGGACAGAGGAGGATGAGAGCAGGGGACAGAGGAGGAAGACAGCAGGGGACACAGGAGAACGGGGGACAGAGGAGGAGGATAGCGGGGATAGAGGAGAACGGGGGGCAGAGGAGGACAGGGGATAGAGGAGGAGGAGAACGGGGGACACAGGAGGATGGGAGATGGAGAAGGAGAGCAAGGGACATAGGAGAGCAGGTACACAGGAGGAAGAGAGTGGGGATCACAGGAGAACTGGGGACAGAGGAGAAGGAGAGTGGGGGATACAGGAGAATGGAGGACAGAGGAGGAGGAGAGCGGGGGACACAGGAGGAGGAGAGCAGGGGACACAGGAGAATGGGGGACAGAGGAGGAGGAGAGTGTGGGACACAGGAGAATGGGGACAGAGGAGGAGGAAAGCGGAGAAAACAGGAGGAGGTGGAGAGTGGGGCACAGAGGTGAAAAGCGGGGGACAGAGGAGAAGAGCAGAAGACTCCACTACTGGAATAGACTAACATGTGGGGTGACACTGGGTTTTGGAGTGAGTCTACTGTTTTGTGCAGTTGTCACTAGTCCTATTTTTCAAATCTCGATGGGGCTGCATATATAACAAACTATATAGAGAGATATAAGGCTGCACTAATGGAGAGCTATGAGGCTGCATATATAAGGCTGTACTATAGGGGCTGCACTACATGGAGAACTGAGCCTGCATTATACTGTATAGAGGGCTGTGAGGCTATATTATACTATATAGAGGTCTATGAGGCTACTATACGTAGGATAGTGGGGGTACATTATAATAATTGGATGACTATTGGGGCTACCTTATGAATGGGGGACTATTGGATGCATTATAATACATGGATACTATGGGGATATATTGTAATATATGGAGGAATATGGGATGCGTTATAATAATTGGACGCCTATCATGGCAGGAGGAGGAAGACCATATATACCAGAAAGGGGAACATATGTGGCGCCCCGCAACGAGTGCGTCACAGGAGGGTATTGCAGCCAAAAAAACAGCAGCAATATTCTCCGACCCAGCAGTCATGTGGTTAACTTAGAGATCCGTACTCTGCATGCCTCACTTAGAATAGAGGGCCAATCAAGGTCCTGGTGGGTGGAGTGTAAGAGTAGTGCGTAGGAGTTTAGACCAAGAGATAGGAGAAGGACTTCGACTTGAACTTGAGAGGGAGAGTAACGCAGGAGCGGGGGCTCCGCATCGCTGTGCAGCCCCCGGGCCGTCACCGGTCGGGTGTCAGAACCTGAGGCCTGAACAATCGGGATCGGGCACTAAACACGGGTTCCAAAAGACTCCCGTGCCCAAATTACAGCCGGTTTGCTGGTGCCGAAGCTAGCAGCAGTTCAGCTCTGCTATGCGAACCAGAGGCGTGGAGGAGCAGCTTTCGAGGAGCACCCCACCGCCAGCCAAATTCCAGTCGTCTAACCAGCAGTGTACCCACCGAGGGACCCAAGGCTCCCCAAAACATCCATAACGTACATCTTGGATAGGGATTGAAGCAGCCTCCCCGTACCCGACCTGGTATTCCTGGGCGACAATGGCAATACGTAGCTAGAATGGAGGAACACCGCGGATCTCTGAGGGACACCCATCACTGCTGAGTCCACCCGGTCCACTACCCGTTAACTGTATGCCATGTACTGCTTGCTGGTTACAGTAAATACCCATTACAGAGACTTACAGTGTCCGTGCTTCCTTATGATTACATCAGTCCGTACACAAGGTAACCACAGCTGCCGCAGAACATCTTAAGCAGCTCCAGCCTCCGGGATCACCGCTCAGCCTGTGGGGAGCGTTCCATCTTGCTGCTATCCATCCCCCGGAGGCCCTGCAGCGTCGGTAGAACTTACCGAACTACTCATAGGTGGCGTCACGAATAAATTAACCCCTTAATCTGTTCCCACAAGACGTCTTCAACTTTTTGATCTGCACTCAACCGGGCCTCACTGCCGGCAGGCGCGGTCCACCCGTGACAAGGAGGAAGAAGCTACAGCCTGTCTAAACCGGAGTCCCCGGGCCACGGTGAGTCACATATATACCACGATAAGGGCCATATTCCAGGAGGAGGACCATATATAGCAGGGTGAGGGACATTAATACATAGAGGGGTAAAGGGTGCATGCAATAATAATATCGTCCGCATATTGACCAATGATATGATGTTGAGCTCCTATCCGGACCCCAGTGATGCTCTTATTAGTGCGGATGGCCTCAGCGAGGGGCTCTATCACCAAGGAAATAATAATCAGGGAGAGTGGGCAGCCCTGTTGTGTGCCGTTTGTTATTTGAAAGGGGGGGACAGGAAGCCAGCCTAAAGACATTTTTGCCGTCAGAATTGGGTCTGAAAATCCACATCTGTTCAGGACAACGGCAAGGTATCCCCAGTGCACCCTATCAAGCGCTTTTTCGGCATCCAAGGACAGGTATGCACCGGGGACCCCCGCCTTCTCCAAAACTCCCAAAATGTCCAGCACTCACCCAGTTCCATCGGCCGCCTGTCTGCCCAACACAAACCCCATTTGATCTGGATGGACCAGTAAGGGGGTAACATTCTTAAGTCTATTTGCCAAAGCCTTCAAGAATATCTTCCCGTCACAATTTAAAAGAGATATTGGACGGTAGCTTCCTGGGTCATCTTTTGGCTTCCCCTGTTTGGGAATTGTGACTATAGTAGCTTGAAGAGCCGAATGGGAAATAGAGCCAGTCCTCTGCCAGTATGAGATGGTTCTCAGTAGATAAGGGGCAAGAATATGTGAAAATTTCCTGTAATAATCATTCGAGAACCCATCGGGACCTGGAGCCAAGTGAAGTTTAGTTGTCTTAATAGTTTGTGCAATTTCAGCCACTGTATAGGGCCTATTAAGAGAATTGAATTGGTCTTGGGAAAGCTTCGGCAAAGAGACTGAGTCCAAAAAGGAGTTAATAAGTTCAGGAGTCGGGGAGAGCTCTGTGGGGACATTTTTTAAGTTATATAAATCTGCATAATACTTCCCGAAGGCCTCCGAAATTGCAATCGGATTCCTGAGTTCAGCTCCTCTTTGGTCGCATAGCTTATCTATACGGGCCAGCACCTCCCTTCTTTTAATCCGCCAGACCAGGAGGAGGTCTGCTATATCACCGCTCACATAAAAAGAAGTTTTGAGTTTTCTCATGTTTTTCTCATGTTGCTCTAAGAGAAATGACCTTAAGCGAGTGCGGGCTGACTACATTTGATTTAGAGATGATACTAGAGGGAGCCTGTTTATTAAGTTGTTCCAGCTGGGACAGGGAGGCCAAAAGGGAGTACCTCACACGGTCTCTTTCCTTTTTAATTTGAGAGGCAATCATGATAAGTTGGCCTCTGGTGTAAGCCTTATGGGCTTCCCATAGGGACTCGTCACTAACCTCGCCGTTATCATTTAACTGGAAATATTACAGGAGATTCCCCTCTAATTGTTGACTCACGCAATAACAGACCCGCGTTTAGACGCCACTGCCATGGACACACCCCGCAGAGATCTCCAAGCTCACAGGGGCATGGTCTGACCATGCAGTGTTACCCAGGCTCACCGATACACAGTGAGGGAGTTGGGTACTATTAACAAGAAAGAAATCAATCGTAGAGTAGGATTTATGTCTAAAGGAATAGTTTGAGTAGTCAATCTCTGCGGCATGTAAATACCTCCAGATGTCGTGGAGATGGTGTTCTCTGCATAATCTGCTAATGTCTCTCAAGTTCTAGTGATGGAATAACATTGAAATCCCCACAAATTATGGTTCCACCTTGTGGGCCGCCCTCCAGCTTCTTCAATACGGACCTAAAAATTTTTATAGGTGCTATGTTTGGGGAGTACAAGTTTACAATATTATATCGCATCCCCTCAATCAGACAGGTCAAAACAATGTACCTCCCCTCTGAGTCTATATCTTCACTGAGCAGCTGAACTGCAATAGTATTTTTAACAAAGATACACACTCCGGCCGACTTGGAGGAGCTATTAGAGAAAAAGGCAGTGGGGAACAACTTGTGGCAGACTCTGAAGTTATCCTGCTTAAGTAAATGTGATTCTTGCATGCACAATATGTCTGCCCTGTGAGCACAGGCCTCCTTCCACATCATTGAGCGCTTAAACGGGGAGTTTAGTCCATTTACATTTAACGAAACAATCTTTATAGTCATGGTGGGAAATATTGGCAACCATATTTGAACAACAGTCCGCTGGACATCTTCCGGGCATAGATGGGCAAACCTGTTAAGGGGGTAGAGAACAAACAACAGAAAGACAAACATCCAAAGACAAACAAACAGGAGAACCAGGTAAGCAGAGGCATCTCTGCTTTGGGGGTCAGAGCAGCTATATATTCCCTCAGGAAACTTGCAGCTAGGCACCGGAAATATGCTGCAGGTGGAAAATAGAGTCAGCAGGACACATCCCGCAGACCAGGGCCAAATAGAAAAACAATGGCCAATCAGCTATGATAATATGGATAATCTATCAATGTCACTTAGCAGGCCTCCACTCAATGGGTATCTTCTGTTTTTTGGGTTTCCCGTCCGGGCTGCTGGTGGTTACCCTCAGGTTGCTTGATAAGCTTCCACTCTCTCAAAGCAAGATCTAATTTTTTGGGCGAATAGAGGACGTAGCGGGTTTCGTCGAACGTAAATCGCACTTTCACTGGAAATCCCCAGGAGTAAGGGATCTCATTGTCTCTCAGAACTTTACACATGGGTGCGAATTCACGCCTCATAGCTAGTGTGCCCATAGATAGGTCCAGAAACACCGCAATCTTGGTGTAGGGGTCTGGTAGAGCCGGATTATTCTTCATAGCCAGCATAAAGTTGTCTTTCATTTTAAACGAGTGAAGGCATGCAAGAACATCTCTAGGAAGGTCTTGTTTAACATGGGACGGCTTAGGTACCCTGTGAATACGAGTTATTTCCAAAGAGGTAGCATGTGCAGCTGGAAGCACTTCAGACAGAAGCCCAGTAAAGAAAGCCAGTAAGTCTAGGTTTGCAACAGACTCTGGAATTCCTCTTAATCGCACATTACTTCTCCGAGACCTGTCATCCAAGTCCCAGAGTTTAAGTTGTTGTGATTCCATACCGTCCTCCATGTCTGCAAAACTGTCTGCAAGGGCATTGTGGGCAGTTGCAAATTCACCCATTTTGTGCTCAAACTGAGCAGTGCGGTCTCCCAGCGAGTCCACCTGCCTCTTCAGCACCCCCATCATACTT